>CM044439.1:3828904-3879976 GCA_024363595.1 Xenopus borealis
GGGAGACAATTCCACATCTTCACAGCTCTCACTGTAAAAAAACCCTTTCCGAATATTTAGGTGGAGCCTCTTTTCTTCTAAACGGAATGGGTGACCTCGTGTCATCTGGAAGGACCTATAGCTCTTTGCACCCAGCATGCACAGCAAACACCAACGCCTTAACGTTTTTAACGCTGCTGAACACTTAATTCACATGCAACACTTAGATCACATGAATACTCGCTTGCTGTATTAGAGATAAAGGATCAAAACCATTTTTTCTTTTCTTCTTTTTTTTCTTTTTCAGTTTTTTCCTTTTTTTTTTGGTATTTTTCTTTTGCTGGCTAACTAATAATGTTTTAACAGCTAAAGCCAAAAAAAATGTCTCACTCCTAATATTGCTTGATCTCTCAGCTGCATTTGACACTGTAGATCACCCTCTCCTCCTCCAGTCCCTCTATTCTCTTTGCCTTCATGACACAGCCCTGTCCTGGTTTTCTTCCTATCTCACCAATCGTTCCTTCAGTGTCTCCTACAATGGAGTAGCATCTTCCCCCTTACCTCTCTGTCGGAGTTCCTCAAGGCTCTGTCCTGGGACCCTTATTATTTTCTCTATATACTTCCTCCCTCTGCAAATTAATCAGCTCGTATGGTTTCCACTACCACCTCTATGCTGACGATACTCAGATATATCTCTCCTCTCCTGATCTCAACCCAGAACTCCTAACTCGTGTCACCCTCTCCTCCTCCAGTCCCTCTATTCTCTTGGCCTTCATGACACAGCCCTGTCCTGGTTCTCTTCTTACCTCACCAATCATTTTTTCAGTGTCTCTTACAATGGAGTAGCATCTTCTTCCCTACCTCTCTGTTGGGGTTCCTCAAGACTCTCTCATGGAACCCTTATTATTTTCCCTATATACTTCCTTCCTTGACAAATAAATCAGCTCATATGGTTTCCACTACCACCTCACTAACTTTGCTATCTCATTACCTTCCCATTGTTCTGTTGTTAGGCTGCTGGGGGGGTGGTGGAAAGGGATATCACTCCAACTTGCAGTACAGAAGTAAAGAGTGATTGAAGTTTAACAAAGCACAAGTCACATGACTTGGGGCAGCTGGGAAATTGACAATGTCTAGCCCCATGTCAGATTTCAAAATGAAATATAAAAAAATCTGTTTGCTCTTTTGAGAAATGGATTTCAACGCAGAATTCTGCTGGAGCAGCATTATTAACTGATGCATTTTGAAAAAACATTTTTTTCCCATGACAGGATCCCTTTAAACTCTATTATATGGATTATGAAGTGACCTAAGGTTGACCAGGATATTACAGTATTCCCAGACCTTTAGTGATCCTTCTACACAGCTGTCATATTGTTATACAAACATAGATACTGTCTAATAGTGGGATAAGAATGTTATTCGTCTAGCCTTTGACATGTCCCTCAAATATGCATAGTTACATTTATATTGTCCTTGTACTGTTGAAAAATGTTGCCCCTGTTACGAAACCTTTTCATTTATATAAACCAGTGATCCCCAACCATTGGCTCATGAGGAACATGTTACTCTCCACTCCCATTGACATTGCTGCCAGCGGCCTCACAGTAAGTGCCCATTTTGAAATACCTGGCTTAAATTTAAGTTTTGGAACATGAAGGATTAGTCAAAGAGAGCCTCCTGCAGATTAGCAGTCCACATGAGGCTATCAATTAGTCTATCAGGGCCCTTATTTGTGGTAAAAAAACTTTGGGTACCTCTGTTGTAGACAATGTTTTTTTTTCTCCATAAAACCCATTGTGTCTGATTATTGTGCCTCATATTTTATTTCCAAGTGTGAATGAAAGACTAAAGGGCCCTGTTTTATGGTCAGTTGGGTCACCTTCAGTTGACTTGCTTCCTTTGGCTCTAACAAGACCCTTGTTTTACAGGTTATTCATGACTCTTGTGCACAACACTTATCTCTTATACGTTTATTACTTACTTGATCTGGCAAACGCCCACCACTTTCTGCAAACTCCTCTTAAGCGAGTCAAAACAACAAATCACATACATTAGACTGCTCTTATTTTTAAGTAATTTACTGAATAAATAAATGAAAGTCAAGAATTTTTTTTTTTTTTAATCATTTTTCTTTCCTACTTGCTGAGCTGTGCATGACAGGCCCAACACCACTGGGAGAAGACACCCTTGTCTCCGCAGGAAAAATCTTTTTTCCCGATCACTGAAATGTTGCTCTCTCAAGGCTGTGTTTCAATAGGTATAATAGGTTTTATATCTCCGGGGAGCAGATTTTCGACTAAAACACTTCTCAGCAGTGCCTTTAAAACTAAGTTTATGCTCCTAATGGGAACGAGTACACAGCAGAAGGTAGTAATCATCAAAGTGTGAAAGCAGAAGGCAACACCTCTAAGGCAAAATTCTCTAAATGAACTGAACTCTTAAAAAGCAGAATAGTTGCAGGCTAAGGGAATTTGCTATTGAAGCTCTGTGGTCATACATCAGCCTTGACTGGCAGGGTTAGACAGGCATTATTCAACAACGCTAGTGAACCATTCTATTTCTTAAATGGAGCTTAACATCAACATATACTTAGTGCTGCCACTGTAATATTGCAGTTTAGTTTTAACTAAGTCTTTGGAGGGCTGAAGAAAAGGGGAAAGGCATGGCACCAAAAGATGTTTTCTTGTTCAACTTTAACCATTTCTGTTGGATCCACTGGAGTCTCATATTGCCATAGTCATTGTTGATGTAGAAAAGATGCAAATACAGGGGAGTATGGTGCATTGTGTTTAATAAAACAAGAGGAATGGGTTTTAGGAGACAGATTACTGGTTTGCAAGGTCGGACTGGCCTGGTGGGATTCCGGGAAAAAAAACCGGTGGGCTCCGCCAGCCTGAAAATATTGCTTCCTGACCTTGCCCTGATCGATAGATGAAATGAAGAAGAAAAGCAGTTTCTCGTTGGAGGGGATGTGGGGGAAGGTAGGTGGAGAAGTATTGAGTCTGGTGTTGGGGACCATGGAGTTGGCCAAGATATATGGGGGTTAATGGCCTGGGGCAGGTGTGTGTGAGCCCTTGTTGCAGCAGCCCGGTGGGCATAGATCCCCCCCCACCAGTCAGACACTAATTGTTGGTGCTTCATGCTGGTACTGGCAGCGCCAGGCTAAGCCGACCAGGCGCCCTAGGTGAACTGTCTGGCCACCACACTCACCCTCAACTAACTGCACGTGTATGTGCTGAGCACTTGAGGGGAGGGAGCGTAGGAGGGGACAGAGGGTCAGAAGGGAGGGAAGAGAGAGCAAGAGGGGAGAGAGCATCATAAGGGAGGGGAGGGGAAAGAGAGCAGGAGGGTAGGGGAGGGAGGCAGGGGAAAGCAGTGAACATGGACTAGGGGTAGGCAGAAGACAGGTACCTGCCCAGCCCCCCTTTCATTGCACCCTAGGCAGGTGCTTCATCTGCCTTCCCCTAGTTCTGGCCCAGGGTACTGGCCTTACCCAGTTTGGCTTTAGGGCAGTAACAACTTCCTATGACCCCTGGTAGGCACATGTTAGATATGACTCTCCTATATCAGAAAAGGTAGTAATGATTCATTGAAGAGAAACTATTATCAAATACCAACTTAACACTGATACTGTATGGTTATCCAGAAAACCCGTCCCTCAGTGGAGAGGTATCAATTTTTGCAAATTGATGAAAACAGTGGAAATATTGTTCCAAATCACAGATGAAAAATGGTAGCACGGGTGAAGTGCCCCGAAACCGTAGCTTGGGGTGAAATGCAAGAAAAAACTGAAATGAGCACGCACTCCTGTGACACACCAAGTTGGACAAGTTCCATAGATTAAACCCAAGCGTCCCAATGCATTTCGGGGTATATTTATCAAAGAGTGAAGTTAAGAGTGAAGTTCCGCCACTAGAGGGAAATTCCGCCACTCTCCATTAATTTCTATGGGATTTTTAAAGGCTTATTTATCAAAGGGTGAACTTTCCCTTCACCCATTGATGAATAGGCTTTTCAAAATCCCATAGAAATGAATGGAGAGCGGTGGAATTTTCCTCTAGTGGCGGAACTTCACTCTTTGATAAATTTACCCCTTCGTATCTAGAGATATGTAATCGTAGTCACAAATTCAAAACAAACTGTTGCACATATTTAAACCCTTAACAAAGTTTATGATGTGAGGACAAGCTTCACTCAAGATGAGTTTAACCCTATGGGTGCTCTTCAGCATATAAATATATATACATATCACATAAATGAATTTATCAAGTTAATAATTATAAATGATAAGCTTAACTTTAATTCAAATGAAAAATGTTATAACCTGAAGGAGGAGTTTTATAATTTCCCTACTAAAACAATACAATATAAAAAGGATGAATTTTTATATAAATATGCAATTTTCAAATCTATTTATAAATTCATTAATTCATGAATAATAGGTTCATTTAAACAGACAACTTAATGCAAATTTAATTTCAAAGCACAATGCAAAAAATTTGAAATGTTGAAATGTTAATTTCTCAATACGATTCACAAATCGGCATAAAATTCAGTACACTTAAAAAGGGACAAACAACCCAAGCTTGTACTTAGTTTTAGTTTTATTTCAATTTAATTTATAGTTAAATAACTGAAATAAAAAAATCAGCATACATTATTGTGTTTATAAATAGACTTTTACAATTTTATATTTATATAAAAATTCATCAGTTTATATTGTATTGTTTTTAGCCAAATTATAAAACTCCTCTTTCATGTTATAAAATTCTTCCTTTGAATTAAAGTTAAGCTTATCATTTATAATGGTTAACTTGATAAATTCATTTATGTGATATGCTGATATATTTATTTGCTGAACAGCACCCATAGGGTTAAAAGCATCTTGAATGAGGCTTGTCCTCATGTTATATCCTTTATGAAGGGTTTTGCATTTTTGCATTTACAATGGGGATGTCCTACCCTGTAGGTCTGTTCCAAATATGTGTACCCTTTAAACCCTCTGGTGGGTGCTCAGCTTTTCTGAATTGCCATTATTATCTCTTCTCTACTTCAAGCCCTGACTGGTAGGAACTCCAAATGTTATTTTATATTTGATGTTTGTGTTGTCTTTCCATGCATTTCTATTTATTTAGTTCCTATACATAGGTAACCTGATTTTCTAATCTGTCTGCAGTTATCTGTACAGAAGAGAATGTCTCTATTCAGTCGAAGTCCATAGAAGAGAATGTAGTGTGCGGAAGTTGGGAAGCTGTGAGTCAGAATGTGTGTCCTTTAGGGATTTCACCTTACTCTGAGCTCTTGATTAGTTATTTATGGTTTATTTATACTTTATTTATGGAGTTCTTAAAACATACAGAAAACCCACTGATCTGACACCTCATCGTAAATCTAAGCCAGGCATAAACATTTCTTATTAGCTGTGCCAATCTCTAAGTATCTACAGAGCGAGCAGAAACTCACAATGCACTGGGAAGCTTGGAATTCTTCTTAAACAAAATTTATAATTGTTATATTTTCAATTCAGAAAAGCCAAGCAAAATATGTGGTTCTTGATTCAGGGAAAAGCAATAACAGTTTATTTCTTCCAGTCCTGCCCCAGTTCTTTTTATAGCCCTGCACCAGTGACATCTCTAGTGATACCTCAAATTTATATTTGAACAGGTGACCAGTAAATTCTACCTGCTGATCAAATGCGTTTTTATCAGGCTAAGGCCAAGCCAACCGTGCACCCCAGGCAACCCAGCCAGCTCCCCCACCCCTAATTATGAATGCAATTGTGACATCATACAGGGCAACTGTGACACACGGGTGAGTGGCGGAGGGGAGACCCGTTGACAGGTACCTGCCCAACACCCCTTTTGTTGCATTCTAGGCAAGTGTCTCTTCTGCCTACCCCTAGTTCCGGTTTGGGGTTCTGCAGCTGGGTAAATTTAATGGGGTCATTTACACTTTCAGTTGGCAGAAGTATAAGTAGACTAAAGGGTGTATGATAGGATATTGCTGACCTGCTTACAGTGACTGCCTGAATGAGTGAACATATTAAAGATGCATATAATCCACTATTTTGAAGGACTCTCTGAATCAAAACTACCTGCTACCAGTTTTCCAAATTAAGAAACCTAAGCAGGACTATCCTTGATGCCTGGATTGTTCAATCACAGATTGCTACCACATAGCCCTACCCCCTGTCATCACAACCCCACCCCCCTCATGAACTGCCTTGTGACATCAACACTTCGCCCCAGCTTCAGAAGCTGAAAGGTGGCAATCTTGATTCCAACCCTTACTTGCATATGCAAATTAAATAGGGAAGGGTTATAAAGACCTGCCTGCACTACATAGAAAAATATGTATTATTATTTTATTAACATGAATTTCTATAGCGCCAACTTATTTCGTAGCGCTGTAAAGTGAATGTGATTATACAACTAAATCACATGAATTACATACATAGAACACCAGGAGTTACATACATCACAATAAATATGGAGTTGCATTCATCACACTAAATACCAGTACAGGAGGTGAGGAAGGCCCTGTACAGAAAAAGCTTACAATCTAAAGGGAAGGGAATGATACAGTAGGTGTGGGAGTGGACAAGATCAGAGTAAAGTGTTGAATGCGAGAATGTGAGGAGGTATTTAGAGAAGAGTTGAGTAGCAGGTCAGTAGAGGAGCGTAGTAAGCAGTTGGGTGAGTATATGGAGATTAGTTCAGAGATGTAGGGAGGAGCAGAGTTATGAAGTTCTTTGAATGTCAGGGTCATTAATTTGAATTTAATTCTGAAGGGCAGTGGAAGCCAGTGCAGGGATTGGCAGAATGGTATGGCAGAGGAGGAGCGGTTGCTGAGGTGTATAAGCCTAGCAGCAGTGTTCATTATGGACTAGAGAGGAAGGGAAGGGAAGGCCAATTAAAAGAGAGTTACAATAGTCTAGACGCGATATGACCAGAGAGTGAATAAGAATTTTGGCAGCATCTTGGGTGATAAATGATGGTATTTTGGATATGTTCCGTAGGTGGAAGTGACATGACTTAACAAATGACTGGATATGAGGAGGGAATGTCAGGGCAGAATCTAGGATAACCCGAAGGCACCGGGCCTGGGGAGACAGGGTGATAGTGGAATTGTTAACTACGATGGATACTTCTGGGATGTTACTGGTGTTAGTTGGAGGAAAAAGAACCATTTCCGCTTTGGAGAGGTTTAATTTAAGGTAGCGTTGTGAGATCCAAGTAGAGATAGCAGACAGGCAGGAGGAAACACGAGTTAGGAGTTCTGGGTTGAGATCAGGAGAGGAGAGATATATCTGAGTATCGTCAGCATAGAGGTGGTAGTGGAAACCATACGAGCTGATTAATTTGCAGAGGGAGGAAGTATATAGAGAAAATAATAAGGGTCCCAGGACAGAGCCTTGAGGAACTCCGACAGAGAGGTAAGGGGGAAGATGCTACTCCATTGTAGGAGACACTGAAGGAACGATTGGTGAGATAGGAAGAAAACCAGGACAGGGCTGTGTCACGAAGCCCAAGCAAATGGAGGGACTGGAGGAGGAGAGGGTGATCTACAGTGTCAAATGCAGCTGAGAGATCAAGCAGTATTAGTATTGAGGAATTTTTATTGGTTTTAGCTGTTAAAAGGTCATTAGTTAGACGGGTCAGAGCAGTTTCAGTGGAGTGTTGTGGTTTAAAGCCAGATTGTAAGGGGTCCATCAGGTTATTGTCAGAGAGGAATGAGGTTAATTGATTGTAGACTAGGCGCTATAATAGTTTAGAGATGAAAGGTAGCAGAGAGATAGGTCGGAGGTTGTCAAGATTGGAGGGGTCAAGAGAGGGTTTTTTTCAGAATGGGGGTGACAAGAGCATGTTTTAGTTGAGACAGGAATAGTCCAGTTGAGAGTGAGAGATTAAATACTGTAGATGAGTTAGGGCTTTGATTAGACAATGATTGTTATTGCAGAGAAGTTTTGAAGGAATAGGATCAAGTGGGTAGGTGGTAAGGTGAGAGGAGGCCAAAAGTTTTGAGACTTCCTCATCAGTAACAGGGGTGAATGAGCACAGGAGAGAGACTAGGGAGTGTGGAGGGAGGGTGGTGGAAGCCTAGGGGGGTTAAGTAGTGTAATGTCCCCTCTGATAGTGTCAATTTTATTTTTGAAATGCTCAGCAATGTCTTGAGCAGAGACAGATGTGCATGGAGGGGGTGGAGAAGGAACGTTCTGCCATTTTTTTGGAAAGGGAGTTAATGAATAAAGTAAAGTATATTTGTTTGGCTTGGGAAAGGCTGGTGTTATAGGAACGCAGGGCAGATTTGTAGCTCCAAAAGTCTGATTCTGAGCGGGATTCGTGCCAGCGACGCTCAAGTGCGCGTGAGTGTCTTTGGAGTGCTTTAGTATGAGCGCTGTGCCAAGGTTGAAGTGGTTTGGGTCTAGCATGTTTAGTTTTTACAGGACCAAGCTCATTAAGAGCAGTGGTGAGTGTGCTATAGTAGACCTATAGTAGAGATAGCTGAGATATTAGAGTGAAGAGAGTCAAAGGAAGAAGAGAGATGCGACACATCCACAAGTCACGGTAGGTAAGTGTTTGGGGATTAGCAGGGGATGAGGAGGGAGTTAGTGAGAGTTGACTAAAAGGTTTTCCTATGCCCCAAAGAATGTGTTAGCCAGCTAGGCTGGGTGCTTTTATCCCAGAGGGGAGAGGGAGCAGTTTGCCAGATGTTATAAAAAGGGATGCTCCCATGTGTTCTGCCTCCTTCTGGTGCACCCACTCACTGGAGGAGGTGGTGTGTTGCTTTTAGGGCCTGAAGTGGAAGTAGGTCTCACTAAAAGAGCAAGCAAGTGTCAGGTCAGAAACTGTAATAGGTCAGTATAGGAGTGGAAGATAGGTTAAGGAAAGTTAGTGAGCAGATAAGGCTCCAACAAGGAGTTTAATGAAGGTTTAGTACCCTGCTGTGACAAGGCCACAAGGTTAGGGACACAAATGATCTGGCTCAGGGATAGAGAAATCTTTGGAGCATGGGACCAGCTGTGAGATTCACTTTCGATGTGGATTGTGCACCAAAGGCAACTTAATTCAGAAAGCTGAATAGCAAGGATCAGAGAGTATTAGTGAATAAAAACATGTGTGTAAATGACCTGCTGCCTCTACTCGTTCATAGAGTGTACCATCAGTTCAATAAATGTTTTGGCTGTTTTAAAGGTGCTCAACGTTATTTGATCAATAATGATTGCTGTGTGCTTATACCCAAGTGGTAATCCCTTCACCCATACCATATGCGGGTGGCCCCACCTGAAGATAAAGAGTCTAATTATAGTGTGCCTACCAGGAGTTGCTGGGAGTTGGACCCCTTGCCCGGGTTCTGGAACCAGTGTAAAGTAACCAAAGGAAGCATAATGTAGACCCTGACCCATCCACCTGTTACAAATATATTGTGATTTTAAGGGTTTTTAGTATTTGGATTTATTTTGGTCAGATACATGGATTTTAAGGGTTTGGATTTACAGTAGTTCACCCAGACACTTGGATTTGGCAGAATCAGAACTGGGCCCAGGATTCATTGCATCCCTAGTTCAAACCACTTAAAAAGTAAAATACAAAATATATTGTTCCCAATTCTGCACCAAGAAAACAACCGTTTAAAACAAAACACCTCATTTTCAATAAGATTAATGTTAATATTATACATAAAAATCAGAAATACAAACCATCTCCAGTAAAATAACATTTTCCTAGCTATCTGGCGGCACAGCTGTGGTAGGGGTTTATCTTGGTGAAAGTAATTTTGAAACTGGCCCCCCTGGAATCCAACGTCTGACCTAAGAGTAGACGGGAGAGATATTGTTTAAAACATTTCATACATGATAGCAAGTTGGAAATTGGAATAGAATTGTTCGGTGTGTCATATCCACATGAGATAAAGAAATGACAGAGATAAGCATATGTTGTCTAACTTCATATATATGCATTTTATGGTTTACAAGCTAAAACATTGACTGGCCATCTAGCTGCTATTGAGGAATGATCTTATCATATTTCAAACAAGATAATCATATGAAGGAAACATAATTTGCTGTAAGGTGTCCAACAAGGCAAGCTGGTTTGGAAGCAGAAATGGCAATCAAGAAATATTGGTAGAATCACAATCTCCATGTTACAACAAATAAAGTTTTATTCTTGCCCCCTCAACCATTACTCTATTACCAAAATGTATCATCAATCCTGCATAGATATGTTCATTGTATCCTGGGTACTCCACAAAAATTGTGGGTCTTGAGTTCAAAGTGGGATCCAATCTTAGGTAGAGGGGACCAGTCTGATATGATAACCTTTATGATATATGTTGGCTTTCATTCTGAAATCTCAGAGAATTCATATCTGCGACATCTGTTAGGATGATATTATAGAGCGGGAGCTATTCACCAGGATGCAAACTTGTGCCACATTTTTTGTCACCAATGCAGGTCTAAACACTTCAAAACAGTAGAGACCTGAGTTCCACTCATGGAAACAATGTCCCCTCCTGTTCCTTTCATAACCTTGAGATGTGCACGTTCATGCGTGTGTAAAGTTCATAAATGAACTATGGAAGGCTCTGTGTCTTAATCAGATCTTTGTTTTATGACCCCAACAGTTACAGTTGGTGCAACACCTGGCCATCTTCACTCTGGCCAACACAGATATAATCTTGTCCTAATTTGCCCGTGCTCCAGAATATCTTTTTTCCCTGTCTCTAAAACTGCCAGAACCCCCTTACTTCCTCCTGTGATTTCCCCTTCCTGCAAAAATAAACTTTATTAAACACCCATCTTAAAGAAGAAGGAAAGCTTCTGAGGCAGTTTATTACCAATAGATTAGCCATAATATTAGCTATAACACTATATTTATTCTGTAGCATGCTCTACCATACCTGAGTAATCAGCTCTAGAATCTCTCTCTGTTTGTTCAGGATACAGATGACATATTAGCTTAGTGTGACATCACTTCCTGCCTCTCCCTGCTCACTCATAGCTCTAGGCTCAGATCACAGTTGGGAGGGAAGCCGGAGAAGGGAGGGGGGACAGGGAGAGAGGAGCAAACTGAGCATGCTCACGCCCAGGGCAAAGAGGTTTAAGGCAGGAAGTCTGATACAGAAGCCCATGTGACACAATAGAAGGAAAGAAATGCTGTGTTTCTTTTGATGGAGGACTCAGAGCAGCATTGCTTTAAGGTTTTATCAGTGTATTTGCTGTATATAGGACTGATAAAGCTTACTTAGTTTTAAACTTTCCTTCTCCTTTAAACATAACTACAAAGAAGAACAACTGAGATCAGGTGATAATTATGTAAAAGAGCAAAAACGAAGGAAGAAAAATGTACAGTAGGTACATAAAATATTGGGGCAGAAACGTCTCATTACAATGTTTTACAACAAGAACAAATGTGTTTGCTGTTTACCAGGTGCATGAGGGACAACGCAAACCTCCAACTAGCAGTGTCACAGTAACAAGTGTCTGAAGTTTAACAGAGCCCAAGTTACATGGTTGGGAGCACCTGGGAAATGGACGCCATGTCTAGTCCTATGCCAAATTTTACAATGAAATATAAAAAAAATCTGTTTGCTCAGTGCATTCAGTGCAGAATTCTGCTGGAGCAGCACTATTAACTGATGCTTTTTGAAATTTTTTTTTTTATTCCTGTACAGAATCCCTTTTTGATTTGAAAACAACTGATATTTGCTTTGTGACATGGGCAGGGATTTGCAAAGGTATTTGCAAGTCAAGATGATCCCACCCTTCAAGGAATTTATTGGTAACTTCAGGAGTTGGGAAGAAGCTTTCTCCTATTTAACCGGGTAAAATGGCACATGCAAAGGAATCTTCCATTTCCCTAAGGCATAATTACTTGCCTCTATATATTTATAAATTTTACCCACCATCAAAGAGCTGCTATGTATCCCGGTCATTTATATTCATATCTCGTCTAATCACAACTTCCATAAAACAAAGAAATGTGATCTCTGGCAAATCTAATGCAGCCCCCCCCCCCCACTACTAATGCAAAATATATTAATTATTTACACTTCATATTTAATACTTCCGGAATGGGTGTTCATAATTAAATACTTAACATAACCTGAGAAATATTATTCTGCCGTGCGGATACAGGATCAATAATCCCAGTAACAAATGTGACAAGGGTAAAAGTAAATGAATATACCATCCACCAATGTATGTGTATCATGATGGCGAGGTTATTCATAACCTTCATTTTATTCCTATAGAAATACATAAAAAAAGGCTAGAATTAGCGTAACTTGTACATCTATTGTGTATTAATTCAGGTTTTTAATTGTTTATTGGCGTTCACTGTAATGAAACAAACGCGACGCAACAAAAATGGCGCGACACGCCCGAAAACGACGAGACGCGCCAAAGTTGACGCGACGCACGTCAAAAGCGTCCCGCGACTCGTTTCGCGAACTTTTCGCCAATTCGTGAATTTCTCTGGAAATTTGCTAATTTTTTCGGCGAAGCGAATCTCGGGAGATTCGCCCATCACTAGTTATTTATCAAAGTCTGAATGCCAAAAACTTGTAAAATTTTTAAAGATTTATTATACCCTGAGGATGCAAGTAGTCTTCAACCTGTCGAGGTCCTGTAGAAGTCAATGGCAGAGGTCCTATTTGCAATTTGAAGACATGGGGGCAAATTAACTAAGATCCAAAAATTCTCTAGCGTTAGCTTCGCTAGTGTTCGCCGCACTTCGCCAGGTGAATTTTCGCCTGACCAGGCAAAGTAACGTCTAACGTAAGTGCTAACATTCAGGAAAATGTTTATCTAAGTGAATTTGGGAATTTATGATCCTTCGCCTGGCATAAGGGTGCAAAGTTGCGCAAGCCTATCTACTTCGCTAGCGTAAATTCGCCAGAGACGGTGAATTTCCGAAGTTACGAATTGACGTCACGCTGGCGAATTAGCGATATCATTAGACGCTTCGCAATTTAATTAATTTGCCCCATGGACGTCGGCAGAAGGGGGCAAGGGGGGCAGTTGCCCCACCCAGACTTCTCCAGCTAGTTTCAAGAAATTGTTTGTAAATTAATTCCCAGCAACACAAAACATATTTTAAAACTTCCCACCACATGGCAAACCTTAATTAGGTTATTATTTGCATTGTCATGAATAGGTTCATCTTTAATGGAATGCTACCCTATGTGAGAATTGCTTACTTGCCCCCTCCTGCAAAATTTTCTGTGGGCACCTGGGTTTTGATTTGGGACTTTTTTGGAGTAAAATCATAAAAATTCTGATTTTTTTTTGTGCAACTATTTAAAAAAATATGCAGTTGTCACAGTCACAGTCACAGTTTTTCCCGATCTAATTTTTTTGTGTTTTCTTTAATGATAAATAGGGCTATAGTGGTATTTTTAATTAAAAACATGAGAAACCTTTGGATTTTGATAATGAACCCCAATAAACCCAATAAGATTGTTTTGCCTCTAATAAGGATTAATTATATCTTAGTTGGGATCAAGTAAATGGTTCTGTTTTATTATTACAGAGAAAAAGACTATTGGAGTCTATGGGAGATGATCACTCTTTAATTCGGAGCTTTCTTGATTATGTGTTTTCCGGATAACGGATCTCATACCTGTTTCGCAACCAAATTTTAACGTAACTGTCTAAATATTTGCATTCAAATAAAACCAGAGTTTGTCCAGACCATGTAAATATATAGCGCATGTCTTACCTGTTGTTTTTACTTGTTCCTTAGTAGTGATGGGCTAATTTATTCGCCAGGGGCAAATTCCCGCGATTTGCCGCTGGCGAATAAATTCGCGAAACGCCAGCGAAAATTCGGCAAAAAAAAAACGACACACCACATCAAAAATGTGCCACGAATCGTTTCGTTAACTTTTTCACCAATTCGCTAATTTCGCTGGAAATTCGCAAATTTTTTGGCGAAGCGAAACTGGGTAGATTCGCCCATCACTATTCCTTAGTACCTCTAGGGCAGTTTTTAGCTCTGACTAATAATGGTACTATATGAGTTGTAGTTTTTAATGGATTCAAGGATTAGGTATTTGCTGATCACTGCAAATAGATGGGGATGTACAGATAAACAGTGTAGATTAGATCTCGTTTGCATCATTGCTTAGGTGCATTTCCAACAATGCATTGGTTCCTAGTAGAACTAAGCAAGGAGTTTGGTAAGAATTGTAATGAAGTGTTGCAAATGCATGCCAAGGAACATAAAATCACATCAATGCAACCAGTGAGTTTGCCTAGAGCACGTAGTTACTCACACAATATCACATTGGTAGCATTCAGAAATAAGCCTTTCCAAACCTATTTTGTGCATAAAGCTAAATCACTGTAGATCATATATTAACTCTACCCAATGGAAATCCCAATTCTGCATAACAGTTCTTTCCTCCTCTACTTGTTGGTTGTCACGACATCTCTGTTGTTACATCTCAAATATTCTTGGATCCACACGACATGTACCACCCTATTTTATAATCTTTATTAAATCTCTCAGAAATTGGAGGGTGGTGCCCGTGATAGGACATGCCAGATTATAGAATCTAATCCCAAACTCAGGGATGTCCTCCAGTAAATTGAGTACCGGAGTTATACCTTAGGTATGGGGTTGAGACCCTTGGGTTATGTGTTTTGAAGCCCAAGAATTTGCAAAGCACTAGGGACATACAAAAATAAGACTGTGTTGCTGTATATGGAGAGAACAACACAGTGATGGGAAGGAATGATATAATACAGGAATGGACCTGTTATCCACAATGCTTAGGACCTGGGTTTACAGATCTCTGGATAAGGGATCTGTAATTTGGATCTCCATAGCTAAAGTATGCTATAAAATCATTCAAACATTAAGTAAACCCAATAGGGCTGTTAAGCATTCAATCAGGATTAATTATATTTTACCTTGGCTCAAGTACAAAGTCCCATTGTATTATTTCAGAGAAAAAATGAAAGAATTCTGAATTATTTGATGGGAGATGTGTATGGGAGATGGCCATTCCATAATTTGGAGCTTTCTGGACAATGGGTTCTGGATAATGGATCCCATACCTGTATTGTGATAAATAGGTCCATACTAATGTGACAATGCTGAAGAGCAATGTGAATCATGGACAGAAAAAAAATCTATGGGGGGACTCCCATAGGCTTCTATTGGAATTCGGAAGGTTCAATCTGGTGAAGTAGGCAGTTGAATAAAATTTTTAAGTTGAAGTACTTCGATCTTCGAATGGTTGAATGATCGAATATTCAATCATTCGATCTATTCGATATGCTCGAATTTTTGCATATTCGATGATCGAAGACGCCAAATCTGCATATTCGATAGAATCGTACGATCATAATTCGATCGAATTTGATCGAACTTCGAATTATTCATGTGAATTTTGAAAATCTTCCCCTTTCATTCAACTGCCTGGTTGGTCCAAAGAAATTTCAGGTTGTCCACTCCCCATGCTGAGGGCTCAGCGCAGTGCACCTGGGCTTCTTCCCTAATGTGATGAGTTACTATTTACTATTTGGAGACCCCACCTTCAGATTTATTAGACACATATGGTATTCACATAACTATACTATATATATATATATATATATATAGAGAGAGAGAGAGAGACCATGTAGCCAGCACTCACGTCAAGGGGTAAAGGTTGCCTGGGTGCAATAAGCCAAAAATGTAACAAATATAACCAAGGAAGAGAACTTGCACTCACAGGACTTATCAACAGACTGTAGATTTATTTATGATTTATATTATGTTTTTATAAATAAATCTACAGTCTGTTGATAAGTCCTGTGAGTGCAAGTTCTCTTCCTTGGTTATATTTGTTACATTTTTGGCTTATTGCACCCAGGCAACCTTTACCCCTTGACGTGAGTGCTGGCTACATGGTCTCTCTCTCTCTCTCTCTCTCTCTCTCTCTCTCTCTCTATATATATATATATATATATATATATAGAGAGAGAGAATACACAGATACAAGTAAACATCAGGAAGAGTAGAAGCATGTGGGGAGAATGTTATTTATTTAGCACCTCTCCTACGGTTCCTATACCGTAATGACTGCAATGAAGATATAAAAGATTCATAGTGTGCGGGAATGTGTCTTGAATCACACCGAGAGGCTCCACTATTTCTTCTCCCTTTTTTCATTACCAGAGAGCCCAAAGGAAAATGACTGCAAAGGTCACTGCACTAGACAAAAGTGGCTGATGCGATCCGGCCCCGGCACAACGTACAGCCTTGCCATTTAAGAGACAGCAGGCTTTAACAGTAATCCTGATGCAAGCATTAGCTCTAATCCTGCTGCCACTATAGCTATTGATTTTCTGTTTTATTGTTCTTTGATTTCCATTTTGGTTATTTAATGAAAGGATGATGGATTCCTGACCTTCAGCTCGTGTGCTGGCAAGACTGGCATTTGATAATGTCCTGCCGTGTGATGCAGGAGCCACAGGGTCTCATGTTTTCTCTATTAAAGTGATATTTGTAAACCATTTACAAAACACTGATTAGGAGAGAAGATTAACTTTCATTTGCCTGTTAAGGCTCAGTGGCACGTTATTAGAGGCTTTCATCAATTAAAATGTCATAAATGTGCAAAGTAGTAGTTTTCAGTTCTTTTAGATAGGTTTTGCTTTCCCGTTAAAATAATATTTTACTATAGCCTTATATTACTTGTTCTAAAGTTAAAGGGACACTGTCATGGGAAAAAATATTGTTTTTCAAAACACATCAGTTAATAGTGCTGCTCCAGCAGAATTCTCCACTGAAACCCATTTCTCAAAAGAGCAAACAGATTAATTTAAATCTGACATGGGGCTTGATACCCAGTCATGTGACTTGTGCTCTCTTTACTGCTGTACTGCAAGTTGGAGTGATATCACCCCCACCCTTTCCCCACCCAGCAGCCTAACAACAGAACAATGGGAAGGTAACCAGATAGCAGCTCCGTAACACAAGATAACAGCTGCCTGGTAGATCTAAGAACAACACTCAATAGTAAAATCCAGGTCCCACTGAGACACATTCAGTTACATTGAGTAGGAGAAACAACAGCCTGCCAGAAAGCAGTTCCATTCTAAAGTTCTGGCTCTTTCTGAAAGCACATGACTAGTGATGGGCGAATCTCCCGAGATTCGCTTCGCCGAAAAATTTGCGAATTTCCAGAGAAATTCGCGAATTGGCAAAAAATTTGTGAAACGAGTCGCGGGATGCTTTTGACGCGCGTCAACTTTGGCACGTTGCGTCGTTTCCGACGCGCGTCGCATTGTTTTTGTCGCGCGTTGCGTCAAAAACGATGCGCGACTCGTTTTTGTGGCGAATTTTCTCAAAGCGAAATTTCGCTGGCGATTTGCGAATTTATTCGCGGTAATTCGCCGCAAATTCGACCCTGGCGAATAAATTCGCCCATCACTACATATCACCAGGCAAAATGACCTGAGATGCACCTTTTCACCAATAATACAGCTAAAATACACTTGCTGGTTCAGGAATTAAATTTTATATTGTAGAGTGAATTATTTGCAGCGTAAACAGTGTCTTTGCACTTATTGTTAATGTACAAATTTCAGGACTGTCAAGACCAGGGGGCCAGTAGTTACAATATTTAACATTTGTTAATTGTTTGTAGTTAATTTATTTTCCCCACTTTTGGTGGGGGTGGGCAATAATTGTTTGATCATTTATCTCATATGCATTTGTTTTGCACTGAGATTAAAAGCCAAGAACTACCCTCGTTAGAGTAGGATGGTGGTCTACTGCTCAGAGCACAAATTCCCAAACTGATGTAAATATCCCATTTGATAAATATTCATTATATCAAAGCTTTCCTCAATGCCAGAAATCCTTCTGGATTCCCCAGTGATCTGACCCATGATTAGTTATTCTTGTGCTTTGTTAGTGTATAACAATGAGCTCCTTGAAGCTCAATGAGAGAAGGGATTTAGACAGCGTTTTAATTGCTACGTTTCTACAAATAAATTATGGATGATTATAAAATGGCCAAAGGATATTTCCAATGGTTTCACATTGTACTACTACAGGAACAGTTAACTGGAAACCCGTTATCCAGAAAGCTCTGCATTACAGAAAGGCTGTCTCCCATAGAGTCATAGGAATGATTTCCTTTTTCTCTATAGTAATAAAACAGTAGCTTGTACTTGATCCCAACTAAGATATAATTAATCCTTATTGGAGGCAAAACCAGCCTATTGGCTTTATTTCATGTTTATATGATTTTCTAGTAGACTTAAGGTATGAAGATCCAAATTATTGAAAGACCCATTATCCAGAAAGTTCTGATTTAAGGAAAGGCCATCTCCCATAGACTCCATCATAATCAAATAATCCAAATGTTTAAAACTGATTTCCTTTTTCTGTGTAATAATAAAACAGTAGCTTGTACTTGATCCCAACTAAGATATAATTAATCCTTATTGGAAGCAAAACCAGCCTATTGGATTTATTTCATGTTTATATGATTTTCTAGTAGACTTAAGGTATGAAGATCCAAATTACAGAAAGATCCCTTATCTGGAAAACCCCAGGTCCTGAGCATTCTGGATAACAGGTCCCATACCTGTAATAATAAAACAGTAGCTTGTACTTGATCCCAACTAAGATATAATTAATTCTTATTGGAAGCAAAACCAGCCTATTGGCTTTATTTCATGTTTACATGATTTTCTATTAGACTTGGGTATAAAGGTATGAAATTATGGAAAGATCCATTATCTGGAAAGCCCCAGGTTCCAGACATGCTGCATAACAGGTCCCATACCTGTTCCACAAATATTACTATCATTGGAAATTAATTTACTACAGGTATGGGAATGCTCGGGATCTGCAGATAATATGTCTTTCAGTAATTTTGATCTTCATACTTCAAGTCTACTAGAAAATCAATTAAGCATTGAATAAACCCAATTGGATTGTTCAGCCTCCAGTAAGGATTAATTATATATTTGTTTTGAACAAGGACAAGGTAATGTTTTATCATCACAGAGAAAAATGAAATAATTAAAAAAAAATTGGATTATCTGGATAAAATGAAAGGAAAGGAGATGGCCTCCCCATAATGCAGAGGTTTCAGGATAAAGGGTTTCCAGATAATGGATCCCATACCAGTACCCCAAATATCAATTCAGACGCCCAAATTTTAAAGGGTAATGTAAAAAGTGTAATAAATTGTATGCACTGAAAAAAAAAAAAAAAAAAAGGACCTGGCCAATTACCTTAAATGGGTTTTGACACCCTAGACCAGCAGTTCTTTTGGCTGCTCTGGGATTACAAAGCATCAAGGTCTGGTCTAGGATAAATATCAGTTTTGATTGAAAAGTTTACATCCATTGATTTTTTTGGCTGTAGAGACCCTTTGAATATTGTTTAACATTGTTCTCCCACCAATACGCCATAACATTTCCAGGTTGTGCAGTGCCGGTTGGTTGATCTCCCCTTTTACCATTGTAAGATGACAGCGCCCCCTGCTTGTTATTTCAGACTGCTGCACAGCAATCTATCTATCAAATTATAAATACATGTAATAATGAGTACATTCTGCAGACCAGATCTGGATTCATAGACATGCAGGCATCACTAACAAAGACCTATGAAGATGTAGCGTTGAGTTAAATATAAAGTGAGATTTCTCAAGGCTGGATATTTCGGTGAGGAATTTATGAGCCATCTGTCAAGTCTCCAGTTCCTCTCCTTTTCCATATGTAACAAATGCAAGAGGGGCTATTTATAGGGATATTAATTGCGACAACATTTCAAACGTGTTATCACAAACCAAGAAGTTGTTCTATTAGGATTCCACTTGACCTTTTGTGATTATGTTTAACACGGTTTATTCTGAAGTTTTATTTTTCTGCCACAACAAAGAGCTGCTCATATCATGTGAAAATGTATGAGATTGCTTTGGATTTCAATTAATACAATGGTTATTGATGTAATATCATAGACCTTTCAGTGTTTGAAGGAATAAAATAAGTGTCTTTCAGTGATCCCACCAAAACATCTTTAGTTTATGGTCATACTTCTGCCCCATGAGATATTCCCAATGCCTATGAAGACAGGACAACCATCCTTTAAATAAGTATAATGGAGATTTGTTTTACTTTAACTGGCAACTTTCCTTCTGACTGCTGAATTGCTAGAGGCGACACCATCAATCCTTTAGCTGGGAGGCTTCTATATAAAGTCTCCTTATAAAGATATTGCCATTATTATTCATGTCACTAGTATCTCACACAGTTAGTATTCCATGCATTTTAGAGTTTTCAGAAAGCCTGAGAAATTAAAAGTTGATTTTAAAAATACACACATTTTCAGCACAAGCTGAATGAATAGGGCTTGTGCTGATCATTGAAGAATGCGTTGCCTATTCTTTTAATTAAGATTTTTTTTTATTTCTAGCATCAAACAAGAGCAATGAATGTTTCCTGTCACGTGATAAAAATAATTACCAGTCCTCTGAGAAGACCCTGCTAATGAACATTTGAAAGGCTGCTGCTTAGAGAAGAGAGGCATTTGTTTATAGGTAGATAGGGAGTTTGGAACAAATTGCTCTGTTTATAAAGGAAGAAGGGGGTGAGGTTAGTGAAAATAGCCTTTCGAATAGGTACTTTAGAATGGTAAAAAATTGAAATATAGTTTTAAAAAAAAAAATATAAAATAGTTATAATCTTTCAACAGAAGTCTTATTAATTTTACTGATTTTAGCAAACTTGTCTTTAGTTGTATACCGTCCCTTTAGAGGGTAATCTTGTGACATTCTCCAACTGGTCAACTTCACATTCTGACTCTGTCCAGGCTGAAACCTAATATCATGTCTGGTTGCTGAGGACCAGAAAGCAGATTCATTTTTTAAAAATACCCCAAACAATGTAGGTCTCTTTAAAATGCATTGCATGTGACAGTTCATATATAAATCCCTGTTTCATTTAAATGAACCATTTTCATAAAAATACATTTTTAGCAGAAATTTTCAAGAATTTTTTTTTTGGATTACTGCAACTGCAAGCAGTTTACTCATTTGTGACTAAATGAAGAGGTCTATATCTATTTTTTAAGTTATAACTTAATTTAACTAGAATACTGAATGCCAACACCAATTTCAAATTGTTACTGCAGAAATAGATTTAGATCTTAAAATTGTCATTGGAGGAGGCCTTTGGATATACATCTTTTGCCTCAATAAAGGGAAAAACCTAATGAGACAGGTATACCCGATCATCGGAATATATTTTTGCATATGGTAGGGCTGCCCAATGTTGATTTTCTAGTCAATTTATAGACAGCATAAAGAAATCAACATGGAAATTACACTGAACCCAAAGGTTCCTTTTCTACACAAACATAGAGACTGTCACTCTTCTCCTCTTCTCCCATCCTACCACCTGTTCTCCTGAACCGGTTCCCTCCCATCTCCTTCCCCCTCTTTTGCCCATATTTGCTTTAAAGGGCAAGGAAAGGCAAAGAAATAAAATCCCATTTTTACTTTCTTTAATGAAAAAGAAACCTATCTCCAATATACTTTAATTAAAAAATGTCTACCGTTTTTATAAGAAACCTGACTGTATGTAGTGAAATTCTCCCTTCATTTAGTGCTGTGGATAGGATTTGTCAGACGGTCCCTAACTTCTGGCAGGGAAACAATCACACTTATGAACAGCAGGGGGAGCCCCTGCCTTACTTACCATCCATGCAGAACTCAAGAAGCTTTGTTTTTTGATCATTTATCTTGATCCCTAAGAAGCCCAGACCATACTGAGCATGTGTATGTAGTCTAGTCTTGCAAAGATGTATAACAAAGTTACAAGATGACAGCCCCCTGTGGCCAACTTTGAAAGCATAAATCATTTGTTTGATTAGGCTTGTGGTGCAGTAAGTTCATGTTTATGTTTAGTATACAAAATACACCATTTCTACCCTTATTCTATTTTACACTTTCCTTGCCCTTTAAGTTTCTCTTCATTTAAGCTTCTTAATTTTCATATTCTTATTTTCATATACTTACAACCATTTAATATGACGTCAAACCGGTGCTTCTCTGGCTCCTACAAAAATACTTCAAAGTGTCCTCTCTAAACTTGAGTATTTTGACTCCTAAATGTAGGACTGTCCATCATTAATATTGGGCAGACTTATGAGCCTAAAAATGTAAAATCAAATCCTTGGTATATATAATTTAGCTTGAAAAATAAAATACTGAAAATAACCAGTTGGACGTGAATTTTAGCACAGTTGTAAAAATGCAGACAGACAGAATCAATTGTTATGTATACAGATTTTGTCCGCAGTGCTGCAATGGCTAATGGCAAACTGCTGAACTCAACAATATCAGGGGAATGTCAGGGGAGAATGGATTGTGGTTTCCATGGTCAGTGGTTAATTGCTCTTGGCTATATTATTATTTTATCATCGTGCCCACAATTACTTAGCAATGTTTTCTTGGGTAACCCTTTGCAAATGTTATTAGCAGAAGAAATAAAGGAACGGCACTGAAACTTCTGAAAGACCTAAAGGGAAAAATGGGGAAGAAAAGAGAACATATCATTCCTTAGTAAATAATTACATTCGTTGTACGCGGTAGATAGATAGATATCCTACCTGTTCTGTAACCTGTGACTATACTGTACATAGTACCATTGTCACTATGTTCCTATGTAGCCTTTTTGTTCACAGTAGAAGACTTCTCCAAGCCAAGTTGAACCTGATTGTGGCTGTGGGTTCTCTCTCCCCACATTATATTCACTATGGAAGTAGTACAGGTTCAACATTTGTATGTCATACATACACCCATGGGAACATGTGCCAGTTTATTTGCCCCCCTAACCCACACACATGATGTTAACCATCTCAAGAGCATTGTGTTTAAACTGATCTTACATCACTTTAATAAATACATATGGCAAATGAAATATATATATATATATATATTGATTTTACTGGCTGCATTGCTATAACATTATAGGCATCATTAGCATTCATTAGACATGGAGTGGGATGCTCTGTTTTTTCCGTGGATCAGGGCAGGGGTCCCCACCCCAACCTACTTTTTTTTAACTGTGAAAAATGTTTAAATGTAGAAAGATTTGTGGAGGAACATCAAGATGAAAAATGTTCCTGCTTGGTGTCAAATAATGGCTGAGATTTGCTATGTGGACTGGTAGCCTACAGGAGGCTCAATTTGGCAGTACATCTGGCACCAAAATGTTCCTCCACGCCTGGAATTCAAAAATAAGCACCTGCTTTGAGGCCAATGGGAATATCATTCAAGTGGTTTGTAAGTGACATGCACGAATGTCCCCCATTCTATACCCAGCTGGTGACCCAGACTAAGTTTCTTCATTCCTGCAAAATCAATGGCTCCCTTACTTGCCCTGGTCCTCTCACACTAAGACCTGGAACAACCGAGGAGGGAGGGCTACTCCCGAAGTGAAAGGTGGCTGTTGAAAGCAGAAAACTGAGCCGAGACTGGGACAGTGGGGTATGTTATGGGTTTGGGATACCATTCGTAACAGTTATGTTTTTTAATTATGTAACTCATTGTTAATTTCAACTTCTATTTGGTTGCTAGGGTCCAATTTACCCTAGCAACCAGGCAGGGGAGGGCCTTAATAGAAAGGGAAGTACTAAAAACAATAACAATATATTTGTAACCTCACAGAGCAATCAGACAACTGGAAAGAGGCAGAAGGAAAAGACACCATTCAAAAACTAAATAAAAGATAAAGACTAGTGGAAAAGGTGCTAATAATGAAACATTCTATAACATACTAAACGTTTACTTCAAGGTGAACAACCCCCTTTAAACTTGCTTTGAGAACTGAACCTGGCTTTCAGCATACTAGTTGTATAGCCTTAATATATGCTATCCTGTAGTGAGGTACATGCCAGCCCAAAACACAATGGACTTGGGTAGATGGGTTGGCAGGTTCAGGCTGACTCCCACACAAGATTGCCAGGTCATGGGTGGTTTGAGCTCTTCCTTCCACTTTCCCTGCCTGTGACCTTACTCTGCTGGCTTTCACCTCTCTGCTGTCAGTCTCTATTTATGGCCATGCACCTGCCCTGCCCCACTCATTTTCTTCAACATCAGAGATGGGTGGGTCAGGTGCTGGTCTATAAATAAAGTGGCCATGCTGGGTTGGATAGGGGTCATATTGTGTAAGGACCAATTTTTATTTTGACCTGCATATCACTACTAAACTACCATTGAATACCAATAGACTAATCTGACTTGTTTTTCTTAAGCAAAAATTTGCGAGATTATGTAAATCAGTGTATGTCAGCCTTACTGTATTTTGATGCGCAACATTTTTTTTTCATCATTTGGAGTCTAAGGGCTTCATTTTCTCTGTGATCTCTGTGAATAATTTCACTAATCACTACCCTTGAAGTATCTGATGTGGTTTCACACAATGTGGGGGTATAAAAGCATCATAGCAGTAATTATTATTATTACCTTTTATAATTAATATGCCTAAAACTTCATAATGGTCATTTATTTTTTAACACCTGGTTGCAGCCCACCTTCTATCCTTCCTTTATTAGTTTATCTGTATTTTTATATGGTATTTTTTTTTTTAGTAGCAGAAAATACTCTCAGACCTGACGCCTCACTAGACTTCACCTTCACTTCAATTTTTCATTTTCTCCCTGGCTCAGAAATCATGCAACCATGTCAAGGGAGCCCATGTGGAACGCAATGGGTTCTGGGTAAAATACAAAACATAATAAATAAGGTACGAAGATACATGAAAAAATTCCGGCTGCTGAGCTAATAAAAATAAAAAAAAAAGGGTAACGCTGAGTCTGCAGTCATAACATTTTGATATTTTGATCCTAACCATAAAAATCAAGCTAAATACACACAGACAGAGTCCAATGCGTTTAAGTAGCAATATTTGGGATTTACAAGCAGAGCCATTTGTAAACGATGAATCCAGTATGGGCTGTTAATGGACACCGTGCGGCTGTAATCGCTGCTCTGGAGCAACTCTGCTGTCACATCAAATAAGACAAATAACCAGATCTTAAATCAAAGCAATAAATTAAATGGAGTCTTGGGTATCGTCAGCTTTGTATGACCGGCGGTCGGTTTATCAGCATAAAAATTCACCCTTAAATAAAAGAATCCAGCAATAATGGCCCAAGAATATTCTAAAGAGAAAATCCATTGTGAGAGGCATTTTTCTGTTTCATTCCGTTACGGTTTATAACTTTTTCCCGCTGTTCTTTATGACCATTTAGGAAAGTAGTCTATAAATTATTTCAGCAACGAAGGCGGCAGGAGTCTGCCAAAATCACAGATTTTCCAATTCTCCGAGTTTTAACTGTTTTATTATTGATAGCGTGACTAAAACGGGGTCACCTACCTGAGCCTTTAGCTTCATTACATGATGGAGAAAATGTTTTATTCAGACTGTGGCACAGTCTTTGCAGTTAATTTTTATAAAGGGCTATCATAACTATTATTTGTTTAAAGAATCCAACTCACACACTCTGTTTTGTTTGTGTTGCTGTGACTGCACTCTATGGCTTAAATCATTCTCTTATATAATGATGTCTTTAAATGCTCCATGTATTTCTCCACAACATTCCATTAAATTGCCTGACTATTGTGAGGCTTGCTTGCTAAAATTGTATGAAATAAAATATTCGAGTTACCCTTGAATTTATCAGTCCAAAATACTTCAATGGAAAAAAAATTAATAAATGCAAGCAAATGTGTAGCATAGACAGGTGTGGGTCTGGGTTGACTGGACTCACTGGGTTTTTACCCGGTGTCCCACTGGCCCAGTCAAAGCCTGTGGGAAAAGTACTGCTGTAGACTCTGACCATTGAGCTCCAGAGCTCAAACAGGACATTATTGATTTAGAAAGGTTCCAGAAAATGGCAAGTAAGCTGGTAAAAGGTATGGATCTATGCTATCTAATCTTAGCTATGAGGAAAGACTGGCCAAGATGGGGATGTTCACGCTGGAGAAGACACAATTAAGGGGACATATTGTAACTAGGTATAAATATATAAGGGGATCATATAATAATCTCTCTAATACTTTGTTTACTGGTAGGTCCTTCCAGCTGACTCATGGGCACCCATTCTGATTCGAAGAAAGGAGGTTCTGGATAAATGTTCAAAAGGGGTTTGTTACAGTGAGAGTGGAATCTCTCCCTGATTCAGTGGTAGTGGAGATAGCTTTAAGAAAGGGTTGGATGGCTTTTTGGTAAGTCAGGGAATACAGGGTTATGGAATATAGTTCATAGTACAGGGGCTGGTGCGATTGCCATCTTGGATCCAGAGGATTTTTTCTCCCTCTGAGGCAAATTGGAGAGGCTTTCAATTAGTTTTTTGCCTTCCTCAGGATAAACTAGCAGTTAGACAGGTTATATAAAAACTTAAAAGGTGGAACTTCAATCAAACATACTGTATTACTATGACTTGTTCCCAGCCCTGGGCCTGCCCAGTACTTCTCTAGCAACATCAAAGTGGCAGGACAGGGCGATGGCAAATATAGTGAGCACAGCCACTTCACTAGTAGGACTTGGTACAGTGCAGAAAGATGGGAAGACCACCCATTTGTCACCCTTCTGTTGGTGCAATTGTTTAGCCAGAACCTACCTAACCTACAGTTCCTTTGGGTTTTGTGTCGACCTGCATATTAATTAGATATATTTTCAACATTCAAGGTATTGTTTATATATATGTTTTTAAATGTATAAAAATAAATTAAAGATTGAAATGTTGTCTTTTTCAGGACTTAACATGATCCAAGTGTTCTCATACATTTTTGAGAACATCAAAAAATTGTTAAAAAAGCATATTTTTTAAATCACAAATAGTTTTCTGCCATCAAGGTTTGAAAAATTGTTAAATGTTAAATTCATATTTCTTTGTGTTATTGGTTTTGGTCAGTGCCAGACAGTCAACTTATTCCTTTTTATTCCTTGACAAGAACATATTCCCATATACTGTACCTGACAGAAGCCCAATAAGGCAATGTATAAATAGTTTCCAACAACTGGGCTTAACTGTACCACCCTCTTCCTCTTGTACCATAGGTTAGGTATGGAACTGGGATAAATAAATGCTTGATGACATGGAAGGTGGAGAAACTTAGGTTTTTTTTTAGGTTTCTAAAAAATATTTAAAACAAAACCATTGAATTCCAAAGTAATTTTGGGCTACTTCGACTATCAAATAGCCCAACATTTGATTCAAATTGAAAAAAGTACTGTCCGTTTAAAAAACTTCTAATTCAACCATTCGCCACCTTAAACCTGTCGAATTGCTATGTTAGCCTATGGGGGGCCTCCTAGAACCTATAGCCAAAATGTGGTTAAGTTTTAAGAATTTGAAGTTTTTTATTTTAAAATCATTCAATCAATTTCTATGATTGATCAAATAATTTTGCTTCGAAAATTAGCAATTTTTTTAAAGTTAATAGTCGAAATGCGACGTTTAAGAACTTCGAAATTCAACCCTTGGTAAATCTGCCCTAAGGGTCGCATTTCGAAGTGCTAAAACTATCGAACGTTTTTTTTTAAAAATTTGCCCATTTTCGATTGAAGTAAAATCTTTCGATCGATCGTAGAAATCGCTTGAATCAATCGGTTCGAACAACTTGAATTCTTAAAATTCTTAAAACTTACCTAAATTTTGCCTAAAGATTCTAGCAATTCAGCAGGTTTAAGGTGGCAAATGGTCAAATGCGAAGTTTCTTAAAGGGACAGTACTTTGAAATTCTAATTTTTGAATTTTTTCAATTCAAATCGAATTTTGGGATATTATATAGTCAAAGTAGTGCAAAATTACTGCAAAATTCATATTTTAAAAATTTTAATTCTATTCAGAAATTCACTTCGACTTTTAATAAATGTGCCCCTCAGGGTTATATGTTTAGGGACATTGTTGTACCCAAACTGGCAATTGCTAACATAAGTTTACTGCAAGATGGTCAAAAAAAAAAAAAAAGAAAAACATAATAGATGTCATTCTACTAGAAAATGCTTTAGTGATGTTTGTAGCCTTCTGTAATTGGGTTTAATAAATGAAGTCACGCTTTCCATACTGAGTACCCTTCCTATTGACATATCAGAACATTTGTTCAATATTGTCATCTGCTCAAATGCCTTCATTTTGTTTGTTGTTGTCTTTTCCAGCAGAAATGTCATGTTCCTTTTCTTTAGCTGTACGTGTTGACATTTCCAGTGAAATGCTCTTGTTTTTTTCCAGGCTAATTAAAAAAAAAAAAAAAGTCTTATTGACTGTTCAAGGGAAAAAATATTTCTTACAGTGTCAGCAATAGTAATAAGTTCCTATACCTTTTTTTAAAAAAAAAAACTAAGCTGCATTGGATGGGAACATGGTTTGCCCAAAGAGGTCTAAAGAGTCTGGATATGTACAATTTATAGGACCTGTTTGGGAATGCTTGGGACATGGGGATTTCCGAATAACGGATTTTTCTGTAATTTGGATCTTCATAATGTTGAGCTATTCTTATACCTATTAATAGTGATGGGCAAATCAATGCCTTTTTGTATTGCTGAAAATTAGCGATGGTAATAAATCTGGAAAAAAAGTTTTTTGCCCAAAAAGCCCAAGCAGATAAATTCAAGGTTTAGTAAATAACCCCCCAAGTGTAAGTCTTGTAATTGGCATAAATCTATGTTAAGAGTAAAAAAATATTTTTCCCATTAAAATGTCTCACATTTTCTTAATATTAAATCCCATTCCCGTTCTATGCAACAGCATATACTCATTCAAAAGGTAATTTATAGTATTTATAAAACCATTTCATTTATTAACACTGTGTCGATGGAAACAGTGTTTTAGCTATAAACTTTGCACAGTTCTCTGATAATAGAACAGAACTCTTTTGGTTGGACCGTTTGTTGGAGTGAAGACTTTTGTCATGTGAAAAGAAAAGAGTCTTGCAATCCAATTACTCCATAATTAATTTCAGCTTAATCTTGAGCTGTTTCAGATATTGTCATTTATAAACTTCATATTAATGTGCATCACTAGTAATATCCCTTAATTATTTAATGTCCTTCATGTATCAGCCAAGGCCATTGAATGGAGCTTCTCTTTTTGAACAAAGAAAAAAGAAATTATGTAATCTGCACTTGCCGGTTCCCGATTACAGAGACTTTGTCCCAAATTTGTTAGAGTGACTTTTATAAAGAATTTCAAAAGAACGACAGATACGTGTGCAAATTGGTATCCTTTTATAGCTGTCCAAAAAAATCTGTTCATCTTCTGAAAATGTAATTAAACTCACAAAAATAAATCTGCAGGTTTCTTGTTATGAACAAAGGGGAGAAGTTGTGTAGCGAAGAACTGTTGTGTGGTTTTAGCATCTTAGAATTCAATCAAACGCAGAACCTTTTCAACTTGTGTCAAACTTTTCTATTCAGAGAAGACTTCAAAAAGAATCATAATATGTCCAGATTTGCTTAATTCCCTTTCATCCAATAAACTATAGAGGGAGAGAGGATTCCTTTCTTATTAGCGACGTCTTACCTGAACTTTAAAACTTGAGCGTTTTCGGCATTGTACGCGGCTACTCGATATGTTTGCAACTTTGCTTTGAGTATCTGTTATTTATATACCTGGAATTCTTTAGTGCAAGAGATTTACGAGATTAAAAAGAAGAATAAAGATCAGAACGCTAAACTGCATGTTAGTGTCTCTCTTTTTTGTTATTTTTTGTTAGTTCAATTTATCTAATGCAATACCCTTTGTTTTCTTCATTTTATGCCTTTGCAAGGCTCATACCTATGTTTTTATTTTGCAGTATGCTTTTATGATACAGGTATAGATTCGGTAGCAAGGTTAAATCCCAAATGTCCTTGGTATCCCACTGATTCAGCAACTTGTAGACTCTCCTCAGTCTCAGATTTGAAGAAAAAACATATTCCCTCCTCGAGAGACATAGTCCCAAGAGGAAAACAGCAATCACCATTATATGATACAGGTATATAGGATCGTTATCAAGAAACCCATTATCCACCGAATTACACTAAAGCCATTTTCCCAAAACTTCATTTCATCCAAATAATCCACATTTTTAAAAATCCAAATAATAAAACTAGTAGTTTGCACTTGATCCCAACTAAGATAAGCACAACCAGCCTATCGGGTTTAATTAAAGCTAAACTCACTTTCTCTAAAACCACCAAAACCACAAATGCAATGAATAATTTATTTAAAAATCTGAACTGAAAAAGCACAAACAGGAAAAGTTGCAGAAAAGTTGCAAACTTTTTTGAATTGTCACACAAAAGCCAGTGTCAAAAATACCTGAAAACCATGAATCAAAGAAAGATTTTCCAGTTATAGTAAGGTATATCTGTCATTTGGTGAACATGCCATTTTGGTAATTTTGATTGGTGCCCTCCTTCTGATGTCATCACACTTGGAGCAAATTTAAATATTTAAAGACACCTCTTCCATTTTCCTTTCCCACACGTAGGTCTATTGTTAGATAGTTCCCAGGTCTGATTCTGGTTTAATTCACTATTCCTAGACCCTTGCCTGTCCTTGACCATTCCTGTCTGCTGCCTAAACTGACCATTGCCTGTTAAATATAGCAGCATACATATTCTCATAAATCATTATTTTAGTAATATTTTCCATGGAGCAGAATGCTAACAATATTTTATGGATGTAGATCATAATGGGGCAACATCACTATAAGTAAATTTCTCATGAGTAAAGTATGGGCACTCTTGCTCTACAAATTCAATTATGTGTAAAAACCAGGAAAACATCTAATACAAAACTTCATCATTCAGCATTATTTTCCATTTGTACTTTTTATATTTGGATCTTTTAATACATCTCATAAAATTTGTAGTTTTAAAGAAAGTGAGTTTAGTCATGGTTTCAAACTCCTCTCAAACCTGAACTGGGATAAATAGGCCTCCACATGTTGCCTTTTATTTGTGTTTACAACACTCATGTAACGCAGTTCAGCTTCATCAGTTGTATTAGTTTATAACTGGTATTAGTTGGATCAGTTTCTTCCTGGGATTAGTTGGATCCCAGAAAGCAAGCCTACAATAAAACTAACACCATTGAAATTCCCTGTGGTGTTCACTGCAGTCTCAATGTGGACTTGCCAGTAGGGTTTACCTAGGCCTTGACCCTCCATGCAGTCTTTTAGTTCTGCCAGGAAGATGGAGATAGGAGGCTTTGAATACTTCTGCATGAACATGGCTCATAGGATGATCTTCCATTTCACCAGAAAACACACAAATCACTTGTTTTCAAAATATATCCTTATACCATATGAAGTACTTTATTAAGAAATTACTGGTATTAATGGACATTTGCAGTCGAACAAAAATTTAACCAAGTTGACCCAGAGATGAATGACTTTTGTTGAACATAATGATTTAATTGTGTTCTCTCTTGATTATACACACATTTCTCACTCCTTCACCTAAGCCTGGTCAATGTTATGCCAGCATATTTGTTTTCAGCATGTAAGGGATCTTTTTTTGAACACTGACACGCTGATGCAAATTACAAATTGGCTTCCTCGGTGCAAATCTGATACGCGATAATATGTAAAATACAATGCAAGATTTATAGGAAATAAACAGCTGTAAACTCTTTCCGCAGGCAAACAGTCATCATCCAAGCTTCCTAATTAGGCTTATCTCTACTGACCATATCCTGCGGGTATACAGAACTCTTCCACAGTACTTCTAGCAGGAGTCAAGCTTGTTAAAGAAATCTAAAGGTTAACATCCAGAGGATTCAGAAACAGCATATGCAGCCTTTGAAACCGACAAACAAATGAGCCTTTCGAATGCTTCAAATCCAGATCTGTAAGCATTTCTTAGGTCACTTACTAATCTAAATAAAACATATTGCAGCCTTATTTCAACATGATCAAAAAAAGTATCAAGAATAAGAAGCTTTAGAATTTTTGTATTCAGACGTAAATAATAAAAAAAGATCCTTACACTATACATCCGTACGAAAATAAAGTGTAAATACATGTTTTCAACGGTTTTTGCACTCCCCATAATATGCAACAGTTCTAGTTTAAGTAGTGATTTGAATTGCTAAATAATTTAATGCCTAAATAGGAAATTATTTTGAAAATTATAAATTAAACCGATTAATTATATATCCAACACAGCATAAGGATGTCTACCTATACTTTGAGGCATGGCTTTCTTTCCTGTAGCCTTGGAGGAACAGTATACAGTATTATGGGGAAAGGAAGGTTCTTCACAATATACTTGAAAAAAATTCCAATAAAGATATTTCCTTTTTAATCTACAATATGAGTTAGTGGTCTGGCAGAGAGCAAACCTACTTCTTTGGCATCTTGGAATTCTCCCATTGTTATGGGCTCAGTGCTGCTGCACCTGGGCCACAAACATCCTTTGGTGACTTTTGACCTAACAGACTTGAAGAAGTAATGGCTTGATGGGAATTGTCCAACATATAAGTGAGAGGCTCCGGGCTTGAGCACCCATGTCCCATTTTTGACTAGGTGTGTATATTATAATACCCTGTTTAACAGCCAACTTAGAAGGGATCAAATGCTGAACATTCCTTATGAACAGTTCTTCTGTTCTTCAGACTGGGAAGCTCACCTTCTTTTCTTAGGGACCTGCTTTCATGAACTCTGGACCTGCTAATGTGGACAAAGCTAATAATAGTCTTGGACAGTTTTAAGGTGGGATCAAATGCTGGACACTCCTTATAAACAGTTCTTCTGTTCGTCTTTAAATGAACATTCCTTTCCTTTAGGGTTCTGGTGTGGTGATCCTCTTTATGGGTAAAAAGGTCCCCTGATATTTGTCTGTAATGTCCTCTAATGTACTTGTAAAGTGTAATCATGTCCCCTCGCAAGCACATTTTTTCGAGAGAAAACAACCCCAAGCTTGACATTCTCCTCTCATAATTTTCCTCTCATAAATCTTACATCCTTCTAACCAGTTTAGTTGCACTTAGTCTTTGCACTCTATTCAGCTAATTTATATCCCTTTAAAGTACTCTTGTCCAAAACAACACTGCATACTCCAGGTGAGGCCTTATCAGGGACTTATAAAGAGGCATAATTCTGTTTTCATCCCTTGAGTTTATGCCCTTTTTTATGCAGGACAGAACTTTATTTGCTTTAGTAGCTACAGAATGACACTGCCCAGAATTAGACAACTTGTTATATATAAAAACCCCAAGATCCTTCTCACTTAAGGAAACTCCCAACACACTGCCATTTAGTGTATAACTTGCATTTATATTATTTTTGCCAAAGTGCATAACCTGCATTTATCAACATTGAACCTTATTTTCCAGTTTGCTGCCCAGTTTCCCAACTTAGACAAATCACTGTGCAAAGTGTCAGCATCCTGCATGGAACCTATAGTTCTGCACAATTTAGTATCATCTGTAGGGATGGCGCGAACCGCGGAAAAATTGCGAACGGTTCGCGAACCCCATAGACTTCAATGGGAAGACGAACTTTAACAGCTAAATAAGACATTTCTGGCCAGAAAAATGATTTTAAAGTTGTTTAAAGGGTGCGACGACCTGGACAGTGGCATGCCAGAGGGGGATCAAGGACAAAAATGTATCTGAAAAATTCATTGTTGACACAGCGCTGCGTTTTGTGCTGTAAAGGGAAAAAAGTCACTCAGGTGGTGGTTGTGGACACTGTAATATTATTGATATTTAGACAGAATGTGAACAAGCTCACACAGCTAGATGGCAGTTGTTTGAAGTACAGTAGATTACTAGCCAGCAAACTTACTATCCACTGTCCCTGAAATCACTAACAGCTCTCTCCCTACACTATCTCTTCCAAGCACACACAGGCAGAATGAAAAAACGCTGCAGGGCTTCGGTTTTTATAGGGAAGGGGAGTGGTCCAGGGGGTGTGGGGGTGGTCCAGGAGGGAGAGCTTACTGATTGGCTGCCATGTATCTGCTGGTCTGGGGGAGAAATGGCAAAAAAAAAGCGCCAACTAAGGCGAACCCAAATTGGCGAACGTCGCGCGACGTTCGCGAACTTCCGGCGGGCGCGAACAGCCGATGTTCGCGCGAACAAGTTCGCCGGCGAACAGTTCGCGCCATCCCTAATCATCTGCAAAAATAGAAACCGTACTTTCAATGCCCACATCCAGGTCATTAATAAACAAGTTGAAAAACAAGGGACCCAGTATAGAGCCCTGCGGTACCCCACTAACAACACTGGTCCACTTAAAAAATGTTCCATTTACCACCACTCTTTGTAGTCTATCTTTTAGCCAGTTCTCTTTCCAGTTACAAATACTATGTTCCAGGCCAACATTTCTTAATTGTCATGGACAGGTTAAAAAATACAAACAGCTCCACATTGGTTATTCTTCTCATACAATGGTTTTAAGAATTGATTTTCTGCAGGTACAGAACACACAAATACATCATGCATGAGAAATGAATCATAGACTAGTCATTGATCATGGTTTGGATTATAACTGCACATTGAAAATCGTTACTTTCAGGCGACACTTTTTGTCATAGCTGTAGCACAATTCTACTAAATCACTAAATTTTCAATCTCCAGGAAAAAAATTACTTAGCTTTGATACTTCACAGGCAACACAGGTCTTCAGACAATGTGACCATGAGATTTCCCTTTGACTCATCATTACGGGCACTTTGTACCTTTTCTAAGTGTTTGTTCTTCCAAGTCTATCTATGCTTCATTTTCATGTTCTTCCCTTTATACTATGGATTCTCAAATGACAAATGTTAGTTGTGAAATCAGGATTTTTGAGACCAGTCAACAATATTGTGGTTTTTCCATATTTGGCAGCTTTTCTTTCACTGGTGACGTTTTTAAACATGGCATATAAAATGTTACATTTTTAAAAGTCTTGTCAGTATGTTGTCACGAACACATGTAGAGGGTTTGTCGAACACGGCACCGGAGAAACAATCAATGTAACTTCAAGTAGAGAAGCACCTCCCAGAAACGCTCTGGCCGCGGTAAAATCTTACGGAGAACATGAAATGTTTGGAGGGCATCCTCATGTGAAGTCAGGGGAACCAACCATGTTTAAAAATTCAAAGCTTTATTGTTTCATCTTAAAAACATAGAACAAGTGGGCAGGGGAATCGGCTTAACGCGTTTCGTGACTGAAAGTCACTTCATCAGACTTGTCTGTATGTTGTGCTATCATATTTTTGTTGGTTCCATAAAGTGGAGATATAACCTTTCTCTTACCTACAGAGACCCTCTTTTTCCGTTTTTTTCAGTCTGGTTTCACCTGCATTTCTTTATCTTGGTTGCAAAAAGACAGCTATCCATCCAGTTCAACCCTATCAACCATCATGCAAACCAAAGCTCATTAGCAGCATATTTCTAACAAGAATTTTCAGTATCAAAATACATTTTTAAATTACAAAGCTTAGAAAGATTCCTGAGCACTAAATACAGGTTTTGGGAGTTTACTAATCACCTAATCACCTAAAAGCTGCCAAAGTTTGTGCATTCGACAAAACTTAAGAAGATTGCTAAGATTTTTTCAGGCATGAAAGTTCAGGTAATCATTAAAGGGCCCCTCACTGTTGTCCTGGAAATTCAGTTACTGGAGACCACTTAAGGGAAAAGACAAAGTATACTTGATGTGAACTGTGTACATACTCTTTCAAAGAATCAGAGTTTTTATAGTCTTGTAAAAAGGGAGTTACCTGTGGGAGAGCTATTGTTCCACAGCACATAACTACAAAAACTGCTCTTACAGCCATGCAGTGGGCTCTGCCTCAAGGCCAAGGCACTAGTGACCAAGGCTAGCTTGAGAACAGAATCCATTCAAGTCAGGGGAATCTGCATACACAGATTTTTTTAAAAATTTTCTTTCACTCCCTTTTTCTCACTGAGCCAAAACATGAAAACCTGCCTGTCCAACATAAATAAAGTAAAAAGCTTAATAATTTATCTGAAAGGGAAGATATTCACCCAGACAAACTCAATCATTTGAATCCAAAACCAATGCAACACAGGCTAATGCAACACAACTAAATCCTACAGCTGGAGTGTAAAGGTGATGGAGAGATTTGTTCTGCAACTGAGTTCCCAATACAGGTTTCTGTTCTGCAAAGATGAAAGATTTCAGAAAAGAATCGGTTTTATTTTGCAGCCAAGATTTGTTTTAAGGCTTGTGCTTATGGGTTCAGTCGATTTTATGTCAAAGTGGGGAACAATACAATCATTTGCATTAAATGGCATTTCTTTAAGATAGTATATTTTTCTCTGGCAACATATTTAGTGAGATTTGAGAGCTATTTGTCACTTTAATGGTAATAACAGCGCCAGCCCTCTGCCTTGGTGGATTTTCTTACTTGGGCAAATTGACAATGTGACTAGTAATAGAGACAGAAAAACAAACTATAACCCGGGGCAATAAAAAAGGCAATTTCAAAGAATAGGGACAATGTCTTAAATCAATAGGTGTTAATCAATGTATTCATAGGCATAATTAGTGTAAATGTTATTTTACTTGTATCTGCAAGGCATGGACTGCATAAGGGATAAGAAGGGAAGTGCTGAAAGAGCTGCTTCAAACCATTATTGAAAGTTGTGAACAGAACCATCATGGCAGAAACTATTGACCGCGCAACCATTTCAATAGATCTGGAGAACAGTGACAATTACACAAACTAAAATTTGGAGAAGAGATTGACATTAAAAAATGTTTGTGTATAATTCTTTGGGTGCAAATCTGCTGCATTCTGATGGATGGTGTTGGTAGTAAAACGGTTCTTCGGCATCAATGTACCCAATTACTTGTACTCAACTAGATGAAAGTCCAAAGGTGCATGTTTAAAAACAAGTACCTTTAATGAATGGCATTAAGATGTTTATTGACCATCTATGCTCAAGTCTTCTTTTACCCTAAGAGTAGCGTCAGGTCTGGCTGCTGGTGAGTGAACAGCAGGTAGGAGTCTATATGCAGAGTAACCCCAGAGTACCCCCACACATTAATGGCTGCAACAATTGGCAAAAGACATGGTAATGTGGAAGAATACATTTAATGAGCAAAATAAGAAAATAAACAGATTGAACAGTAGACTGATAACTAGAGGCTAATGGTGTGAGAAAACCTTACCCTGGTGGTCTAGTGGTGAAGCGGTGACGCCCGCCGCGTGCTCCCTTCCTTCTGTTCCTGTTTTTATAGCGCATGCGCGCTGGCGTGAGATTCAAAAGTATTTAAAGTGTTTATGCATTGCCCATGATAGGATTTGTTCCTGGTGCCTTTAACCTGTGCTATTAAGCTTCTGATCTGACCTGCTTCCTGTGTTTGACCCTGCCTGGCTTATCCCTGTTTTCTGTATCTTGATCCGTGCCTGTTTTTTGACTACCGATTCTGCCTTATCCTATCTGATTGATCACTCGGTTTGACCCATTGCCTGCCTGATGACTCCTAGCCATCTGCCTGCCTCAACCCGGCCTGTTTAACCACGAACCTGCCTACTCCTGTCTGTACTGTGACCATCAGCCTTAATGACTTATATACAGTCGTGCCCCATTGCTGGCCAGAACTCCTGCCCTGCACCTCTCGTTTAAGTCCAGGTGGCATCTGAGTAGCTGAGGGCTCCTCCCGAAGCCAAAAGCGGTCACACTACTGGTGAAGCACGAGCCTAGACCAGGGTGCTTAGCGTTTGTTCTGGTATTGGGTGCCGACTGTGACAAATGGTAGACAAGGCAGGGTCCGGTAACAGGCACAATGGACATGACTAGCGAAAACAAGGGAAGTCCATAAGGCAGGCTGAGGTAATAGGCCAGAGGTCAGACCAAGGAAATCTGCAGCAGATATCAGGTACTTGGTGGGAACAGGAGAACAGGAGCAAGGATCTAGGCAGGGCACACAGGAACCAAGAATCACAGGATTCACAGGCTAGATCAGGCTCAGACGTTTTGTTGATCAAGCAACTGTGGGTTTTACAGATGGTGGCTTATAAAGTTCATGCTCACTGGCACATGTTGTAAATGAGTTAGGGGCAGTGAAGTAAGTAGAAGGGAGAGATAACAGTTGTGCATTTGGAAGACAGACTGATACTAACTCCAAGTGCCTCCAGTCAATCAGGAGGACAAAACAGGCACAGTTCTGCACAGAGTCTAAGGATTGATTCTGGGCAGTTCCTGACAAGCAGGATGAAACTGTGACAAATATTTTCACTAAAACTGACATCTGAATTAATATACAAAAGGTCCACAGCAGCCCATGCTGATCAGTAAAGGATATAACCGATTATGGATGATGATAAAGACACAGTGAAAGATGAAATTCAAGATTATTCATTCAAAAAAAGTGGTCTGAATTCCTGTTGGGTAACAGTGCCAACTGTCTGATCCCTATCATTCTTATACAAGCTACCATATACGAATGGTCAATATGAGACAGCACAAAATATTTGATTTGCTGCCTATACAATTTTTCCAGCAATGACAATGCTCATGTGCTACAGATCAGAGCAGCTGGAAACTGAAGGTAGAAACCACCAGGCGCCCATTTACCTCTCATATTGCTCAAATAAGATCTAACCTGGAAGAGAAATACAGGCATAAAATAAAACTTTTAATCTATAAACATAACTAAAGCTGTTATCAGGGAAATGTCAGATACTGTTGCAACAGTCTTGGAACCAGTGCTTCTCTCCTGATAGTAAAGCCTCAAACTGCATGTTTCTGGGGTTAGCCCCCTTTATAGAGATCATTGCAAGAATTTTGCTGTGCCAGTGGGTCAGTATCCCACATAGACAGCAATAGTTAGTCACTTCTGTTAGCAGGAAAAACCCCAGTAAGCACTGGCCTTCACCAACCCTGTTTTACTGGTCCCAAAACTTTCTGTTGTGGTAACAACAGGGAATGTACTTGTTTCATTGAGCTAACTTAACTTATAGTGAAGTCCAGGCATACAGGTAATAAAGATAACAAGTAGTTAAGGTGAGGGAAAAGGGTCAGGACAAGCAGCAAGGACCAGTAACAGTAGATAGAAAAAAATTGAAACCTGGAAGAACAGGCACAACATCATATAAACAGAAGCCAGCTTGGGCAAAGAGATAAGTGGAGACCTAAATCCAAAAGGAAACAATCATTATCAAACACAAAACATGAGAAAAGGCTACACCCTATTCATCCCCGACAAGGATGAGTGAGCTGCCCATATTTACAGGTCAAGACTGAAGTCAAATGTGCAAGTCAAGGAGCAACTATGAGACCTTTGAGCCACACTGGAGAGAAGGGGATCATGTCTTCCACTGGGAATCATTTCTTTTAAGTTTAACCTAAGATGCATATCTCTACATGTTTTGGGCCACTAAGGCCCCATCTTAGGTAACAAGGGCCTTTTTTTGTAGGTTCTTCTCGGGACAAAGGGCCTTGGCAAAGTATCCAGAAGGGCCCAATTGTGTGATTTTAAGCAAATAAATTCACAACATACATTCTAGGCTTTGTGGGCAATGCATGCCGAAAATCAGCCCATATGCTCTCAACAGCTTTAAAATGAATTAACACACTGGCTCCAGATACAGATGAAAAGAGCAGAATTTGGAGCCAAAATGTATACTTGGGTATTTTGGCACTGAAATACACTCTATGTGCCTGCAACTGAAGCCAGTGTGTCGACACTTCTACTTTAATATTTCACAGCATTTTTTCTGCATTTTTTATGTGATTGCAAAGTTAAATAAACAGTTAAGGCTTAGCCTATGATCTACCAAACTGCAGTATGTGTATATCCGTAAACTTGATAACGAGAATGAAAAAAAACGACTTTGCCCTTGGTGCCTCTAATTTCAAGTCTTCATGGCTGAAAAATTAGGGAAATCAATGGCTTAATCGAATCTTCTTTGGGATAAACTTCAGCAACTTCTCCTTGTCTAAGTAGGCTCTGCAATGTTAGCAATGTTTTGTTCATCTGAAATAAATATGTCCTAATGGAGAAATAAAGGGCTTTGTAGGGTGTTACAGCAGGCCTGACACTTTTATTTTTTAAAAACAAAATTAGATAAAATTTTATTTGTCACCAGGGGAATTCTAATCCTAGTTACGTTACTGTGGGTGAGAAAGAACTTGGCCTGCACTCAGAACTGACCTCAATCCCGACTATAAGCCAGGCCTGATCCCCAACATCAGTGCCCAACCTCACTAATGCTCTTGTACTTAAATAGTAGCTGATCACAACAACTCAATGTTTCAAAATCTGTTGGAAACTTATCATATTTACAGCATCTGGCCCTTCTTCAGTCACAGGTACTCATTACCCCAGGGTTTCGATTAGAAATTATTGAGCTCTCAAATTCCATCAAATTCCAAAAACAGTGTTTATACGGAACTTATTTACAGTAGGTAGGTGTTAATCTGATCCAGTGGAATACCGTGATCAGGCACCCCTGTAAAAAATATATGTGGCGACCCTTTGCACACCCTGAAGACCAACCCCCCATGCCAGCCACAAATGAGTAAATGGGCGACAATATTTAAAGCTTGGAAGAATATGGGGAAACTACCATATCGAGAACTCCATGGGGTTTGCTCTTTAATTACATAGTTAAATTGGTTGAAAAAAGACAAAGTCCATCAAGTTCAACCCCTCCAAATGAAACCCATCACTATGCACACACCCCTCTATATCCTCATATAAATTATATATATATATATATATATATATATATATATATCCATATCTATACTAACTATAGAGTTTAGTATCACAATAGACTTTGAAATTATGTCTGTCCAAAAATCATCTCTTAAAGGCATCAACAGAATCAGCATCACAACATCACCCGGCAGTGCATTCCACAACCTCACTGTCCTCACTGTGAAGAACCACCTACTCTGTTCCTTTAAATGAAAGTCCTTTTCTTCTAGTCTGAAGGGGTGGCCTCTGGTGATCCTCTATATGGGTTAAAAGGTCCGCTGCTATTTGTCTAATCTGCAATGGAGGCAGTGGGTACTTTGCCTTTTTTTACTCACATTCTCTATTGGTTTGAGTTCCTCGGTAGCCTCTTCACTTGCCTTCACCATGCTTCTAGTTAATATCTTTACATATAATAACTGGCCATTATAAGTAAATAAAACTCAATAATTCAAGAATTTTATAGGCATATGACTGTATATATGAAACTGAAGTCAGAAAACTGAATGCTTGTTATTCATTATACATCTGGATAAAATGGGGAGATCACAATTTCATAGCAATGTCTACATTTTAATGATCTCATTTATAAAATCCAAGAGATTCCAGTACTTCCCACAAACAATGTGTCAGGTTGTATATAACAAAGTACAGGACAATGCAGCCGGCGAGCAATTTTGTGTGAAGGGTATAATGTTCGAGAAGAAGCAAAATTCACAAGGTGCATTACAATGGACAAAATTGGTTTATTGATTTATGAAATTGTTTACCAACACAAAGCAAAAAGAGCACGTTATATAAAAAGTCTCATCTCACACCACATTTATCAGAAAATAGCAGACGATCATACACAATTGCAAAAATAAACAGTAAAGTGTAAGATTCATATTTTAAACATTTCTGCGTGAAACATGTTGCAGGCTTTTTGGTTTCTGTGGTTCACACATATAGAGAGATGCACTACAAAATATGGTGAAAAAAGTCTCAAGTTTAAAGTAGACATTTTTTAACCATGAGCTTGACACCAAAATTAGCTCCCATACTGCTTGGGGTGGGCATCCAACATCCTTATTAATACAGTATCAATTTGTGTCCCCCTGTACTAAAGACAATTCTACTGGAAAATAATGAGAGTATAGTGGCCCGTTTAAGAGACTAGGTTGTGCTACCTTTAGATTTTCATGGGGTGCTGGCAGTTGCAGTGCAACAGAACCTGGGGAACACCACTGTTCTATATTAGGGATGCACCAAATCCAGGATTCGGTTCAGGATTCAGACAGGATTTGGCCTTTTTCAGCAGGATTCGAATTCGGCCGAATCCTCCTTCCCGGCTGAACCAAATCCTAATTTGCATTTGCATATGCAAATTAGGGGTGGGGAGGGAAATCACATTACTTTTTGTTACAAAACAATGAAGTAAAAAATGTTTCCCCCTTCCCGTGCCTAATTTGCATATGCAAATTAGGGGTTGGATTCCGTTCTGTATTCGTACGAATCTTTTGCAAAGGATTCGGGGGTTCTGCAACCTTTATTTCAATTAGTTCTCCATGAAAGCTTTCATCGGCTTAGAGCTTGCTCTGATTTGCAGTTCAGAATGGGCAATGATTTTTATTCCTGGTTAAAATATTTTTCTGGCAGTTCAGTAAGTGTCAAGAGGTTGTCAGGGTTCCCTATTTATAAAAAGTGAAGTCCATATGCATTTGGTCTCTTTTGGTTCCTACATGCTGGAGAAGGTGCTGCTGAAAGGTCTGGAACATTGGTAGGTTACAGTAGGAGAAGTACATGTTAGGAAGATCTGTAATATTGTAGCTCACTGTAGGAGTGAGACAGAGAGTAAGGGTAGTTAGTAGAGCATCCAGAGGCTCCAACGAAGAGAAAGGAAGGGTTAGTATCACTCAGTGGCAATGCTGCCAAGACTCAAGTGGTCAGTCTCAGGGATAGGAGATTCCTGGAGTATGGGAATGTGAGCTTTGCCTAGTGCTGGGGACTGTTTCACCAAGGCAGTGAACATTAACTGTACAGCTGAAAGTAAGAGTAACTGTGGGATAAAGTATTTGAAGTAACTGTAAAGTGACTGGTTCCTGTGCCATCATATCATCACCTAGGAAAGAGATTGTGAAGCAATTCCATCAATAAAGAGCCTAATATGCTTCTAGGAACTACCAGCACCCAGGATATTTGTGAGATCAACATGTGTGCGTTAAATCTGTGCAGTTGGCCCTTCCTTCTACAGTCCAAATGATACATAAAAAACGTTCATGTATCATGTGCTTTACTGGAAGTCCCAGGGAGTTGTTCTTCCATCAAGCCAGCCTCAGTAAGACCTATTACAGTACAAAATACCAGCAAACAACCATAAACCTGTTACAAATAATATATGTCTTTCGTATTGTGATATTACCTTCAAGGGACAGCTCTGATGCTGGGGCCCAAAGACAAATGGCCTTATGTTTTACCCTATTCTGGACACAATTGCAATGGGCTCTGTACTGCAGTCTGCCTTTCACTGTTCACAATAACAGCTCCTTTTCACTAGTGGTTAGAATCTGAATCCAGCAAGAATATCCCGGAAATTCATGTGCCCCCAAATGAGCTGAAAAGTCATTGTCGCTGATGTTGCACTGAAAGGAGAAACTCCCAGTACTGTACCTGAGATAATGGCCTATATCACATGAGTTATAGGGTACCATCAGGCATTGCATTGAAATAAGTTAGATTCCTAGGTATTGTTACTGGTGCAGAATGCTCCTGGACCTGCGCAATGATTTAGGCATTGGGTCATCAGTGGGCTCACTAATGTCACAACTCTGAGTTATTATGACTTTGCTTAAACCCTAGTAGTGAGTGTAATTCTGGTTTTTGACTTCTTGCCTGTTCCAACGTTCAATCCTTGCTGCCTACCTCTGATCATTTGCCTGAATCTGACCTTGCCTTCGGCTGATCCCTTTCGTATTACTTAATTAAACTTGGCCCTGTCAGCTCTGCAGTAGAGAGTTCTGGGGGCACAAAAAGGCATCAATGAAGACTGTAGTTAGCAGGGCTCTCCAGCTACTGTATATCTAGTACAGTCTGTGATACAGTCCGTAACCCACTCAACATGTTGGTTAAAGGGACACTGTTTACATAGCAAATAGTTCACTCTACCATATAAAACTGTATTTCTGAACCAACAAATGTATTTTTTTTTGTTGTAATATTGCTGTGTAGGCACTATCTGAGACAATTTTGCCTAGTCATGTGCTTTCAGACAGAACCAGTGCTGCACTATGGAACTGCTTTCTGAGTAGTAGTAGGACCTGGATATCTGTTCTCAAATCTACCAGGGAGCTGTTATCTGGTTACCTTCCCATTGTTCTGTCTGCTGGAAGGGGGGTGGGGGTGGGGGGAGATGGGTGATATCACTCCAACTTGCACTACAGCAGTAAAGAGTGACTAGATTTTATCAATCAACAAGTCACGTGACTGGGGGCACCTGGAAAACGGACATGTCTAGCCCCCTGTTGATTTCAAAAGGAAATTTAAAAACATCTGTTGCTATTTTGAAAAACGGATTTCAGTGCAGAATTCTGATGAAGCACGACTATTAATGAAACTATAATTATGCATTTTGAAAAAAACATGTTTTCCCATGATAGTATCCCTTTAATATTTTTAACCAAACCACACAGTACACTGTGCATTGGTTCAGGCACCTGTATGCTTAGAAGCTTGGCTGCCAGTCCAACCTGTGGCCCTTCCAGTTGTGCAGGAATCACCTGAGAGAGCCAACTACACACTCCTCCTACTCAGTGGAGTGTAAACCTCCTATTTCCAAGGCAATCTGCCTAATTCCCAACTCCATCAAGTTTAAGATGACAGAAACCATTCTCTGCTGCTTTTACTTGGCTCCTCTAACCCTGGTCCCTAAATTCTCTAAGGATTATAATCTCCATACACTCGCAATCTTGATACTGAGGGCTTGCCTGGTACTAGGTGGAGACCAAAGAGGAAGAGCCATGTGTTCTAGTGTGGTCTGGGTGATATGATGGTTTGTCCGTTGGCTTTCGATATATGGTGGATTGAATAGTAGTTTCCCTGATGTGAATGGTTGTGTCCAGAAAGTGGATGTGAGTGGTGGAGTAGCTCGTTTTCAAACTGATAGTCAGACAAAAGTCTTGAAACTGTTTGTGAAACTGAATAAGTTCTTGTTCAGTATCTCTCCAGATTATGAATATGTAATCTATATAGCGGAGGTATGGATGGAAGCCCTCTTCTAGTTTTGCCATGAAGAGGTTGGCATATTGGGGTGCAAAGCGTGTTGCAGAAATACTTCCTGGTACACTGGCAGCGGTATCACCTTGCCAGTGTACTGCACAGGCAAATTTAGAAGAGGGAGAAAGGAGGTTCTCTCCTGTGACTGCACGGTGGGTTCATTAATACAGACACTACTACTGCTTGTTCTAGGCGACAGCCTGCTTGTATTTCCTATCATTGAGACTGCAGATTGAGGAGAGGAAGCAGGGCTGCTGAACTTCTCTCATGGTGGGAGATGCAGCTCTTGCTGGTAGTAGAGTAGAGGGGCCATCAACTCTGTAGGTAGAGGCAGCCTAATACTCAGTGTTAGATATAATGACATAGTGATGATCTCAAGTCTTCTCTGAGGAACATCAGAGCATAGTAGCAATCTTTAACGGAATTCTGGCTTTAAAATATTGCCTTGGGTAAAACTGGAAAGGTCCTATTTATATGATAAAATGTGAATTTCTGGCTCCTGGTGTTCAGTGGGATGGTTAAGGACAAAAGGTCATTTGCAGAATTTGATTATCATGGAGATAGAGTGAAAAAAAAGGAAAATAGGTTTAATGGAGTATACTTGCTTATACTGAGAACAGCAAACCTCAGACCCACCAACCCACATCTGCAAGTCCCACCTGCTTAAAGGGGATGTCACTCAAACATGGAAATCTGTATAATCAAAGTTCTTTTAAAATGAATCATGAAACCCAAGTTTTTATTAAAACAAGCATACTGGTTATAAACTTGTTTAGAACTGTAATCTGTCAATCATATATTGCCCGCCCCTCCTTTGTGCCTTAGGATTGAATTACTTTCACTTTCCATCCCCCTCGTTCTCTTCAACATTTAATTTTGTTACCAGTACATGGCCTTGGGCAGCAGGTGCCCCACTTTGGTGCATAAACACGATTTTGCATGATTTTGCAAGATTTTAGCTAGCCTTAATAACAGTATCCACAACATGGCTGCTGTTTGATGTGATTGTGATTTACAAGACTAAATGAAAGAAGACTGAAATCATGTATATAGTGTAAGTGAAGTTTATTTTGCTTGACTAACATCACAAAACAGGATTTGGAATTATTTTTTAGGGTGGTGGGTCCCCTTTAATTAAATGATCCTTTTTTGTTACAGATAATGGGCTGTATTGGCTAATATATATATTTAAATATTGCATAAACAATTTAAGGAATTTCCAGCCATTTTTCTATTATTTGCTAAACTGCAGCATTCTAAGACCAGTGCCCCCTCTTGGGAACCCATCGGTGGCATAAACATCCTTTGTCCCGTTCCCCGAAATGATCAGTAGTTTAGTGGCGTGTGTGTGCTCAATGAGCGTGCCTATAAACGCCTGACAGCCCCATATGTTATTAAGAAACACCTACTTACTGGGAAGCTCCCTAGTATACAATCCTGACAGCCCCTGCACCACATTCCTGATATAAGTTCCCCCCAGTGACATATTGTACCTTCCCTCTGTAATACGACTCCTTACAATGAATTAATTATCATGGATTTGTTTCAGCAGGAGACACATTTCACAGTGTGAGTTTCCAAACAGAACAAAAATCAAATCTGTTAAGACCGAAATCATTTGAGAAAATAGCTTCCTCGTAAAAAACCCCGCCGTATATCACTTCGACCTGTTTTGCTTGGTTACGGAACTGTTACACATTATGAAAGTCACAAAATATAAAACATCCCTTTCCTTTAGATTTCTATATTGAAGGAAATTTATCAGCCAATGGCTTATCTTGAACTTTAAGGACAAGAAGAGGCAACTTTCAGCATACGCATTAAAGGGGGGAAGTTATTTATTGGAATGTGTTTATTTTGGATGGATTGTAACACGTCTAATTCAGGTCCGTATCCCATAGTGACCAATTAGATGCACAGTGTCGTCATACCATCAGCAGATAAAGCTAACTGCTTAACGGTTGCTATAGGTAACTGAACTAAATTAACCTTCTACCCATGTTCCCACATAATCTCCATAGTATTTTTGCCATTTATAAAGTAAAGATTCATGTTGAAAATAAGAGATTCCTTTTCCTGAACTCTAGCCTAGTCTTGTTTTAGGTTTTTGTTTCCCTTTAAACAATTAAGAACTGTCTTAGTACTTCCCTGGGTTCAAGTAGCATAAAGCTCTATTGTCAGGGAAACTATCTTAATTTGCACCTGTGTTAAATTACAGCAATTTTAGATTCTGCCAAAATTCCAGATGAGTTTCTAGTCCCTCTTAAATGAGCCTCTAAGGGGCTGTTTTGGTTTCTAAGTATTCTTAGGGCCAAGGTATATTTTGAGTTGACAGCAAAGTAGCCCTATTTTGAATGCCTGACATAGACAGGAGGTAAATATAGGTAGAATGACTGTCACGTAAAAGTAAGTCTTTTTAGCGGATGCCTCTGAGGAAGCCAATGAGGGTGGCGAAACGCGTCAGGCGGAAGTGATGTGACGCAAACTTGCAGAGATCACCATGAGGAGCAGAAAACTTGCCAGCAAACTACTCTTTTTGTGAACCTTTGGGGAAATATCCGCTAAAAGGACTTACTTTTACATGACAAGTCCTTCTACTTAATAAATGTGAGTGTAAACCTTTTTAAACAAATACTTTTTAATAAAAACTTTATTGCGCAATGGGATTTCTGTTTCCCCCTATGTGAATTCAAAGCCAGCTGTGAGGATAATCCTGAATTGTGGAATTAGTTATGCAATATCCAAACCTGGGGTCTTGTAAGTAGGCACTTTGGCCAGCGTGTTGAAAGCCGTGAACACTAAATAGCTTGTGTTGTCCATAGGAGAGGAACCATTGCCCCCATCCCTAATGGATAACGTTGTGTAAACACACAGGGTGCCTGCTTGTATCTGAGTAGAACATACTGCACCATACATTGTTTCTGATTTTTCCAAAGCCACAGGCGCTGATCCATTTTCATATTTTTATCTTTCGGATACAGTTGGGAGACTGTGGAAGGATTGGCAGGAATCTACGATTCTAAAGGACAAACTAACTTTCATTGCAAACCCCACCCACTTCCCTCTCCCTCCCCCCCTCTTCCGATAACGCATTGTTATACTTTTACAAGAGGTGCAAGGCAAACAGTTCTGGCAAGCAATGGGGCATGACTGTTTCCTAGGGTCTTTGGGGCCAAGGGTCACAGTACAGAACAGGAACCAGAATCGTAGTCAGACATGCCGGGTCGGGGCAGGTTGAGTACAAATGAAGTCAGGCAGGTAAGGGTCAAACCAGGGAATCAATCAGAGGGTTAAGAAGAATCGGAGTCGGTAATCAGGACAGGGGTCAGGAATCAGAATGTCAGAATAGTCAAAAAGCCAGGCAGGGGTCAAACCAGGAATCAGAATCAGGAAAAGTCTCAAAAGCAAAAAAGCACCAGGAAACTTCCAACAGATAACCCATCACGGGCACTGGTTTGCAGATAGAATGGACTATTTAAACTTTTGAATTTTCATGCCATTGTGCTCTGATGTAAACACACCAGCACACGTGCACCTATAAATAAATCAGAGGCGCGCCACGCATGCCTTAAGGAACCGGAGCTTCAGCTGAGAAAGAGCAGCATAGTGGGCGTCCCCGTCGATGGCACAGCAAGTGTCCCCGCCGCACCACTGGACCACCAGGGTGAGTTTTTATTACACCTGTCTGGTTTTAGATGCAGACAGACATTTTTTTTAAGGGCTGTCTGAGTCAAAACTGGCTTCCCACTTTTCTAAATTAAAAAAACATTCCAGGATCTCCTAGTATTGATGCGGCAATCGAGTGATAGCTGATCCCTACATTATAGCCCCACCCCAACTGTACAGCCATGCCCCCGTAATGGCATGGCCCTGCCCCACTACATCACTGCCCCACCCCACTATATCACTGCCCTGCCCACACTGCATTATGACCCTGCCTCCCCCGGAGATTGCGGTGGCAACCCTACTGGTGCCCATTAACTAGCATGTCTAAACGATGCACAAGTTTGGGAATATAAAGATAATCCCTATGTCCAACTACCAGCCAAAGACACAGCATCAGCAGATACTACAATAAAGTATCCAAAACTCTTTGTGCTCAATTGGGTAATGACAAAACTGTTTTGTTTTGGGTGCACCATTAAAATGGCATAGGGTAAGATTTAAAAAAAAAAAAAAAAAAAAAAGGGGTTTACATATGTGATATTTTTGTACCTTCACCTTAATCACACTTAATCCTTCATAATGATGTTATGAAGGCAACCATTAAAAAGATAGAGTATATATGGGATCAGTATAATAGGGTAGATATTTAATCACACCTCTCATGTAGGAACATGGCCAGGGAATACTCTTTGCCAGCAAACTCTGCCCATGGACAAACCCAGGCAAAATGTTGTCTATTGCTTGATTTTGTCCACTGATAAATTTTATTTTAATATTTTTTATTACTATTTTGTATTTAAAAAAATAATAATTTTTTTTTAGAGTTTTTGGCATTTGGACATTAATAAATAACCCCCTTAGTACGTTATAGATTGGCCGGTTCTAAGCAACTTTTTAATTGGTCTTCATTATTTCTTTTTTTTATAGTTTTTGAATGATTTGCCTTCTTCGTCTTCTGACTTTTTCTTCCAGCTTTTAAATGGGGGGGGGGGGGCACTGGCCTTATCTAAAAAAACAAATGCCCTGTAAGGCTAAAAATACACTTTTGTTGCTACTTTTTATTCCTCTTCTTTCTATTCAGGCCTCTCCTAGTCTCTTATTCACATCAATGCATGGTTGCTAGGGGAATCGGATGCTGAAATTGCAAACTGGAGAGCTGCTGAATTAAAATCTAAATAAAGGCCCTTTCTGTTCTATCGCTTTTTGAAAAACAAAACACATACAAAGGTATATTTCAAAAGTTTGTAAACCCAAAACCCCAGAGTTGGAACTTCCGATGCTGGGCCTAAAAAAGTCAATGCCCTCTCTGCCTATTCAAGTGATAGTGATACAGATTACTTTTTGCATTAGTTTTATTTTTCCGTAATGCTGTCTATAAACCTTGTTTTTCTTAATTATTTGAATTCAGTTGATAGCTTTTGTCATTGCGCTGCATCTGTGTCAAATGTGCTGCACTTGACTAAAAATACCTGCCGTTCAGTCCTGCTGCTACTAAAAATAGGCAGTTTGCCTGCCGCACAGTGTGGGGGGGATCATATATGTGATCAAACTGCACGAGTGAGAAAAGGAACAATCTTACTGTAAATGTCACATTCACACCCTGCTGTGCACACACCACTGTCATCATGGCTGGATCATGCCTATTCTTGGAAAAGGATACATTGTGAAAAATGGACTGATATATATAAATACTGTATATAACATTAGTGCATAGTTTTGAGAGTAAAAAGCAATAAACATGCTACATAATGCACGTGCCCATAGGACCCCTAATATAGTAGATTCCAGAAATGGTAGAGACCCTGTTCTCAGAGGGAAATATCTATATTATAGGGCTGGCAGAAATACCTTGGCCCCCCCTAGCCTCAAAGTGGCCCCATGGAGGGAGATACAATTACAAGGACATATTGTATTATAATGGGTATTAGATATTTTACTGCAATTATCATTGGCTCATCTACCATATAGGCACCTGCTGGTCTAGGGGGGGGGGCAATTTAGGGTGGCAGCCCATAGGTAACTATATGATGGATAGAAGGGGGCGGCTGGCTGAGTTCCAGTGCCTGGGGAAACATCAGACTACAATTGAAGTGAAAAGCCTGTGGATAGAACATCTGCCAGGGGGCCTATCTTCTAACCCTGATCTATCAATTCATTTACAACATTTTATTAACATCAAAATATATTTTGCCCAGTGCTCTGATTGATTAGCGTATTAGGAAGGTCTTCAGTCAAGGTCATTGGTCATCCCAGTACAAATATAATCAGACAGCACTAATAACCCCATTTATAAAAACAACCCCAAAATGGATGCACCTTGAGACTAGGATAGATATGAAAACACCACAACTTTATTTACACAGTGAGCAATAGAGACCAATAAGCATATGAGTTCCCTGCAGCCTTGAGTCTTTATATGGTCACAGAACTCCTCTTGTGACTTCTAATATCCTTATCATTTACAGTAGGGGGTACATTATCCCTTATAATACA
>CM044439.1:3882648-3921680 GCA_024363595.1 Xenopus borealis
TATAGTTCTGCACAATTTAGTATCATCTGCAAAAATACAAACCGTACTTTCAATGGCCACTAACAACATTGGTCCAATTAGAAAATGAATCCTGAAAAATTAGGTAGAGAGGTTTGGCAATCACAGAGCTAAGCTTGCTAAGTACCCTGGGATGAATCCCATCTGGCCCTGGACCTTTGTTTATCTTAACATGTTCTAGTCACTTTTGAATTTCAGCATGTGTGAACCATGAATCATTAGATGTATTATTAGAATTAGGACTTTTAATAAGGAAACCTTCATTGGCTGGTTCCTCATTTGTAGACAGACGAAAAGTATGCGTTCAGAATCTGAGCTTTTTGCTTGTTCTCATGAACTCATCTCATCAAAGGTCCCACCCCTTCCTGCTTAATTTTTTTTACTTTTAACATATTTAAAAAATATTTTTTTTTACTGCTTACTGCCTTTTCCCTATATCGATTTTACTTTATTAATACCTTCTTAACATATATATTAATATATGTATTAATATATCTTCTGATTTTCAGACTTTTTGGGTCAAGCACCACTTAGAGGTCCCAATTTTGGTCAAGGCTCCCAGTTCTCACTCTAACTGATGTTCAAGTTGAGCTTCCAAAATTACACATAGGAATTTTGAAAAAATGTCAGCATAACTGACTTCCAGGATGGGTCCCCATCCCCTTCTCTAGACTCTCATGGGCCAATCCCACTGTGTATTGTCTCCAATTAAATTGTGGAGAGGTAACTACCATGTTTATTTGGCCCTGAGCAGACAAGGATTAGGTGAACTTGAGCTGTGTCTGAATGTAAATGGTGGTTGGCCAATGTCTTAAATTATGCCAAATATTCTACTTATATAATCTTTAGATAATATTAAAAACAATAATTGCGCATGCGTATCAAGAAAACTGTATCAAGGCCAATAATCCAGTATTTGACCTAAGTTCTTAGTGTGAATCACTTTGTTACACCTTTGGATATTCACATACAGAAGGTACTTGCCCCTGAATAGTCATTGGTCATGAATCATTTAGAAATTAGGCAGGACCATATAAAACAAGCAATAATGGAAATTACAGTTCATGCAGCTACATTTTATACATTTACTGAACCTCAGCCCAAATGAAAGACAATATTATTCAGCCACTCTTGCGTTTCTGTTATAAAACAGCTGATTTTGCTGAAAAACGTTAATCTGAATGACCTGCAGACGCCTCTGTCAATGAATCATATTTGTATTAGTTGCAAAAAGGTCATTAGTCTGCAAGAGGGATCTCATTTCTTGGCATAACATCAGCATTCATTTTGTCAGATCTGGCCTTTTCTCAAAGTTCTGACCTACTGGAAAACAGGCGTCTCAGCCATTACATTGCACTTAATTGATAGACTGAGCAAAAGTGTTTATCTCATAGCTCCAAACCTGATTTCCCCAATATATTTATTTTTTCCAACGAGACATGTTTTTGTTCAGGACTAATGCAGATGCTAACCCCGCCATTGGCTGGCTTCTATTTTCAAATAATGGCAAGCATAAAAGGTAATTGCTTCAATTGTCGATCATGGTTGACTTGCTTTACATCAATGTCTCAAAAAACAAATCAGGAATTTGGAAAATTGTTAGTCAGGGTTCCTTTAGAATTGTCCAAATGGATTTAACTGCATGGCTGGGTAGATTAGCACCTTCTATGAAAATTTCATGCAGCGGACTGAAATAGACAATGAAAGTCACCTCCCAGGGGGCTGCCTGGAAAGTAAAGCTACCTGGAAGGTGGCGTTCACTCACTATTCCTCACTATTCCAAGTTTGGACCTTAAGTGCTCTTACACATGAGCATTTTTACCTGCGCTACCCTGCGTTCCGTTTTGCTGCGTTCAGCCGCAGGAAAGCGCAGGTATAGACACACTCAATGCTTTTCAATGGGGCTGTACTCACACAAGCGCATGTAGGTGCCGAATGCAGGAAAAATGCAGCATGTTGCATCAGAACCTGTGTTTGGCGCCTACATGCGTTCGTGTGAGTACAGCCCCATTGAAAAGCATTGAGTGCGTCTATACCTGCGCTCTCCTGTGGCTGAACGCAGCAAAACGGAACGCAGGGGAGCTCGGGTAAAAACTCTTGTGTAAGAGCCCTAAGACTAGGACAGGACCTTAAGACTAGCACAGGAACTTGGCACCAAAGTCAGACTGTACTGCATCTATATTCCTGTAGCCTCACAATTTCATGCCATTGTATAGTCCTTAACAGTCAGTGGGTGTCAGTGTTAAAGAGGAAAGGTAAAATTACTGAGTGGTACTAAATTGTTAAGCAGCCCTACCAGTCATTCTAGTTGCTTATCGAATACCCCAGGCTAGCACTCCTATTCATCAGGAAACCCAACAGTACTGTTTACTGAGTGCCATTTGTTTTCCTTCTTCCACCTGTCTCTTGCACTGTCTCTTGTGTGCATGCACAGAAAGTTCTTCTGTATGAACTCACTCAAACCCAACAAGGGATAGATAACAAACCAGAAAAGGTTAGTGGTGTAGTTCTCAGCATAGTACCCCAGGCTTGTGCATTTTTTGAAAAAGGGTGTCATATCAGGGTAGCAGGTAAGGAAATAGAATCACTGGGGAGTGTCTAACAACGTGATGCCTCCAATTAATGATCAATGCAACTGTATCTTACTGACTGTATTAGCTGTTGGTCCATGTGCAATTATCCCGCATCCAGTGATCCCCATCCAGTACCTTGTGAGCAACATGTTTTTCACCAACCCCTTGAAAGTTGCTCCCAGTGGCCTCAAAGAAGGTGCTTATTTTTGAATTCCAGGCTTGGAGGCAAGTTTTGGTTGCATAAAAACTAGGTACACTGCCAAACAGAGCCTCCTGTACGCTGCTAGTGCACATAGGGCTAGGAAATAGTCAATCACAGACCTTATTTTTCATGCTTGCGTTGCTCATCACCTATGTTGCTCACTGGTAAAAACATTTGGGAACCCCTGCCCTTACCTAACTGAATGCTTTATTTATCTGATTTCACCCTAACTTCAGTGTATTCAGACGAAGCAGACAATATGGTCTATCTTGTATGGTCACTTTTATAACTGGTTGCAGCTATAAAACATTTAGGAGTTCATTTATTAAACCTCAAATGTATCTGGTCATGGTTTTAAAGAGAAAAACTCAAATTTGGAAAAAGTAGTGGGAAAAAAATACCATGAATTTTTAGATATTTATTATACCCCAAAGCTGCTAAAGATCCAAAACCAGAAAATACTCAATCTTAATCCTGTCAAGATCATGTAGAAATCAATGAGTTTTTGGAGAAATAAGCCTTCAATTTCAATTGACGCTCAATTTTGTTTTTTCGCAATGACTTTTTCGAGAGGAATTATTGATAAATGAGTTCAATTCATGAGGTTTCATGGTTGACTTTGCTTTACTAAAAAAATAAATTAATATGAGTTCTTGTAAATAACTCCCTTGACTTTATTATTTTCAACTATACTTTATGTATTGACCTACAGTATATTCATCTGTCCTTTCAGACCCTTGTGTTGCCATTGCAAGTCCTTCTATGGCAGACAATCAATCATCCAATTTGCACTAACATTGAGATCAACGCTTCTGCCATTTATTTACCTCCGTTCCTTAATTTCCCTAATCCATTACAGGCAAAATCATTAAACGTGGCCGGTATATTTTCATCTAGAATTACTGCAAATAAGAGCGGAAACATGATTTGTGCTAATTTTTCATTGAGTAATAAATGACTATATACAGTAGCGGCCAAGATTGCACTTCCATATTCCGTTACACGAGAGGATAATTACTTTAAAAGCTTAACCCTGGAGATTGTGGTGTTATTAAGCACACACTGAATGCAACAAAACTTTGCAGAAACCATTGTCTCTCCGAGGAATGCAAAAAATCTTGGGACCCCATGAGCCCTCCATATCTCAAGGCCCATTCCATCTGTGGTGTTATATTATTTTACTACATAAATGGGGGGGCCCCCAGGTGACAGCCATGGTGGACCAAGGACACCCCAGTCACACTCTGCTTGGATTTGAGCCATGGACCTCTGGATTTCTAGCTTGATGCCTTAACCATTGGAACAGGTGAGCAGCCTATAGGGTTGTTCATTATAGGTTACCTGGCCTCTGCAGCCCCAGCCCAGCAGCAGCCTGATGGGTTGCAGTCAGCCAATCAGAGCCGACTCTGCCCCATTTAAAGCCAGCCCTCAAAACACCCCTTGATAGAACATTGGTTCCCATACTAGCAGTGTGGCATTGTCCCTAGCTACAGGTTCCAGTTCAGGTCTCCTTTTTATTCTGCCTTGCCTTACTTTACAATACCTTGCCTTGCCTTGACCTTTCTGCCTTACCTTGTCTGAACCCTTCCCTGTCTTGTCCTGCCTGTCTCTGAACTTTGTCTTGTCCTTATCTGCCTTTCTTCCCCCTCCCAGTTCTGCTCCAGTCTTGCTCTTAACCTTGTTTTGACCATGCCCTGCCTTGCTTTCCTTGCTATTCTGTATCTTGCTCTGCTCTCCACTCCAAACCCTTCCCTGCCTTGACCTTGAACTGACCTTGCCTTGTCTGTTCCTGATTTCTGCTTCCTGTTCTGCCTTTTTCCTCCCTCACTCATCCTCTCCTTCTCTCCAGTCCTCTCCTTCTCTCCAGTCCTCTCCTTCTCTCCAGTCCTCTCCTGCTCTCCAGTCCTCTCCTTCTCTCCAGTCCTCTCCTGCTCCCCAGTCCTCTCCTGCTCTCCAGTCCTCTCCTTCTCTCCAGTCCTCTCCTTCTCTTCAGTCCTCTCCTCTCCAGTCCTCTCCTTCTCTCCAGTCCTCTCCTGCTTTCCAGTCCTCTCCTTCTCTCCAGTCCTCTCCTTCTCTCCAGTCCTCTCCTGCTTTCCAGTCCTCTCCTGCTCTCCAGTCCTCTCCTTCTCTCCAGTCTTCTCCTGCTCTGCTCTCCAGTCCTCTCCTGCTCTGCTCTCCAGCTGTATCCAGTGGGTTAAGCCAGCTCTTGCCTAAACACTTGCTTTCTTCCTTCTGCCTTAACAGTGCCCCCTAACTAATCCTTGACACACACTGCATCCTAATATTAGAACTCACCATTTATGACATAAAGAAACAAGCCCAGTGATACAGTGCACCATTTATCCAATTATTATACACTGCTCATAGCCAATGCACCAACCCTTGCCCCATTTTCTCACACTTATGGGATCACTCCTTTTCTCAATACACTCTCTTATCTAATTTTTCTGCCCCACAATGCTCTCCTTCTCCCAGCCTTATTCCAATAGGTTGTAGCTGATGTTATGCATCATATTAGATGTCACTTGTGTCACATGACTTACTGAACCCTTTGCATTATAACAACATCATGCACCCCCTATGTTAAAATATTTAAATATAAGCCCTCTTGCTTTTACATATTCATGGAGTCCTGCAGTGGGTCAGGTTGTGAGTTGAATTATCAATGTGGCTATGGATGTGGGTTTGCAGGTTGCAGGTCTTATCTATATTAAATATTCTATATAGTATTATCTATAGTTTACTGCTTTAAACATTTTTTAAACGCTCTTTCTGCCCCACCCACTTCTTGCGACACCACTATTGCACGTTTTCCAGTTTGCAGCAACATCACTTCCTGCTTAATGGTGTTCAGTGGTTTGCAGATTGGGTTTTAGATAAGGCAGTTGCAGGTCGGGTTGGGTAGTAGATAAAATTGGGTTTCAAAAATTGGTTCAGTGTAGGACAGTATTCCCTACATTCCCAGTATATTATTCCCTATATTACTAGATTCTGTATTTTTACATTGTGATATCAATTTATCTTAAAATCTTGAGCCCACAGTGTCCAATCACAGCTTTTGCCTTAGTGTAGAGTTTGCCTTTAATTTTGTGTTTTTACCATTCATAGTGCATCTAATGACATGGCACATGAGACACGCTCGCATCATAAGTTTCAATAAAATGAGCATTTACTTTATTAGCCTTTCAGTATTTTGAAATAAAATGTTATTGGCTGAGATTAATCAGCCTAAAACAAAAACAATACATATGAGTAACGAAAATCTGAGCATATAAAAGAATAAATTGTGCTTTTTACTTTATCTATTAGACGCCGGCCATCCGCTCATACTGAGGATATCTGCCGTGCTTAGAAAAGGCAAGATCTTCTGCTTCAAAAATAGATTTCTAAAGACTTTCATCTGTTCTGGAAAGCTGTAGATATACAGTAACGTGAATCCATTGATGTCAATGTAGATCTCTTGCAAAGTATTCTGGACTCTACTTGTTATTTATCATTATCATTATCACTAGTCACGGTGGTGAATATATATTAGTCACCATGAAAGCTGGTAGGGCGAGCGATACATCACTCTGTAATATTTTAATAGAGTTTTAAGCAGAATGGCATGATTTATTTTTTTTTTAAAGATCGTATCTTAAATTTACCTTTTTCTTTTTAGTTCCCGCGAAGGACATTTTATGTCCTACAAAAAGAAATGTTCTTTCTTAACTCTGAGCATGTATGTGTGTGCATAGATATACAGTACAGGTATGGGACCTGTTATCCAGGATGCTTGGGAACCAGGGTTTTCCAGATAATGGATCTTTCCATAATTGGGATCTCCATACCTTAAGGGGGTTATTTATCAAACTCCAAATTTATCTCAGCATTTGCTGCTACAAACTCAGCATTTACGCTCAGGTTTTTTACACTTATTTATTATAAGCCAAAATTTGCTTCGCGGGAAAAACTCTGATTTTCACAATTTTTTTCGATTTCTTAACTGAAAATTTCCGTTTTTTTTTTAAATTTATACCCGAAAACTCTTAAAACATGGGGGTATTGCACTAAACGTGGCACACATCAAAAAACCAATGGCTTATCCTATTGACTTATATGCAACCTCGGCAGGTCTGAGATGCCAGATTTTAATATTTGGACTTTTTCATCCTCGGGGTTCAATGAATTTGTAAAAAGTCCTATTTTATAAAAAAAAATAATCATGAATTATTTGGAACTAAGTCTTCTTTGCCTCCAATAAAGATGAATTATATCTAGGTTGGGATCAAGTACCAGGTACTGTGTCATTATTACAGAGAAAAAAAAAAAAATTAAAAAAAGTTTTAATTATTTGATTAAAATGGAGTTTATAGGCAGGCCCGGTATGGCAATCTGTGGGTTCTGGCAAATGCCAGATGGGCTGCTGTAAGGTTCCATAGACAGTCACTATTTATTTGGCTGGTGGAGGACTATTTGGGCCTCTGTGTACTTGGAATGCTATGGCCGATTTTGACTCCCAGTCCAGACCTGCCTATAGGAGATGGCCTTCCATAATTCAAAGCTTTCTGGATGATGGTTTGCAGATAATGGATTCTATTCATTTACTTCCAGTAAGGATTCATTTTTGCTTATACAGCAGCATTGACCAGTTCTTTGTTGTATGTCACTATCAACAACTGTTGGGATGTCCAGCAAGCATTTAGGAGTTTTACCCTTGGAAAAGAAAGTTTCAGGGGAAACCTAGACCTTATAAAAATGCACAATGAAATGTAATTTGAAATGCAGAGAGAGAAAGAGGGAGAAATGCAATAAACCACACTCATAGGTCTTAGAAAGAAAGACCTTCATCAATCAAACAAACCTGGGACCTTCATCACTCAAACCAATAATGTGGTTTCTATCCCATTAAACCACAAAATGAAAACCATCAGGTAAAAAAATTAATAAACACTGCAAAGCCACCCATTTCAACTAAAAGAAATGATAGGCAGATTAGGAAAATGTGGAAAATACATATTTCTTGGTGGTTAGTACATATACATTCTCCTTGTGATCAAACCAAAGAACCAAAAGAGGGAGCAATACCAACAAGTACATTAGAGGACATTACAAGTACATTAGAGGACATTATAGACAAATATCAGGGGACCTTTTTACCCTTAAAGAGGATCACCAGAGGCCACCCCTTCAGACTAGAAGAAAAGGACTTTCATTTAAAGGAACAAAGTAGGTGGTTCTTCACAGTGAGGACAGTGAGGTTGTGGAATGCACTGCCGGGTGATGTTGTGATGCTGATTCTGTTAATGACTATAAGAGGGGGATGATTTCTTGGACAGGCATAATAACAAAGGCTATTGTGATACTAAACTCTACAGTTAGTATAGATATGGGCATATTTAATTTATGGGAAAGTATGTTGGGGTGTTGAACTATGTAACTACTATGTAACAACTGTTCCATCTTGGAGCAGTATGTTTACTAGGGTATGCAATCTAAAACATGTGACATTGTGCCACCACATCAGGAAGTTCCCAACATATTGTTCCATCCATCTTTTTCAGCATTGGAAAACTATATTTTGTCTTTAGCTATAGTAGCACAAATTGATTATCATTGTTATATTGAATAAAACTATGGTATTAAATTAATAACAACCCTGAGACATTTAATTAAAATATAAAAATCTAGAAAACCCCCTATTATCTTGATTTGATCAGATTTGATTGATAATGGCGCCAGTGGTAACTCAGTTTACCCAATCTTCTCATTTAATATAATTGCTCCTGGTGTGCAACAATATCGTAATCTAAGTTTTCATTACCATTGCTTGATTGCCAGATTCATTTAGCCGGTCTAATCTTGCCGAAGTTCTTAAAACTGAATAACATTTGCATCTTTAAGCAACATTCCTGTCTATCAGGTTCCATGGCGGTGGAGCAGCACTCTTGCTAAATTCATTAATGGTATCATTTATGATTGTTGCAATGTACTGTCATGCCATTGACATTTTTTTTCTTCCTATCTAATCAATAGTATACTTAAATGTACTTACGACAGACATTGATATGGTCCCTAGCCATTTAGATACTATTACGAACACAGATGAAGTAGCTGCTCAATTGAAATGTCAATTCAGAGCTTTTAACCTACAGTACTAATCTGCCTAAGTCTTTGTTTAGCACATCCATTTTCTGTGACTGTTCTAGTCAATTTACTTTTATCAGCAAATTTTGTCAGCTCATTTATACTGTCTAAAAGAGTATTGAAGTACATAATTGAAAAAGTTTAAAGTCTAGAAATAACAGCTTTTATTCACCATGTCTACACCATAACTTGATTTGTATCTTCTTGTCTTTCCTCCCTTTGTGTTAGTTGTTTTATTGCTGGCCATAATCTCACACATTGACTTCCTCGTATTTAACATAATCCACTCACTTTCATTTCTACTGCCTTTTTTTTTATTATTCTTTATATCTCTCATTCTTTGCTTTATTCAATGGATGGAACATATTTTTCTGTCATAGTGAACTATTGTGGAGTTTTCCCACTCTAAAATATAAGCTGAACTAAATGCTGAAGCAAAGACATACAGTTCCTGACTGTAAGAAGCATAAGGATAGTCTTGCATCATGCAAGGGGAAAATATCTGTTTCTTATTGGGAGTCTTACATGAGAGTATTGTATCTTACAACATTATTTGTCCAAGTGAATCCAACTTCCACTCTTAAACTGTCTTTATTTTCTATTTACTAGAAATCCAATACGTCTGCCAGTACAACTTCAGAGAGAATTCCAAACCTTAAGAAGCCCAATTTAGCACCTGAGAAAGAACCTCCTTAATTCTAAACTGAAGGTCACCCTTTTCTCCATGGTACCAAGATCACCAGGTACGTAACTAAGGCATCAGAACTTTGAATATATATATGTGTGTGTATGTATATATATATATATATATATATATATATATATATATATATATCAATCATAAAGTGATAATACAATATCTACAATACATATACATATAGTACCCTTGACTGTCTCTTCTCCACTTCACAAAATACATTGTGTGGCCATTGCCTCTATCAAATTTTGTACCTTTTAATGCTCTTATGCTTGCATCCTGTAAGGGAAATTGTGCTGAGGAAGGTGAAGACGGATATCATGACAACAGGTGATTAAAGGGAGAATCAGAAGGTCAGGAACAGGATTAACTGGATAAGAACTGTGTCGGCAAAGTCAGGGTCTGGCGGGTGCAGGACAGAGTGGGCAAAGAACTGGTGACGGGAAGTAGTGAGACTGGAACAGAACTAGAACTAGACTGGAACACTACAATTATAGGAGCAATGACAGGAGCAAGAACAAGACTAGGAACAGGTGCAGGACAGTACTAGATCAGGACTAGAGCAGGGAGCAAGACTGGAACAAGAGCAGGAGCAGACAGGAGCTACAGCAAGGAAATAAGAGTAAAGAACATGTCACCATGCTCAGGTAACAGATTCCAATGTTTAGGCACAGGATGTGAGGAGCAAGGGTTACATAGGACAGAGTCAGCTGATTGGCTGACCCTAGCCAACCAATAAGGTAAAGGTCAGTTGATAGATAACGAGCAGGCATGATTTCTGATCACCTGGCCTAATGGATAGGGCATGGTACAGAAAAACCCTAAGGTTCTTGTCTCAAATCCCAGCAGAGCTTTACTAATCCTGGATGAAAATATATGAGCCCAGAGTATTAAATGAAGGAAGTGTACCTAGACTTCTCTACAGGCTGGAGCATCCCCATCATTGGAGGACCTTAGGACTGACTTTGAGAAGTCAATACACTTGTGTATTTTCAGACCCACATCCCTTACCTAATAGATCCCCAATAGTTAAAGAAAGATTATAGCCCATTATGTTCAACTCCTCCAAATGAACCACAATAGCTGCCTGCTTCTAATAACTTCTGGTATAGAATAAGTTGTTCTTAGCACTTCTCGTGGCTGTAGACATCAATGCACAGGTACTTCACTGAATGATGGAGGTCCAGCAGAATTGTAACATTATATTTGCTTTTATTGCCTATACTCATATAATGCATGCCATAGAATCTACATGCAACATAACAATACATAATTATGATATACTTTTTAAAGCAATGTAAAATTAGAAAATAAAACGTTGACATAAATGAATGAACACATTTTGACTGGAAATCATTGTTACATATGATTAATGATGAATGGTATCATAAGTAAACCTGTACAGTACAGTGAAAGGAAATAATATGAATTTGGCTGTTATTATTATACATATATTTGTTTTGTAACACTTTTCCATCCATAGAAATGCATCCCTGTTTAGCCTGACAGCATACAGCTCATCTTGTGGGTATCTTTTTTATTTGATCTACTCTGGATTTATATTTGTAATTCTATATTCATTATTGTCCTTGGTGAATTCTTTAGGACAAATGATTGCATCTAGGTTTTGAATAAAGTGGAATTTAAAATATACAATGATCGAATACCCAAACAAAGTATATTATGCTCAAAGTGATAAGTATCTAGAGCTGTCACCTTATTTTAAATCCCACATATTGCATTTTTCTAAAAACCCATGAACTGTCATACAGATTTATTTTTGTCTACTCCAGCATTTGGCGTTTACTTAATGCTTGCAATATTATTTGCAGCATGAATCTCAACAAGCATATTCACAGTTAAAGTCTCTTCCCCCCTTTCTTTGTCTCTTCTCATTTTTATTTGTTTTATGCTAACTGAAAATCAAATGCTTTGTCTATGGACTTGTTGTTTATTGTACAAGCTTTGATTCTCTGTGGCCGCTATGCAGCTTCAAGATGAAAAGTAAATATTCTGAAGACTACATGAATCAGTTTTAGGGAAATTGCTTTGTCTATGTTGTAAAAATTGAAAATCAGATTTAAAGTATGTGTTCTAGCATGCCAAAAACTAATGCATTTTGAATACACCCTGACATTATTGGGGTTATTTTTCAATGGTTCATGACGGCAGAAGGGAGGGGAAAACTAGAACCAGATTAGCAGAAGGAAAAATTATTAAATAAATGTGATTTTGCTTTCTGAAATATCAGAGGTTGCCATTTATTGAAAACCCCAGTGATGAACAAAAGACAAATTACATTTACTGTACATTCATTAACAGCCATTAAAACATGGTATATAATAGTAACACTCTTTTGTCCCCAACAACAATTTAGTATTGAGTATTTATAGCTGTGCATAAACATTTTCACAATTGTGTTCAGTTTGTAAGTTTAATTGCTTTCTATAGATGGAATTCTAGACTCTTGAAGCTTGAAACTGAATTGAGGTTCTTGTGCATTGAGTTATTGAAAAAGACCAACAAAACTGTATGTTGAATTTGACCTATGTTTTAAAAATGTGCTAAAACCCATTGATAAAAGATACGTACATCACATAGTTTCATATTCTGGTGAAGACTCCTTCCCTCTATGTAAAAAAATGGTTTCCAAGTGAAAGATGGGCTTCCTTGACCAAATATGAATTTACTTGTTTTATAAATAAGAAATTGTAGCACATACAGTAACTTGCCAATGGTTACAAGAAGTTGACCCCATGGGGCTGATTTACTTACATCCAAATTTCTATTTTTAATCACAAATCAAATGCTTTTTCTAAAAAATCATGTTTTATACATTTCTCTAAAAATGTGAAATTTATGAAAATTATATTACTGTAAAAAGCACAAAAAAATCAGCAAGTAAAAGCAGCCCATGTCAAATATAAGTCAATGGGAGCTTCACTGATTCTATAGGACATTTTGTTTGACCACACAGAGTTTTGAGGTTTTGATATTTTTTAGAGCATCATTCAGTGTTTTGTTTTATTTGTATTTTTTGTATATTTAACTTTTTATAAATTATAAGGCATTTGTGCTTTTAGAGAAATAGGGGAAAATGTAAAAAGATTAGCAAAGAGAACAAGTTAGCAAATAAAAATTTGATTTGTATGTCACAATGTAATATTCTTCATTGGGCTTTTATTGCATTTCAAATCTTAATTGCGCATTGGGAACCTTAAACACCTGCTTGAAAGTGGAGTAACTTTTAGAGCAAACATAAAAATGTCTTTATTAAGAAGCTTTATTACGTACATTCACTCTAAAAATACGGAGCCAGTGTCGGAATGGCCCACCAGAATACCAGGAAAACTCCCGGTGGGCCAAGGTGTCAGTGGGCCCTCATGCTGCTAAACTTTTTGCCTATTTCATGGCCATTCCCTATTTCTATGAGAACAAAGAGGCTAAATAGATGTAATAATTGATTATAGTATGTAAAGAATACAAACTAGGAGAATAGAGGTTGATTGAGGAGATGAAGAATATTAGTACTGAGAGTGGCCCCTGGTCTACAGTTTTTGGGTGGGCCCCTTGTGTCCACGTCCGACACTGTATGGAGCAGATTGATTCGAAGTGAAAATTTGCATCAAATTCGAATGTCGAATTAATTTTGGGCTTATTCGACTATCGAATAGCCCAAAATTCGATTTGAATTGATCAAATTCGAAAATTCGAATTTGAATTCTATTTTAGAAGTACTGTCCCTTTAAGAAAATTTCAATCTACAAATTCACCAAAAATTTGATTGATTGCTTAAAATTTTGATGGATTTGGATGATTTTATAGATCGATCAAATTTTTTATATTTGATCGTTCGATATATCAAATTGCGATAACATTTTTAACTCAAGGTTTTTTTAACCCATGAAATTCGACCATTGATACATCTGCCCCTTCATGTTAATAATAATATTAATAATAACAATAATACATACACAGCACACTATAAAATTTGCAATTGTTATCCTATTGCCATGTGAGGGGAAAAGTGTTTGCAAAGGCAACATTGTTCACTTTGCAAACTTTTATTTGCTTTGTGAACACATTGAGAACAATTTTTGTGTTAGCAACCAATATTACATTCCCCCAATAAAGTTTTATCAAAGTTTAAAGGACCAGTAACATCAAAAAATGTAATTGTTTTAAAATAATAAAAACTGGTATTGTTTAAATAAATAAGCTGATGTATAGCCATGGGGGCAACTAATCAAAGGATAAAAGGCTCCAGTTACACAGCAGACAAGCTCTGTAGAACATAATATTATCTGTTATCCATTACTTATCCTGTGCCATATAGCCGTTTTTCAATTTCCGCCATTGCTACTTAGCAGCTTGTTTATATGAACTATAGTAGTGTTTCTGAGGCAAACAGATCAGTTTTAACATCACAGGGTAACACTACATGATATTTTCTTTACTAAACACTTTGGGGCAAATTTACTATTATTCCCCAAAAATTCCCCAAATTCGAATGCTTATCGAATAGTTTTTAGGCTATCATTTTGTTCGCTATTCGATTTCTCGATGAAATTGTACGATCGAATACCGATCGTTCGATTTCACAAAAAATCGTACTTTTCTTTCGAGCCTCTGAAAAAATTGTACGATTCGAACAATCGAAGCGTTTGATCGTGCGAATGGTATTCGAGCAGGACTTAGTCAAAGAAGCCTATGGGGGGGTTCCCATAGGCTTCTATTGCAATTTGGTAGGTTTATTCTGGCGAAGTAGGCATTCGAAGGTTTTTAAAATTTTAATTCCTTCGATCATCGAATGACTGAATTATCGAAAATCCAATCATTCGATCTATTCAATCTATTCAATAATTCGGTATTGGATGATCGAAGAGGCCAAATTAGAATGTTCGAATATCCGATTAAATCGTACGATCGTAATTCGATCATATTCGATCGAACTATTATCTTTTCACGTGAATTTTGTAAATTTGCCCCTTGGTGTTACTGTTCCTTTAAAAACAAAAATTCTAAAGCCACTAAAAGGAGAATGTTGATAAAAGGGCCTCTGACTACTGGTTGATTGGAGCTCACGCAATTGAATTGATAAATGGGCCATCCCTAGTTTCACTAGGATTTAATCACATTTATTACTGGGTGAGTTTTCTAAAATGTATACAGAGCCACAATACAGCACCCAATTATTTTTATCCATGCTATCTGCCTTCATATGTGGCAATACTTCCCATGTAGATTCAGCCATTGGCACTTGAGATAAATGGTTGTTTATCCTGAAGGTCGATTGGGCATTGTTCACTTAAAAAAAACCTAGCTCTAGACAATATATAATTCATGATTTTGACCTTTCCCCCCCCCCCAGAAATTGCTAGTTTAGATGTTAGTTTAAGTTTATATAATTTAAAATGTTCTTTACTAGACATTGCTTTCCTATTTCACAGCATACTGTACATTTTAAATAACTTGTACTATGCAAATATGAGATGCTCTAGAAAAATGTACATTAATCTTAGATCATTGACATTTCATCTTGTTATCATGAAAATGATAGTTGAGATATAAATTAAAAAATAAAACTTTAAATGCACAAAGATTCAGTTCCAATCAACTTGTTAAGCATGTCGAGTATGATTATGGTGTGCTGTACTGAAAATAAAGGCCTTCAATGGCATTTGCATTTAGATTGGCAGATGTGGCTCTTCAGTTCTCTATGAAAGTCAAGCTCATTATATTTGCAGATACATACATACATGCAGTGTTTTCAAATTATGCAGTTTTGGAAAAGAAGCAGAGTGTTTTAATACTCGTATTTTCTATCCATACTTTATCATATTTCTTGTTTACAGGACTGGAAAATATAATTTAATTTCATTTATTTTTGCTGTGTTGATCTTGTAAGATGGAATAACAAGCATCTGGAAGCCTCAGAGGTGTTCTTTAAGTATCCCTTGAAAAATGTGTCCATCAAAGAAGGTTCTTGGGTTTCTAAAATTCTCTATATTTTAGTTATATAATTATGAAAATTCAGAGGTATTAAAGTGAAAACATTCCTCCTTCTTAAAAATAAGCTTATTTAGTTGGACTTAAATAAAAAGTGCAGGACCTATACAACAATACATGTATATTTACTTATTTTACCTAGACATGCCTGAGGAGGAAACCATAATAGTCTATCTGTGGCTCACAGGGACCATTTTATAATCCATTATGCTGGAAGAGTCCTCAAACCCCTCTCTCTCCATGTTCCTGTCATGTTCACTGTACCAAAACCCAGAATAGATGCCAATTAAAAAAAATATATTTTTTTTTATTTCTATAAAACTCTAAAGCTTTCACAGGTATAGAAGTGTAGAACCTACAAAACAACTCTTATACAACATGTTGCCAAGTAACAGCATTGAAGGTCCTACAGTCAGAAGTCAATGGGTTCCTGTGCAGTGCGTTAGTCACTCACACCACAAATGCCCTGAGACCTGACACAATATCCTAAAGGCTTGTCCCATGGTGGAACAGGAGCTATTTCAGTCTGAGGAGTCAAAGCAGGAAGTGTCTAGAAGTTGCATCCACAGCAATAAGAAGGGTTCAGGGGTAAAGATCAGGAGAAGAGGAAACATCAACAACTTCATCTACTGAGGAATGGACACTTAGACTTTAAAGGGATTCTGTCATGGGTAAAAAAGTTTTTTTTTTAAATGCATATGTTAATAGTGCTGCTCCAGAAGAATTCTGTACTGAAATCCATTTCTCAAAAGAGCAAACAGATTTTTATATATTTCATTTTGAAATCTGACATGGGGCTAGACATGTTGTCAATTTCCCAGCTGCCCCAAGTCATGTGACTTGTGCTCTGATAAACTTCAATCACTCTTTACTGCTGTACTGCAAGTTGGAGTGATATCACAACCTCTCTTTGTCCTCCCCAGCAGCCTAACAAAAGAACAATGGGAAGGTGACCAGATAACAGCTCCCTAACACAAGGTAACAGCTGCCTGGTAGATCTAAGAACAGCACTCAATAGTAAAAACCCATGTCCCACTGCGTTCTATTCAATTACATTGAGAAGAAAAAACAACAGCCTGCCAGAAAGCAGTTCCCTCCTAAAGTGCTGGCACAAGTCACATGACCAGGGGCAGCTGGGAAATTGACAAAATGTCTAACCCCATGTCAGATTTCAAAACTGAATATAAAAAAAACTGTTCTTTGAGAAATGGATTTCAATGTAGAAGTCTACTGGAGCAGCACTATTAACTGATGCATTTTTAAAAAAACATGTTTTCCATGACAGGATCCCTTTAATGATAATTTTGAAGATTACAGATTAATTATCTGCTTATGTTTTGTTATCCTGTGTTCTGCACAATGTTTATTATGTATTGATATGTACTTTTAGTTACAGTATTTTATCAATAAGCAAAATTCCTAATGAAGTCAATGGGAGCTGAGCTGGTCCTATCAGACTTTCAGAGGTTTTCTGAATTTTTTAGTTGTCTGAAAATAAAATATTTTAGGGGTTTTCAGATTTTTTAGCACATTCTTCAGTATTTTTTAATTCATGCTTTTTATAATCAGATTTTTTAATAAATTACATGGCATTCATGGTTTCAAAGAATATTAGTTCATTCACGGTTTCAATAACCTCTAAAACCACTAAAATTAATATGTTGATAAATGGTCCTTTCTTTCTAGAGCTTGACCTAAAAACAATATGAAAAAGCTTCATTCTGCTCTGCTGCTTTAAATATCCTTTTTTTTTTCACAGAAGGGGCCAGAATCTCTATAATGTTTTTATATATTTGATACTGGTGTGCTAGGGTTATACCTAAGGGCCACTTATCAAATCTACATATCTGAGTTGCTGTTTAATCTGGCAACATACAGATCAGCAACATCAAAGAACGAGCACTCAAAGGGTTAAACAATGTATCAAGAATAATATTCAATGACGCAACCCAATCACTTACCCTCAAGTATCTTCTAATCTGTCTTTCTTCCCACCCTTCACTTGCTCTGTCCTGTGCAATATAAAGACAAATGACCCAATCCAGTAGAAGGAATAATTTTCTGTTGCACACCTTCTGTTATTGTTCCCTTGCACAGCATATTATTTCTCTTCAGTGGGTGTATGTGAAATTATTATTTTTTTTTCAATACCCCATATATTTTTATATACAAGCTAAATGTTGTATCTCTAATACAGGGCTGTCCAACTGGCGGCCCGCGACCCCACCCTTCTGTGGCCCTCCGTGAGCGTCTGCCTGCTGTGTCTTTGAATTTTCGAATAGTTTTTGTGGCCACCATCGAACTTAAAAATTCGATTGAATCGAATGATTCAAATAGATTGAATAAAAATCTATTCATTCATTCGACCATTTGATGGTCAAATTACTTGCCCTTGAAATTTTAATTTGATTGCTTAGTTCGCCAGATTAAACCTACCGGATGGCTGTATAATCCTATGGGAAGCTCCCATAGGGGTTTTCCAGCTTTTTAAGATCGAATAAAAAAAAATTGGATCGAATGGTTAAAATCTTTCGAATCGTTCGATTTGAATGTTTTTATCGATCGATCAAATTTTTTTTATTCGATTGTTCGATTTATCCAATTGCATTAAAACCCTTCAAATTTGAATATTGAATTCGATCTTTATTAAATTTGCCTCTAAATACTACTTAACTTAGTCCCTCTTCCACTGGGTACCTATCTGGGTGAGGTACCACCAGGACATTGGTCTCTTCCTTTCTCCTCTTTGGAGCCTCAGCTTGTCATCTCACTAACCTGCCACTATCTCTCACCACCTACAGCAAGCTCCGCAAATCTAACCTACCATTATCTAACCTATCTAACTATCCTACAGGGCACCTTTCTAAGGTGAGATGCCTCAAGCTCCCTGGTATCATTACCGTGTTCTTCTTTTCAGCCAATAGTACTCTGTTCTCTCCCTTATATAGACTCTCATGGGAATTGTCCTTACTTTACAGCACCACCTGGGAACTGATCTAGAAGTAATATTTACATCAAATCATTATTCTCCTCCTTACAAACTTATATTGAGGCTTAAATACTGTATGTCCCTACAATGGTACCTCAAATCTGCCAAATCACTATAACCATGTGGCTTACATGATGAAGAGAGCAGTGTAGACCAGTAGATGCAACTTTCAGTTCAATGATTTAGTCATTTTCTTTGATATCTTCAATTTACTGTTCTTATATCTAGTGATGGGCGAATTTATTCGCCAGGGGCGAATTTGCGGCGAATTCCCGCGATTCGCCGCTGGCGAATAAATTCGCGAAACGTCAGGAAAAATTCGCTGAAAAAAATTCACCACCAAAAACGACGCGACGCGCGACTCGTTTCGCGAATTGGCGAAAAATTCGCGAATTTCTCTGGAAATTGGCGAATTTTTCAGGCGAAGCGAAACGCGCCCGTTTCGCCCATCACTACTTATATCCCCCACCCTGAATATTTGATGACTGTTGCCAAATATTGGTATATAAACAACCAGCTTGAAAAGCAAATTGCATGTGTCTGAGAGCTGTATACAGATCTGTAGCTGAAAATCAGTAATTTCCATTGAGCTATACACTATAGACAACCTAAGGATTATGGTAGGCCGGGGAATAGAACAGTCAGAATTGTTTAGGTACAGTAAAGAGAATTTCTAAGTAGAAAATAAGAAGTGAAAGGATAGCAGCTACAGTATGTCAGTTACAGCATTGCAAACTCACTACCAAATAAATATAGGAAAAAATATGGGGGCAAATTCAGTAAGTTCGAATTGTTGTCAGCGACAACTTCATCACAATCCGCGCCACTTTGCCAAGAACAAATTCGTTACCATTACACTAATTCACAAAGATGCAAACTTGTATCCTGGGCACCGATTGCTGGCGACTTTTTGCTAGCAATACTTCTGCAGTGTGAGCATTTCACAGCAAAGATTCGCTAGCGTTCTCTAGTACTCTTACGCTTAGGTCAATTTGAATAGGGGAGGTGCATAAAAGTCATACACATATAGATGTCTTTTTTAGAGATGTTGGTGGAAATGCTTGAAGTGGCCACTTTTTATTACAAATTCCCAAGGAACCTTAATAAAGACATAAAAGGTCCTCTAATGCCCTGCAGACATGCACCCTCCCTAAAATATATGTGGTAGGCCTCTCAAATGTGTTAAAAAAATGCTCACACAAAAATCTTTAATAGTTCAGACTTTTGAAGGCAAACCCATTTTAAAGAAAAGTCGCCAGTGGTTTTTACAATTTTTATGACTTTCCAGCGTACCGGATATGATGTCACTCAAGATGTAACTTCATTTCAGCAGTTCGCCTGGTCTAAGGTGGCAAAGGAAAGAGGTAACATTCAGCAAATCGCAACTTTAGTGAATTTGCGGAGCAACGACCATGTGCCGGAGCAAAAATTTGCCTGGTGATTGAGTGTGAATAAACGCTAGCGATGGTCTCTTTCACTAGTGAATTGTCATTTGCATCTGTTAGTGAATTGGAGGAGGAATTTCTGGTCAATTTTCGCTAGCAATGGCCACTTCACCAGTGAATCTACTGCATGGTGTCTACATCACAAAGACACGTGACTCATTTATTGTTTTGTGATAATTATATATTTAAGTCATATATTCTTGTTACCAAGAACACAGACACTAGTACAACACTACACTAGTGCAGAGCTATTATCCTGTAGAAGAAGCTCAAGGTTAAAGGCCATTCTGTTATGGGTTGTAAAATTTTTACACAGAACAAGGAATCCATGTGTTGTGTCACAAGTATTCCTAGTGCAAGGCCAAGAAAGGCACATATAGTTTCAGAAATATTACCACAGCACCAATACCATTCTAGACAGTGTGCTGACACAGTAGATGGACCTTCTTTGGCTATCATAGTGAAACTGTGAGTCCCCAAGATGGAAATATTGACACAATTATGCTAAAGCAAGAATGATGGTTGGATGCCATGTGATCAGCCCCATGGAAGACGTGGTTACACTGTAATATGTTGTATTTATAATTGGTTCCTCCACATCCTCACAAGCGTTTGGAATGTATGAGCTATTATTTAATACTCTGTATTAATATAACTCTAATAAAGCTGTCTGGTTAATATCCTGAGTAATTCTGAATGGTTCAGGTCAGGCCCAGAGTGAACTTCGGGCCAGGCTAGATTTGAGTAAGTATTTATTCAAATCCAAGAGAGACTTCCACATTGAGGGTGAGAATCATATATTCCTAATGGAGAATCATATGGGGAGATGAGAGAAAGTATATGAACTTGACATCATATATGATCATTATATTTCATTTTATATACTTCAGTTATATATATAAGATAAAAAGAAATACGAAATGTCCAAGCAATTCAGTCACTTTATCTCCCATATGCTAGATATACATTTAACAGAAGTGAAGAAATTCAAGGACTGCCACCTTTTGATCCCTTTCTATAATACAATACCACATGTCATATGGGGAAGGAATGTCTCTCTGCGAGCCAATTTAGAGGAAGTCATATTTGACATATCAGCCTATCAGCAAAGTGTCAGTGAAAATAATTTTTCCAGCGTTGGGTGCTATGTAATGAAGATAATGATAGCAGGAGAATTGAACCATTATGGATTTATCCATGTGTTAACAGAGTGCATTGTAAATCAGTAACAGATCTGCCTAATATCTCTTGCAAATTATTATCTGATTCGTTAATGTCACAGTTAACATCTCTTAACATCTACTGATAGGCCAGAAATTCCAACTCGCTATATAAAGCAAAGGAAAGAAAGATTTAAAAAAAAAAAAAAAAAAAACTTATGCTACTGGGTCAGAGCTGTGTGACACGGCGAACAATGTCTATATCTACTATCTATCTATCTATCTATCTATCTATCTATCTATCATCTATCTATCTATCATTCCATCATCTATCTATCATTCCATCATCTATCTATCCATTCACCACGCATCCATTCATCCACTATCTATCTATCTATCTATCTATCTATCATTCCATCATCTATCTATCATTCCATCATCTATCTATCCATTCACCATGCATCCATTCATCCACTATCTATCTATCTATCTATCTATCTATCTATCTATCTATCTATCTATCCCTTTTTCTCAGACCCAAAAGTCACAGCATCAGCTTTGACAACTGAAAATTGGTTTAAAAACCAAGTATAAGCTTTGCTTTTTTTTGTAGGACGGATGCCACTGTGTTGGAGACCCAACATAAACAGTATGGATATCTATTTTTTAGTCTGGACCCAATTCCTTACCTATATATGTATTACTAGCAGATATGATAAACTTTTTCCTGTTGTGTTAAATTTCTGATTCCAGAACTGATTTGGACTTGTTCCTGATGTCCCTGGACTGTTCCCTAGTATATGTTGGTTCAGCCTACCTCTGACTCTGCCACTGTTGGACTATGACTAAGATATTTTAGTTCTACTAACCTATAGGTGTTTCCATGTAGCCTGTTGTCCAGCCCTGTATCCATATCCAGATGCTGCTCCATTTGTGGGATGTACTTGGTTCAGCTGATTAAATAATATATTTTTTTAATAATTAAGTTGTTTTTATTATATGATTCTATCATATATTTAATATATGTACGTTTCTAAAAGAAAATCACAGAAAACAAAATTCTACATGCAGATTTATAAAGGTTTGAGTTGCGTTTTTCACTAAAATTCGAGTTTTTGAGTTGTATTTTTTGCTCAAAACACAAATTTCAGGTTCAAAACATACATTTTTAGATTTTTCTTTATAACTGACCCTGGAAATAGCATCAATCCAAATATACACAATCTAAAATCTGTTGAGGTTACGGAGTCAATGGCAAAGGTCCCTTGAACCATTTGAAGATGTTACAGCCTGCATGATGTTCGAGTTTTTTAGGAGGGTTTTGCCTGAAAACTCGAATGATTTGAGCGATTTGAGGTTTATCCGGCAGAAAACCTGATTAATTAAAATTTTCTGGTTTTCGGGACTCAAACGCGCAGAATCAGGTTTTTATCATTCCAGTTTGTTCTTAAATAAGATACCATACAATAAGGCTAACAATGTCTATCCTTTTGCCCAGCCTTGTACCCATCTCCAGATGCTGCTCCATTTGTGGGATGTGCAACTAATTTGTTCACTTGGTTTAGCTGATTAAATATAATTATAAATAATCATAATATTTAAGTTGTTTTTATTATATTGATTCTATTATATATCTATATATTTAAGTTTTTTAAAAGAATGCTTTTTAAATTAAAAAAATAACAGAAAACAGATTTATTAAGGTATAAAAAATGACAAACTGTTTTAGATTTATTATACCCCGACCCTGCAAATAGCTCAGATCCAAATATTAACCATCTAAAACCTGTTGAGGTCATGCAGGAGTCAGTGGCAGAGGTCCCTTGAACAATTTGAAGATGTTGACCAGCCTGCATGCTGTTTGAGTTTTTTTGGAGTGTTTTGCCTGAAAACTCGATCGCATGGAAACTCTATTAATTAGAATTTTCAGGTTTAAGGACTTAAACAGGTTTTTCCCATTCCAGTTCGTTCTTAAATAAGATACCATTCAAGTTAATTTGAGGTATAAAAAACACTCAACCTTTGATAAATAACCCCATAGATGTATCAATCTGAGAGACACATTTCACTTTGAGTGAGAGCACCAGAATTAATACAATTTGCTCCCCATTTTGAGTGGGAGCACCAGAATTGAAGCCATTTGCTATTAGAACATTTTAAGCACAGTTGAGTCTGTCTTGTGTTGAAAAGCACACTAGTCTGATTATTTCAATTCACCAACTTCAGTGTAGGCACTGGGCAGAAGGAAGGGATAAAATTAGGACACTGCTGTGTATGAAAGGCATTTCCTTCAAAGGTTGTTCCTATATGAAACTAGAAATCTATCTGTTTTCAGACAAACCTCAAATATGATATTGTTTTATAGATACCCTCCATTAGTAGCAACCTTTATATTAAATGACTGTAAAGTTGTGTTCTATATTGCAAGGATGCAATAGTTGCATTCCTTTGAAAGAACATTTTTATTTAGAGTGAGTTCCCATGTCGTTATGAAATTAGTCAATAGATAGAAGCATGCTCTCCTTCTCTTTCCCTTTGTCTTAAATTGATGCTGTGGTTTTAACATTATTGGTTAATCTTGGAAAATGTAAAAATACATTTTTAAGTATATTAATAGTTAAAAGACACGGGTTGAGAGTGTTCCTCCTGATGGTCTGTAAGTCTGACATCTGTGTTGAGCGAATTATTTGAAGGCTTGTTAAGGGATCACATTCAAAATTGTGTCCTAGTTAATGGCATTATGAGCAGCAATCAGCATGGCTTTAAGAAGGATGGGTCAAGTGAGAGAAATTTGCTTTTTATGAGAAGGTAAGTAAGATTCTGGACAGTGGGCGAGTAGTACATGCAATCTATTTGGATTTTATCAAAGTGTTTGATACCTTGCCCCACACATGACTGCTTTTAAACTAAGCTCTGTTGGGCTTAATGAAGTCATTCAAGGTAAAAGGTATGAGGAAAAACTGGTTATGCTGGAGAAGAGGCACTTAACGGGGGATATGATAATGATGTGTAAAAATATAATGGGATCATATAATAATCTCTCTATAGCTTTATTTACCTGTAGGTCCTTCCAGCTGACAAGATGAAAGGAGATTCTGTCTAAATATTTGGAAGGAGTTTGTTACAGTGAGAGCTGTGAAGATTTGGAATTCTCTCCCTGAATTAGTCCCACTCGCTGATACATTAGATAGCTTTATGTAGGGATTGGATGGATTATGGAAGATAGCTCACAGTACAAGTTGATTGAGGAACTGGTACAATTGCATCTTGGAGTGAGGAAGGAAGACTTTTTTTATAGATTTTAAAGGTTGAACTTGATGAACATGTGTCTTTTTTTCTACCTTACTTATAGTACTTGTAATTTTCAAATTGTATGCCAGTAGCAACAATATTAAGTTAAAACATCAGGGAGAGCAGAAAAAGATTAAAAGGAGATGTGAGGTCTGGCAAATGCATTGTGTTGGGTCCAGACTATGGTGTTAGTCTAACCCAATAATTGCAGCCAACGCCTTTGTCAAAGTTTCAATCAGAGAAGGAAGTTTATTCAAGCACAGAATACAGAAGCATTCAGTAGCTCGGAGAGTACTCTGCCCCAGCTGTCTTTATATATATATTTATTACTTATCATATCATATCAATAGCATTGTCTTACAGATTATTGGTTAAAATATATTTTTATGTCATAATGCTAAGGATAACTTTGTATCTGGGCAGAAGGTTTGTACTTGGCCAGACTTCATTTATAAGCCACTTCTGTTTCTTAATAACTGTTTACCTATTTTATTTTTAACTGTCTGCATCTTATTTCCTTTGCTGCTGGCATGAGTTATTAGGTTCCACATTTTAGATGTTACATTTTGCACGTAGTTGCATCTTATAAAATAATATATCTGTGTATGGAAATATATATATATATATATATATATATATATATATATATATATATATATAAATATATGACATGTGATATATCATAAGGGAAGAAATAAAATATCTGAAAGGTAATTTAGGTTGTAAGGTGGGCTACCAGAAAAATATCAGGATTCAACAATTGTTTTCACCCGCATAGACAGACATGTGCAAAGACAAAAACTCCCCATTTATTGAATGCAAATACAGGGGATATTGAGGAAATATGTCTTTTATTGCTCTTGTGAAAATGTGTTTCACCCAATTTTATTATAAATATTGCTGAGGTCTGTGACAATGAAGCATAGAAAAGTGAAGAAGCTTTGTGAATATTCTGGGTTTTGTATATTTTGTAAATTGTGTCCAAGCCCAGTGCATTAAAAATGAATCACAACTGGCAATTTAGCAGTATTAAAGTTGGGGTTGCGTCACTTCAAGAGCATATGTTCAAAAAGTTGTTTACATTCAATTGCCATCCTCGGGCATGGGAACACACTGTGGGAACCCATGAACTACTGTCAGGTTCAGGGTAGAGGTAGCTCCAAGGTTCCCCAGTGTCCATTGGTACAATTACCAACCATTCATTGGATGAGGGAGGATGGACACATGGGTAGGAGTGTACTTGGATGCAAGTACCTAAATAAACTCCTTCAAAATACGCTCTCCACGCTATCTTCAATATGCTTGCTCTATAAAAAGGGCAGTGTTCTGTCTCTTTGAACCCCACTTGCTGAACTACAGCAGTTGGTACTGGAAAGCCTATTGTAGGAGGCCTCAGTAGGAGTCCATAATTTCTCTCTTGAGTGTAGTTAGTACAGTAGCCAGTGGCCCCAACAAGGACAACAGAATGATTATTACAATGGGGGTCACCTGCCAACGTAGATCCTCAAGTAGTCATGTTCAAGGATAGTGAAATCTGCTGTGGTACACCACTGTGAGTAACCCTTCAAATTGGGTGTCAGTTCACCTGAAAGTGAACAAAACCACTGGTTGTAATTAATGCTCTGCCTCTGCCCAATACCTCAACCTCTACCACTGTGGTTAACCCTTCCTCAATCCTACAGCAATGGCCCATAAGAGAGCCACATGTAAAGCTCTTGTTGTGACTCTCCAGGACCATGTATAAGTGAATAGCTGGATCCTCTGTCCAAAGGTAAAACAGAGTACATCTCACCATCTTGCTCTACATATATTTTTGGGTTTCCAACAACTTTAAAAACTCATTGGCTAGTCCTTATGTAGAGGATCATAGCTGCACTTATTGAAATTAACTTTTCTGGAGAAAAAATGTTCTCATTCACTTCAATGATAAGGAACTGTCAGTGGAATATTCTTTTGTTCCTATAATATGATCACTTTGGAATTCAACATTCCTGAGCAATAACTGTCTGCTGGTGAACCTGTTAAATAGGCAGTGTGTTCTATACTCAAATAAATGGGAAGTGCCCATTTGGAAATGGATCTTTTAATTGCTGAAACTAGATCTGACTTGGGCAATAAAAAACGCCCACCCCTTTGTTGGTCTGTCTAGTGTCTATATATCATTCTATACTTATGTCTAATTTTTATATCCTGGCATAAAATGGAACTATAATATGTTTGGGCTTTAAGTGTGGCCAAACTGCAGCAGTCAATCATTATTCACTTTAAAATGGAATAACAATCAGTGCTCCTCATTAAGTCATTTTTGTCCTTCAAACACTACAGAAATATGTTTGATGTGCTTTTTTATTACCAAACTCTGCTTAAGTGTTAACAAAAGGGAACATTTCTAATCAGGAGCTCTTTATCGTGTTGGTATCAATGTGTGTCACTTATTGCCTGAAGTTGTGGCAATGAACATGTTAGGATGGCCAATTATCAAAATCCCTTCAAAAATAGTCTCTGTTCTTTTTATTCTTAATTATCTTTTTGCATCTCTCTACTTTTTGAAGCTCTTTCCCTAAATGAGTTATTTTTCATTTACACTGATGCTTGTTTTCAAACAACCATTAAAACTATCAGTAAAAATGGATAAAAACACAATTTATCAAAAATAAAGTTTGCAATAGTAAAGAAGAAGGAAATTAAAACCCAATCTGAGTGCCAATTTGTTTGATGGACCCTAATTTTTCTACCCCAGGTTGACACCCTTCATCTTGTTCCAAGCTCTCGTGTATTCCCTGCACTGTGCTGGGTAGGCTAGTGCATAACAGAGAAAAGGGTGCTACAGGTAATGAGGATAGAGAATTTAAAAAGTAGAAATAGAGGTTCAGCACCAGCCCCAGACCCTCAGCTCAGGGATAGGTAAAACGTTATTTATGCAGATAGACAGAAGTGGACCTCCTGGCACTCTAGGAAATCCACGGGGCCACAGATATGGCAGTAAAACTAATTTTACTAAAAAAAGGAAAATATAAACTTTTCCATAGGCTCTAGGTGTTTCATGTCTTAGTTATGGGCTAAATTCTCACTACAGGAAGTGGGATTTTAAGGAGGAATCAATTTTCTTCCTCACTACTTCCTGTAGTAAATATTTAGCACATAACCTATGAAGGCCCATTTAATTACTTATGTATATGTATATCTATCTATCTATCTATCTATCTATCTATCTATCTATATATATATATATATATATATATATATATATATATATACACAGTTGTGCTCATAAGTTTACATACCCTGGCAGAATTTTAGTTAGTTGTTTAGTGGTTGGCTGAAGCCATTTATTGTCAAACAACTGTCTTTACTCTTTTTAAATCATAATCACAACACAAACTATCCAAATGACCCTAATCAAAACCCTTTAACATCAATGACAGCTTGAAGTATTTTGTGGTAGTTGTGGATGAGGCTCTTTATCTTCTTAAATGGTAAAGCTGCCCATTCTTCATGCCAAAAGCCTCCAGTTCCCATAAATTCTAGGGCTGTCTTGCATGAATTGCACGTTTGAGGTCTCCCCAGAGTGGATCAATGATATTGAGGTCAGGAGACTGAGATGGCCACTCCAGAACCTTCACTTTATTTTGCTGTAGCCAATGACAGGCCTTGTGTTTTGGATCATTGTCATGTTGCAATGTCCAAGTACGTCCCATGTGCAGCTTCCAGGCTGATGAGAGCAAATTTTCTTCCAATATTTTTTGATAACTTACTGCATTCCTTTTGCCATCAATTCTGACCAAATTTCCTGTGTGATCCACCACCATGTCTCACAGTAGGAATGTTGTACCTTGCATCATAGGCCTTGTTGACTCTCCAAATGTAGCGTTTATGGTTGTGGCCAAAAAGTTCAATTTTAGTCTCATTACTCCAAATAACTGTTCCAGAAGGTTTAAGGCTTATCTTTGTGCTGTTTGGCATATTGTAAGCAGGATACTTTGCGGCATTTGCGTAGTAATGGCTTTCTTCTGGCAACTCGACCATGCAGCCCTTCTTTCTTCAAGTGCCTCCTTATTGTGCATCTTGAAGCAGCCACACCCCATTTTTCAGAGTACTGTATTTCACCTGAAGTTATTTGTGGGTTTTCCTTGCATCCTGAACAATTTTTCTGGCAGTTGTGGCTGAAATTTTAGTTTTATTTGGTTTGGGTTCAACAGAACCCATCATTTTCAACTTCTTTATTAGAGTTTGAACACTGATGATTGGCATTCTCAATTCCTTTGATATTTTCTTATATCCCTTTCCTGTTTTATAGAGTTCAAATACTTTTTCCAGCAGATCCTTTGACAATTCTTTTGCTTTCCCCATGAATTAGAGTCCAAAAAACATCAGTGCAGCACTGGATGAAAGATGCAGGGGCCTGTCAGATGTCCAGAAAGTCATTGACCTTTTATACACACCCACTAATTACAAGCAAACAGATCACAGGTGAAGATGGTTATCTTTAGTAGCGTTTTCTTGATAAAAAAAAGGCACACACAACATGAAAAATATGCAGTATTTTATAAAGTATTGAATACCTATGGATTGGAGAAAAGCTAATGTCAATCCAATATTTAAAAGGGATTATGATATCAGCCTGGCAATTATAGAACAGTAAGTTTGACATCTGTGGTTGGCAAATTATTTCAAGGCTTGTTAAGAGCTCACATTCAGAATTTTGTCCTGGTGAATGTCATTATGAGCAGCAATCAGTATGGCTTTATGAAGGATAGGTCATATTACAGAATTTGATTGCTTTTTATGATGAGGTAAGAAATATGCTGGACAGTGGGGGAGCAGTAAATGTGATCTATTTGGATTTTGCCAAAACATTTGATAATGTGCCCCACAAACGACTGCTTTCTAAACTAAGATCTGCTGGGCTTAATGAAGTTTTTTGCACATAGGTAGGAAACTGTCTACAGGATCGGGTACAGAGGATGGTTCTTAATTGTACATTCTCTACTTGGAGTAAGGTTCTTAGTGGGGTCCCTCAGGGCTCAGTATTGGGTCCACTTTTATTTAACTTGTTCATTAATGACTTAAAGGAGGGTATTGTAAGAAATGTATCAGTGTTTGCAAATGACACAAAACTATCAGCCCAATTAATTCCATCCAGGATGTGGCACTTGCACCCAGAACTTGACAAACTGGCAATCTGGGCAGCTAAGTGGCAAATGAGATTCAATGTTGATAAATGTAAGTCATGCATCTGGGATGTAACAATATCCAAGCCACTTATACCCTTAATGGGACTGCAAATCCATAATAGAGATGGAGCTTGGAGTCCATGTAGATAATAAACTTGTCTTTAGCAAGCAATGTCAGTCAGCAGCATCAAGGACAAATATGGTCTTGAGCTGTATTAAGTGGCAGAGATTCAAGGCAGGAGCACAATATAGAACACTGGTAAGGCCCCATCTAGAAAATGCTGTACAGTTTTGGTCTCCAGTGCTCAAACAGGACATGACTGAATTAGACAGGGTACAGAGAAGGGCAACTGAGCTGCTAAAAGGTATAGAAAATCTTAGCTATGAGGAAAGACTGGCCAAGTTTGGGATGTTCACGCTGGAGAAGAGGCGCTTAAGCGGTGATACAATAACAATGTATAAATATATAAGGGGATCATATAATAATCTTAATAATGCTTTATTTACCAGTAGGTCTTTCCAGCTGACAAGAGGTCACCAATTCTGATTAGAATAAAGGCGGTTAGAGGGAAGGGGTTTGATAAATTAGATTTAAGCTTTAAGAAGGGGTTGGTTGGCTTTTTAGCAAGTGAGGGAATACAGGTTTATGGAAGATAGCTCGTAGTACAAGTTGATCCAGGGACTAGTCCAATTGCCATTTTGGAATTGGAGAGGCTTCAAATGTGTTTTCTGCCTTCCTCTGGATCAACTAGCAGTTAGGCAGGTTACAATAGAGTTAAAGAAATAAAAAAGAAAATTTACCTGAAAAAACTTGCCAAGAACTACCTGGCAGGCTGTATAGAAGCCATTGGCAATTGTCTCTTAATTTCTCAATTAAAACATTCAGCCTAATTGAAAATGAGCAGAGCAGTGTGATTTATGCTGTTGTGTAACATTCTTTCCATGATAACAATCACACTTGAATATTTGGTTTGAGTTCTTTTTAACTGGAGGAAAAAATTCCCATGCCCTCCCAAAAAAAGTGGCACACAACTTCAACCTTAAAATTTGATAAATTGTCCTCTACATCTACATTGAATTCTGCAAAATGTCTACTGTATTTGAATAAAGCTTTATTGGGATATCCTAGAACTTTCTGTCAGAACTATGAAGGGAACCTGTATTATAGTCCTACGCAGGTCCATTTTTCGGGACCCGTACTGACCAGTACACGCATTCCTCAAACTTCAACCCGGACCTGCAACCCACGTTCTGACCTGCAAGTACCTCATCCGCGACCCGCTGATCATCAAGAATCAGGAAATGCTGTAGTTGTAACCCAGAACTGACATCATCAGAAGTGGGCGGAAGTAGGCATGCTCAGAAAAAAATGGAAGAAGTGCTGCCATAAATCCGGAAGTGACATCAGAAAAAACGTCATCAGAAAAAAAAGAGTAACATTTGCTTTTATGAAGATCCACGACACGATCCACCACCTGCAAACGTGGAGAACCACCAACGCAAGTCCATACCCGATCCTGAAACTCCTACCTGCAACCCGCCGATACATGACTAACCTGTATCAAATTTTTTTAAATCTTGCAATTTCACTAAAAATATCACATCATGTCAATACTAATCACCTCAATTGTTTGCCATTTTTCACACACTTTTGTGCATATTCATGAAAAATCACAAATAGCCTAATCAAAATATCATAGTCACAGGAAAAATCATGCATTTTCAAGTGAGTTGAGATCACCACTGTCACAAAATTATTGAAATAAAACACTATTTGAGGTTACTGGATTGCTAAATACTGTATATTGTGCCTGTTCACTATATATATATATATATATATATATATATATATATATATATATATATATATATATATATATATATATATATATATATATATATATATATATACATAAATAAATAAATAAATAAATATATGTTTAATTTTCAGCAATCATTCATTGTGAATTATGATTGTGTTTGAGGTTTTGGATTCAATGGACCAGATTCAATTCAGTGAGAAAAATGGATAGATTCAATTTGAGATACAATTCAATTCATTTCATAAATTCAATTGAAGTATATGGGATTAAACTGGAACTGAATTCGGAGAAAACTTTTTTCTACTCTAATTGAATCTTGCCCATTAGTTTTCACGTGATAAACCATGAATTAACTCACTGAACTGAATCTGACCCAATGTCTGCTAAATAATGTAAAAATTTACAACTAAAATTACAGGAAATGTAAAGGAGCCCTCTGCACTCATGGCATTCAGATTAAACAAAATAAGCCCCAGTGACCGTAGGCAAGTTTATTAATTCCATTAAAAATAAGGGATACCTACATGATCAGCCTTATACTGTAGGTGTAATGCCTAACTGGCACATAGACCTATGATTAAGTGGCACTTAATGAGTAAGGCTAATCATATACAGTAAATATATAGATTCTTATTTTTAATGTCTAGGGTCAATTAAATAATGTCTAATGTTTGTTTTTCTAAAGGTCTACTGAATTCAACAGATTGGGTGAGATTATGTTGATGTAGACAGACAAAAGATATTACTAATAGTACTGAGTGAAACTGCCCAGTTTTGATTTGCTGAAAAATACTTGAAATGCATGAAATTCAAAGGGTCTTTCTTCACCACTTTTCTTCTCACACCAAATGCATTGGAGAAAATGGGCAGTTTCCTGCGGAGTCAATGTTTTCAATGATCATTTCTTTCTTGAACCCAATGGGGTTTTTTCAAAGGAAATTTTTCCTCATGCTGTATAAATTGGAGTCATTTTTGCTCATGTTTTTTCCATCTTAAAAAAGTGAGATGTAAGGAAAATTCTTCATGTAAATGTTGTCCAGCGAGGGGTTTCATTTATTACTAGTAATGGGCGAATCGGTGGTGTTTCAGAGAATTTTTCACTTATTTCTAGAGCCACCGCGCCTCATTTTGCACCCACATGTCCATTTTTGGATGCACGTGTCTGTTTTTGGACGCCGGCGTTTTGCAAATTTATTCGCCTTCCGTGAATTGCGGGAATTTGCTGCAAATTCGCCCATCACTATTTATTACATACATTATAGTATATATTGGATTTATGTGATAAGGGGAGCTGGCCATAATATTTGAGAGCTTAGCTTTTATGAGTGGATAGTGGATGTAGATGTTCATAGCCCCAATCTAATAGAAACATCACAAAATAATTCACCATGACTCCAGGAGCAATAGGCTAGCAAGGAGTTAATTCCCTTAGTTACATAGAGGAAGTAAAAGTTACAAGCCCATAAGGGGTTAAATCGCCACACCAGAAACGATAGAGGGGTAAAAATATTTATATTTTTTCTAATCCTCATCCCAAATTTGGTTGAGTTATTTATTTATTTATTTTGACTGGTCGCCACAGACACTAATAAAAAATCTTGTATGTATGCTCAAGAGTGAAACACAGTAGTTACAGCGCTACGCAACAAGTTGGCGCTTTAGAAATACATGTTAATAATGTTAATAATAGTGAAAAGGTTTGCAACTTGAGTGCAACTCTATACTATTGCATTGATACAATTTTGCCACTATTTTGTGTATTGTTTTCATGTTTTCTATGGATAGTAATGTTGGTGAATTATTTGGAGAAAATGTCTAGTGAGAAAGCAGCATTGCATTGTATAGCAGGAATGAACTTTAATCCCATTGAGGGTTAATGGTTTTTGAGCATAATTATGTCATTATGACACTGCTGTTTCCCGCCAATGATGCAGATTTTAAGGGGTGGTTCACCTTCAAGTTAACTTTTAGTATATTGTAGAAGGGCCAATTCTAAGACACTTTTCAATTGGTCTTCATTATTTATTTTTCATAGTTTTTTTAATGATTAGCAATTTTCTTCTGTTTCTTTGCAGCTTTCAGATGGGGGTCACTGACACCATCTAAAAACAAATGCTCTGTAAGGCTACAAATGTATTGTTATTGATACTTTTTATTACTTATCATTCTATTCAGTCCCTCTACTATTCATATTCCAGTCTTTTATACAAATCAATGCAGGGTTGCTATGGTAAATTGTACCCTAGAAACCAAATTGCTGACACGGCAAATTAGAGAGCTGCTGAATAAAAAGCTAAATAACTATAAAACCACAAACAATAAAAAATGAAAACCAATTGCAAATTGTCTCAGAATATCCCTCTCTTCTGAGGCTAAGTCCTGCTCGAATACCATTCGTACGATCGGAGCGTTTGATCGTTTGAATCATACAAATTTTTTTGACTCTCGAATGAAATTTCATGATTTTTTTGTGAAATTGAACAATCGGTATCCGATCGTACGAATTCATCGAGAAATCGATATCGAGCAAAATGATGGTCGAATACTTATCGAATTGGGAATTTGATCGAATTTTTTTGGGGGAATAATAGTAAATCTGCCCCATACACTATCCATAATTTCTAATATAAAGCTGCTCTTACATGCACAAAAAAGAAATGCTGCATGTCATGGCCACATAATACTCTAAGGGGTCGGTGCACTTTCTGGTGTTATGGCAGAATAGAAGGTGATATTTCAGGTGCATATTTTAAAAACATACTGTTTTAAAAACAAGTACAAGATACACAAATAAATATTCTTGTCACAAATGAATGCATCGTATTCTTGGGTGACTTAAAGTACTGTCAAAAAATGTGATAGGGAACTTAATTATGTTATCTTAAGTCATTCTTCCAAATTTATATATTTCACCTAAACTCATTACTGGGTCATTTTACTTTGTGTTTGTTATGTTTTGTCGACTGCAGACATCCATAATTTAACTTCATTCTCTCCCTAGGGACAGAAAGATTAATCGAAACTGCCTTTAAAGGTGAGATCATTTGTTATCAGAGATAAATTACCGCGAGTAATGCTGTGTGTAATTTAGATGCAGACAGATCATTGTCTTAGTATTTAGAAAAATGTAGATTTGAGATTTATAAAAAAAAGTTTTTGCGGCAAAACTCATGAGAATAAATAGTAAGAAGTTTAGGGGTCGAGTTATTGCTGTAGTTTGGCGTTTCCCGGTAGTTTGGTGTTTTTTAGTTTTCAGATTAGCAAAAGCTTTTCTGACCATCTAAATTGCACATAGAAAAAAATAGCAATTTTTTGTTGTACAGGTATTGGGATTCATTATCCTGGGACCTGCTCCAGGCCGTCTCCCATAGACTCATATTTTATACAATTAATCCAAATTTTTAAAACTGACTTTTTCTCTGTTATAATAAAACAGTAGCTTGTGCTTGATCCCAACTAAGATATAATTAATCCTTATTGGAAGCAAAACCAGCCTACTGGCTTTATTTCATGTTTATATGATTTTCTAGTAGACTTAGGGGCAGATTTACTAAATTCTCGAATTTCAAGTGAAAAAACTTTGAAATTCAACCATCAAATTTTTTTAAAGGGCTTTTTCTATCAAAAATGGGCCTATTTTGATTGAATAGGTCAGTTTTAGATGAAATAAAAAATTTTCAATTGTTCGACTGCATCGTTCAATTCGAATGATTTTGAGCAAAATCCTTCTAATTCCTAGGAAAAAATTTCAGGACAGGTTCTAGGAGGTCTGCCATAGGCTACAATGGCAATTTGGCAGCTTTAAGGTGGCAAAGTGTTGAATTTGTCAAATTTGAAGGATTTTAAATGGCCAGTACCTCGGAAATTCGACTTGTCGAATTTTCATAATATTTCTATTCAAATTGAATTTTAACTTATTCGATAGTCAAAGCAGCCCATAATTACTTTGAAATTTTAATTTTTTAAATTCAAATTTTATTTGAATATTCACTTTAACCCTTATTAAATTTGCCCCTTAATGTATGAAGTTTCACATAATGGAAATATTAAAAATTCTGTACTGTTTCTGAAATAACAATGTTCACAAATTACTCATTAACTATTTCCTACTCAGTGTGCCTCTCTCTTCATTTTCTCTTCTTGCAGGAGTTAACATTAGCTTTTATTGACAGGTTGAGCACAACTTGTAGGCAGTGCTCCCTTTGCACAGAAGAAGATCTGACAGAAATCCTGTCTCTCTACATGAAGGATTTGGCCCAAATCATGTTATTTTGTTAGACTGTGTGTGATGGAATCAGTTTTTTGAGTTAGCTCCAATACTTTTGCTAGGAAAGGGGGCACCTCTAAAGAAAAAAAATTATTCTGACTCCTGTATGAAGAGAGAATGAAGAGATACAGATGCTGAAAGGGAAAAATAAAATGACTTGGATTTTTAATTGATTTTATTTAGAAAGTTTGTTTATATGTAAAGGCAGATTTACCAAAGGTCGAATTTATGTGAATATTTTTTTAACTGTAAAAAATTTGAATATGCTCACAACTCAAGTAAAAAAAAAAAGTATCATATAATATTTGATCGAATACAATCGATCGAAAATTCAAAACGAATTCAAATTTGAATTTACCATTCTGAACCTTAATAAATCTGCCAATAAATGTTCATTTGTGCAATAGTAAACCTTTAACCACGATGGGCCATCCTTTGTCCTGGCTTGTTTATGTGTTGTTTTGCATTATATGGAATCTGCATGTATTGGCTTGCATGATTTAGCCACAAATAATATTTGTAAGGTATTGAGGGAGGCAGAATAAGGGCATGGGTATAGTATGAACACTGGCCTTTATGTGGCAACACAATCAGAGTAATGGTCATTTGTATCCACTTTGTACTTTGAATTTTTATTAATAAAAATATGATTGTGCTGATCAATAAACACCTAGAGATTGAGTATTCTTAAATAAAACAAACCTTTCTGTAGTCTTGGCGAGCCTCTCATTTCTTACAAACCATGGCATAAAACAGTTCATTTTATTTATTTTTTGTAAAAAAGATGCATTTCTTATTAACAGTTTGTAAATGTAATGCTGTTGAAAGCATTTTCAACTGTAGACTCAGAGCAGCCTTAATAAAAGATGTTTAAATATTTAAATGTAGGTGAATGTTTTATAATACATCCAAATAATAAAAATACAGCAGGAATAAAGATGTTTGTCAATTTAGATTCAAGGTCAAAAAGAAATAAGATCAATGTAACAGCCTCAACGTTAAATGAAATCTAAGTTCCAAGCTACTGCTGATTATTTCGGCAGGATCTGTCGGCCAGATGACAGCATTGCTCAACACTTTTGTTGGTTATTGTTGGTCATTTCAGCCCAACCCTAATACCTAATTTCACTGGAAATGTCTTGCTAATCCTTTCTGTTTGTTTTACCAAGTATGTTCCCATCCTTTCCATGCAGGAAATGACAACTGAATGACAAAGAAGTGAATGACAATGTATATGGTCAGCTTAATGGATTTCTACTTATCTGAAGATAAGTTGTTTTTTATACAGAGTGCAATAACTTCAGTTAAAGTAGAGTAATAGGCAGATTTACTAAGGGTCGAAGTGAAAATTCAAATTAGAAAAATTAGAATTTTGAAGTCATTTATGGCTACTTCGACCATTGAATAGGCCAAAATTCGATTAAAACTGAAAAAAATTGAATTTCAAAATTCAACCATTCGAAAATCGAAGTACTATCTCTTTAAAAAAAATTCAAATTCGCCACTTCACCACCTTAAACCTGCCGAATTGCTTTCCCTTGTTGAACTCCATGTCAGTACTCATCGGTATAGCCCCTCCCCCATGCTCCCATTAGAAGGACCCTCTCCAAATCTTTAAAAGGCCAACCACACCCACTTACAGGAATCTTTTTTGTCCTTCTCCTTTGCTTTCGTTTTTGTTGCCATTGGAAGCAACATTTTATTTTTCACCTTGGGAAAGCATTAGGCCTGCCCATAAGACATCCTAGGGACAAGGGTTTTGGTCCATGGGACCTTTTGTTCCCCAACACGCTGCCTCATACAGTATCTTGGAGTCTCCTGTGCTTCAGCTCTGGGATCAGGTAAGGCACTGGTGTGCAATGTTTGCTACTCCTTGTCTACCTGTGTTTCAGTTGCCATTCCTGTATTGCTGTCAGAGTATGTGGTAGCAAGTGCTTGTCCCTCATCCGTGCGCCCACCTGGCCTGTCCAAAAGACATCTGGTCTTTTTAAGGATGGGCGTGGGAAGTGGCACTTAGTTTATTCATAATTAGTTAGGGGCCTGAGCCTTACTGCCTCCTTACTTTTTACTTTTTGTTTTTCTTGGGGGCAGGCTTTTTCATGGCCAGCTGCCTCCCTCAACAGACTTTCCCAAGGTGAAGGTAGTTTAGGAGGCACCAACACTAATTATTGTTTTTTTGGTTACCTGCCTAGACAGCAGCTGAGTATAATCAATGGGTTCCACTGGTAAAGTGACCCCCCATTGAGTACAATTATGTGATTGCTCTGTCTGTGCAGACACCAACTGAGTATAATCAGGTGATTCCTGTGCAACTGCCAGCTACAGCAAGTGGAGATGGCCCCGCCCACTCTGTAACTCAGCAGTCTGGAACTCTGGCCCAGCAGCCTCAGGTAAGTACCGCTGTTATCAGTAATCTTGTGAGGCCTGTCTGTTAACAATGAACCTGGTGTCTTTAAAGGGTCTGCTTCCAGTCTGGCATAATGAGAAGCAGGTAAGGAGCCTGTCCATATTCTGTTCTGCAGTGTAATGAAGTCTAACTAATTACTTGCATACAATGTGATCATATGTTTACCTGCATTGTGCTTGGTCCTTAAACCAGTAGCCCTAATAGAAACATGCTGCTGTGATTGTATCTGTGTGCTCCTAATATATGTTTACTCTAAACATCAGCTCCCCCAAACTATGCATTACATGTGGTTGTATCTGGGGCATATTGGGGTATAATAACAATTAGTACTGACATGGATACTTACATCTGAATGTTCTGGGGTTGGGCAGAACCAGTATCTCAGGGCCCTGACCAAGGCATATGTTATAATTTACTATGATAAAGTATACCCTGCTGTATCACCATCCAGAGGCCAAAGAGGAAGCTGCCACTCCCTTCCCAGCACTATATCAGATTGAGGCAGGATGTGGTCACAGCACCAACTGGCCAGTAACTATAGATCCCTACATATACATGACTAAAGGTTCTAACTAGGACAAAGATAAGGAAGAAAAAATACAGTTATCGATGCTTGGCTGAAATAACCCTACATGTTTTTTACTCTTAGTTGGTGGGACCGTAGTGCCTCCTACAATTAGAAAGGAGCTGGATTCTACCCAGGGTTATGCATTGACACTTACCACTAATAAACTTTGTGTCATGCTGTATGGGCCATTTTATCTCTCATACAGATAATTATATGGTAGGAAACAGGGCCACCATCAGGGGGGGACTGGGGGGACAAGTGTCCCGGGCCCGGGGCTGAAGGG
>CM044439.1:3942388-3962421 GCA_024363595.1 Xenopus borealis
TGGGATTTTCTTGGAGCACATTTGGAATTCATTCCCAGAATTCCTTTTGTTTATCTAAATGGCCCCTACCAACACCTTCAGTTCTTTTCCAGTAAAGGCTGGAAAACGACGCGACGTGCGTCCGAAACGACGCGACGCGCCAAAGTTGACGCGACGCGCTTCGCAAATTTTCCGCAAATTCGGCGAAGCGAATCTCGGGACATTCGCCCATCACTAATAATAATATACCAATTGGTACTTTATTACAGCCCCCCTCACACACAAACATTCCACAAATGCAATTCTTAATCCTTTTCCTTATTATACAGAACATCATTGTTTCTAAGTAACTCAAGTCATTTCATACCAAGGACCACATAGGGGCATAGTGAATCTTTATCCTCAGTTAAACATGAAAGCATAGAGAAATACATCTTAAATTTATTACATTACACAATTACATAACATCAACAGGGGAGCTGTAATCTTGTGTTTCTTTACAGCCAAGTTCAGCTAATTAAGAATAACCTAAATAGAAGGCTGTAAACCAATATACAAATGAGTAATTCTCTATAAATGTGTCTTCTTCCAATTTACAGAGATGCCAATTCACAGTCCCACATGTAGCATTTCAGGGTGGATTGATCTGGTAAGATTAAGCAATTGGTAGCTACTGGGGGAGCAGGAGTGTGTCGGAGATAAGGAGGAGGCCATCCATCAAATATAGTACCGGAGGCCCACAGGAATCAAGCAATATCCTTGCAGTGGTTCTTGAATATGGCAAACCAGTGGAATAATACTCAAAGTTACTCCTTAAAACCTGGACAAGACTGGGCATTTTTTTATATCTTTACATTGACTATGAAAAACCATTGGTATTACCATTTATATGGTGCCACAGAAAACTTCGGGAAAGTTTTAATTTAGAAGATTTTGATGAATGCACATATGCTAAGTTTTTTCTTTCTAATTATTTGCTCCCAGGGCCCCTCTTTGGCTCTAGGCCCATGTACAGTTGTGGCCTCTGAAGCTATTGACATGCATCCATAACTTAGTACTGATCGGTTCTTTAAGCATTCATAAAGCAATCATATTCACATTTCATATTTTTACAGTTTTATGTAACTGAACAAATTGAGAAATAATTTTTTTTCTTGTTTAACAAGAAACTACCAAAACTGGTGTCATATGCTTCAATATTTCAGGTCCATGGGGGAAACAAAATAATCATTTCAGAGTTAAAGGGACCATGTACACCCATTTTTTTAAGGGGACATTTTTTATTATTTTGTTGATACAGAAAGCAAAAATCTGTTTTGAATTGCTTGTCAGAAGACATGTTCAATATGAATCAACATGAATTCTTCCTTTAGTCTTCTTGCACCTTTTTCACTTGAACAACGTCTCTTTCCAGGATGGAAGCGAAAAAAATGTCATATATTAATATAGTTAATGTATGATTATTGAAATTGTCATGTTTAATCATGGAAATACGTTTAATATGAAGCTAAATAATATGACCAGCATCCTGAGGATAGCATTTCTATATGCCAACCCTTATAAATGATTTATAAAGAAATGTGATCTATTTATCTTTTCTGGCTTTGGTCCATCTTACTGTGACAAGGTATAAAAGAAGTGAAACCAAAATATTTTCATGGGAAAACCCTGAAATCTGCTTTTGTATAAACCACAGGAAATATGAGTCTAAAAAGAAACAATGATTATAATAAGAAATGCTTAAAGGGGTTTTCCTGTCAGACAATTCCAACAGGTTTACTGTGGTCAAAATGAGAAAATTAATGAGAGACCTATTTATCAAAATTTTCATTTGTGTAATTTTAGAGCTTTTAGAGCTTTTTCTTCTTGAATAAACTCACAATGGAAAACAATAGAATGTCTGCTTATTTATAAAAACAACTGTTTAAAAATGATCATTGGTGTTTGCTACCACCTCGTATAAGTGATCATCTCTAGCGTTTGTGTGGGTGAGCTTTTAGGAAAAACGGGATCATAACATTGTCTCCTTCTGTTGTAGAGGCAACTCTATAAGGGAGTAACTAAAACACTAAATTTCAGGCGTGCAAACTTTGAAATTATAAGGGCATCTTTGCAATATATTAAGTGGGAAATGCTTTTCACCGGGTTAAACACAGAACAAAAATGGGAAGTCTTTAAAATGCTGCTTAATAAATATACATGTCAGTATATTCCCCTTGTAAGCAAGTAATGCCATGTTTTTGGTTAAAAAGAAGTGTTGCTGTTGAGGTGGGTAAGAAAAGACGTGCCGAATCATTTATAAGGTACAGGTAGGCCAATAAATCATGCAAAAAATCATGGCAAGCTAAAATTGGCAAGCTCAAATCAACATGGAAAAAGATATTACAGTAAGCAGTAAAAATTATTCAAAATTATTTTTAAAATATGTTAATAGTAAAAAAATGAAGCAGGAAGGGGTAGGACCTTTATTACCAGAACAAGCAAAAAGCTCAGATTCTGAACGCATATTTTTCGTCTGTCTTCACAAATGAGGAACAAGTTAATGAAGGTTTCCTTATTAATAGTCCCAGTTCTAGCAATATGTCTAATGATGCATGGTTCAAACATGATAACATTCAAAAGAGACTAAAACATGTTAAGATAAACAAAGTTCCGGGGTCAGGTGGCATTCATCCCAGGGTACATAGCGAGCTTAGCTCTGTGATTGCCAAACCTCTTTACTTAATTTTTCAGGAGTTATTGAGGTCAGGCATGGTGCAGTGAGACTGCTGAATTGCTAATGTGGTGCCGCTATTTTAAAAGGGATCTCGTTCTCATCCTCAAAACTATAGGCCAGTTAGTCTGACGTTGGTGGTAGGAAAGCTTTTTGAAGGGTTAATAAAGCATAAGATACTGGACAATAACAATAGTAGGAGTTTGTGCCATTATATTTTAATGCGTAATAGATCTTGCCAGACTAGCTAAATTTTTTTTATGAGAAGGTAAGCAGGAACCTCGATTCTGGGATGGCAGTGGATTTGATTTACTTAGACTTTGCTAAAGCATTTGATACAGTGCCACACTGAAGGTTACTGGATAAATTAAGGAATGTTGGCCTGGAACATAGTATTTTTACCTAGGTAGTGAACTGTCTAAACGATAAAATACAAAGAGTGGTGGTGAATGGAACATTTTCTAATTGAACCAGTGTTGCTAGTGGAGTACTGCAGGGCTCTGTACTGGGTCCCTTGCTTTTCAACTTGTTTATTAATGACTTGGAGATGGGCATTGAAAGTATGGTTTCAATTTTTGCAGATGATACTAAATTGTGCAGAACTATAGGTTCCATGCAGGATGCTGCCTCTTTGCGGAGTGATTTGTCTAATAATTCTCGAAACAATGAAAAATTTGCGAAATGCTGCAGCGTCTCATTTTTGGACATTGCTGGCATCAAAAAAATGGATGCCTGCATTCAAAAACAGATGCCCACGTCCAAAACGATACAACTGTGAATTTTCGCCAGGTGAGATTTTACTGGTGCTCCACAAATTTATTTGCCTGCAGCAAATCGCAGGAATTCGTTGTGAATTCGCCCATCACTAGCTTGGATGATTTCTTGGACAAACATAATATCAAAGGCTATTGTGATGCTAAACTCTATAGTTAGTATATGGCCATATAAAATGTATGTGAAGGTATGGAGGTGTGTGTGAGTGGATGCTGAGTTTTCATTTGGAGGGGTTGAACTTGATGGATTTTGTCTTTTTTAAACCAATTTAACTATGTAACTATGTAACTATCTAACTGAATATAAAAAATTTGATTGAAGAAAATTTGAAAAAAAACATAAATACCTTGCATCTACCTACTCATCATTTTCACTGGGTCCATAACCATGAAACACTAATTTAAAAAAAAAATTAAAAAAAGACTTCAAAATTGCTTAAGGCAGCTTTTCAATGATATCTACAAGACCATGCAAGGCTTTTAGATGCCAAATTTATCTGTTCAAGTTTTCAGGTGCTTTTTGCACTTAATAAATAACAAAAACTTAAGATTTTTTCCAAAACATAATTAAACCTCATGATTTTTATAAAGTCAAACTGTGGTAAAATATAAAATTCAGGTATAAATCAGTCACTTCGTAAATCACTTGGTAAATTACTAATTTGAAATTAGTTTATACTATCAAGGGTCAAAAAGCCTTGAATTGGACCCATCACATTTTTCCCGAGTTAAAATCCTCCTAATTCGAATATTGAATTTGTAGGATTTTATCACTATTCGATATCGAATATCTATCGAATAGAAACCATCTGATTTCTCGAAAAAATAATACAGATCGTACGATTCGAACAATTTTAAGTGTTCGATCGAATTATTTCTATTTGATTAAAAAAAATTAGAAAAAGCCTATAGGAGCTTCCCATAGGCAAATAGAGCAACTCGGTAGGTTTAATCTGGCGAAGGAGGCAATCAAAGGCATTTTTAAAGGGCATGTACTTCGACTACCGAATGATCAAACTTTTTTTATTCGAATTCGAAGGATTTTACCGCTATTCGATTGGTCAAACAATCGAATAGCAAATATTCAATCGATAAAATCGTTCTAATAGATTGATTCTAACAATTTTAACCATTTGATCGAATATTTGCTATTCGATTAAAATTCCCCCAAAGGCAATTGAATAATTTTTTAAAGGGGAAGTAATTCGAAATAATCCAATAGTCGAATATATTTTTATTCGATCTATTCGATCGAATCTGCAAATTCGATGGTCAAATTTGCCTAATTTGCATATTCTACAATTCGACCAATCAAATTTTGCAAATTCAATTGAATTTCGAATCCTTCACACAAATTTAGTAAACCTGCCCCTAAATGTATGGCATTATGTATAGGTGCATATTATACAGATTACATTTTGACATTCTGGTACTCTATAACATTTTTGAAGCATATTTCAACTTTATTTACTATATCATTGTCATAGAACCCTAAAAAGGGTTCAAGAGTCAAATTCATAGATATCCCACAGACTAGAGATAAAGAATTCCAAATATTGGGATTAACTGAGTCATGACAAAACATGAGAGGAAGAAGATCAATCACTTTGTTTGATATTTAATACTGAACCAGAGATAAAATCCTGTAAAACTAGGCAAGATGCTTAAATGAATATACTTCAAAAAGATTATGTTTCAAGCTCTATAACAGCAAACTCAGTATAAAATCCTTTGCAGTGTAATCTTTCTAAATGATCATATCTCCTTTATTAATCAGTGTCCTTCACTCATTCCTGGGTGTCAGCATATTCCCATGGACATCCCTTCAAAGATCATAAATATCAACAATGTACACTAAATTATTCCCTCATTGATTCTAAAGCAACATTCGCAGTACAAACACTGAATCCCATCTATCCCTGTGCACATTCCCATTCACTCCCTGCAATGTATAAACAGATTAGTCAGTCCAAAAGGCCTTGAATCATCTTCACATCAGAAAAGGCACTTTTCAAAAATCAGTAAGCATTCCATGAGAGAAATAAATCATTTTAGACTATCTATCTATCTATTATTGGTGGACGAATATATTTACTAGGCAAATTTCCCCACTGGCGAATACATTTGCGAAACTGCTGTGAAAATATCCCAGAGAAAAATCTGCTGCATTAATAAAAATGTCAGTGCACGTCAGAATAGTTGCATGCATAAAAATTGTTCAACGTCAAAATTATACAGAAACCCAATGACCTTAATGTATTTAGTCAAAATATGAGATTGTATTAAAATTGTCGCAGAATTTTTCACTGAATTGTGAATTTTGAGGTAAATTTGCAAGATTTGTATAATCTATCTATCCATCTGTATACACCTGCTGGGACCTCAAGAATGCTTAGTATCTGGTGGAGCTTTCTGGATATGGAGTACCAGTATATACTGTATATATATATATATATATATATATATATATATATATATATATAGACAAATGCAAGAGGTCCTCTGCACTCAACCCATTATCAATATATTTAAGACATTGAGACATTCTGTGCATACAGCTACTAAAAAATGCCTTACCCTTTAAACAACAGGGATTGTTTGTCCATATATTGCAATATATTTAAGCTGGCCAACTACGTCAAAGTCATCCCATATCTGGCCAGTCCTACACTCAATTTTCATCTGATTCATTAAGAATTCCACTACTTCATTAAACATTTTACAAAGGGACTAGGTTTTACCTGCAACTTACTTGCTGCTTTCAAAGTAAAACTCCCAATCATGGATGCCCTTTTATTAGACACCAGTGGGATCACCTGACTATAGCTGGGAAGGGTGGGGGCTACAACAGAGAGCTGGTCACTGCTCCAGTATAACTACAACAAACAAGAAAAAGTTGTGCTCACCACTAATTTTTAAAACCATTAGGCGGGGGTGCAATGAGGCTGTGACCACAAAATACATATAGAGTAAGTTGCAGGTAAAACCTAGTCCCTTTGTAAAATGTTTAATGAAGTAGTGGAATTCTTAATGAATCAGATGAAAATTGAGCGTAGGACTGGCCAGATATGGGATGACTTTGACGTATGACGTGTATTTTGTGGTCACAGCCTCATTGCACCCCCGCCTAATGGTTTTAAAAATTAGTGGTGAGCACAACTTTTTCTTGTTTGTTGTATATATATATATATATATATAGCTACAGTACATATGCTATTTTGAAGAGCTGTGTCATAATTAAGTCAATTTAATGTCTAGGAATTTACTATTATAGCCTATTATGAAATTAAGGTAAAACTGTAAATGCTACCTAATAATTCAAAACATTACTGGAAGGAAACACATTTTTATGTTTTTCATGTTTTTTACAGTCATATTGAACAAAGAATTACATTTGTAATTCTGCTTTTGGATATTTCCAGTGTCATTAATAAAAATCTCTTCTACATTGACTTTGTCTCATTTCATGGGAAATAAAATTAAGACTTGCACATATTTATTAAAGTCAGAATTATAAAATTTCAAAGAATTTGAGTTTTTTTTACTATAAAATTAGATTTTTTGTGAAAAACTCATATTCTTTTAGATGTATTATACCATGAGGCTGCAAAAAGTCTGAATCTGAAAATTTGCCATGTCATACCTGTCGATGTTGTATATGAGTCAGTGAGAGAGGTCCTTATAGTTTTTGGAAGTTTATATGGTCCATGCTGGAATTAGCCTGAAAATCTGACTTTTTTGGGCTTTTCAAGCAGTAATCCAAAAAATTCTGACTTTTCTAGAAAAAGTCTGAAAAATCCGAGTGATCCGTTCCAATTAAAACAAGCTTTTTTAATAATAAATAATGTCATATTGTGGAGTCTAGTTTAGACTTTTTTTAATTACAGAATATAATCAGAAAAATTGTTGTCAGGAGCATTCCGTTGTGGAGTTCTCCGCTTCATAGTAAAATGACAGCTCCCAGGATTTGTTTATAGCATAATCCAAAATTTTACAAACAATTTCCTATTTCTCTGTTATAATAAAAGAGTATCTTGTTCTTGATCCCAGCTAAGGTATAATTAAACCTTATTGGAAGCAAAACCAGCCTATTGGGTTTATTTAATGGTAAATTGATAGATATTCTTGTAGGCAAGCTATGAAAATCCCTTATTTGGAAACCCCAGGACCCGAGTATTCTGGACAACAGGTATTAAAATTAATTATTTTTTCCCATTCTGTTTCCAATAATATATACATAAGGGGTTAGGCTTTTTAGGGCAAAACTTGAATTTCTACATTTTGTTTTAAAAACTTTTATTTTTCAAGATTTATTAAAGCCAGATGCAGCAAAAAGCCATCTCAGATCTGCCAAGGTTGTGTATAAGTCAATGGCAGAGTCCGTATCCTATTTTGAAGTTTCTGTTGCCTGTGCTGGAAATACTGTAGTCCAAAAATCAGACCTTTTTGGTAAAAAAAAAACTGAAAAATTCAGGGAAAAACCTCCAAAAATCATACCATTCAGGTTTCTCTTGATTTTATCCGGTTTTTGCCCAAACCATTTAAATCAAGCTTTTTTTAATCAGAAATATGTGGATTTTAGTAAAAAAACCTTCATAGCAACATAGTACCATAATAAGTTAGGTTTTAAAAGACACACATCCATCAAGCTCATCAATCAATCTCAACAGAATTGAGTTCAGAATTTCAATATAGACCTGTAGTACAAATTTTAAATTTTTTTCTTCATTTTTAGTGCCTCCCTCATTCCCTGAAATTTTTCTTTTGATCACAGTTCACAGACCCTCAAAGTCGGTCAGTGGTAGCAAACTGAACCAGTGGAATTCTAGCAACACCAATACTTACAATAATGTCTCTACCCTTTCTATTCCATGCCTTAACTGAGCAGTATAGTCACAACACATCATTGGACACTTCGGGGCAGATTTACTAAATTTACATGAAAGATTCAAAGATCGATCAGATTTTCAAAAAGATTTGAATTTGAATTTTCGAATGTTTTTGAAGACCACTTCAACCAGTGAATTTTGAAAATTTGATTGAATTGAATGATTCAAATTCAAATTACTTCCCCTTTAAATTTTTATTCGACTGCCTAGTTCACCAGATCAAATCTACCAAATTAGCTTTCATTACTTTTGATCGAATAAAAATATTGTTCGAATGATTTTATCAATCGATGAAATATTTTCTAATTTGAATTGCGGTAAAAACCTTTGAATTTTATAATTGAATTCGAAGGATTTTACTTCCCACACTATTCCCAACTATCCCCATGGTTGAATTGGAGGGTTTTTTAACCCTTGAATTTGACCCTTAGTAAATCTGCCCCTTAGGGTCAACTTATACTTGCTAGCAATAGAGCAGAATAGGCTAATATAGAATAAATTATTCATTTTATTGGCTTATTTAATATGCAAGCTTTTGGGATAACTTATCTTCAAGCATGGTAGAATAATATGATGGAGAAACCCATTGTGGATGGGTTCTGTCTGTACAAAGGGACATTCTATAATTTAATAACTGAGCCCCCAGACTCCCCCCGAAAAAAGGTAGAATTAAGGCCAGATTGGCAGGAGAGAGTTAGTGGTGGTTATATGGATATATGGATATATGTGTATGATTATTAAAAAAAAAAAAAAAACACAACCAAACTCCCATACCCGATTTTACATAATTTATTATTAAAAAAGCTCTATTTATTTGACTCGGCTAAAACCTCAATAAAATCAAACTAAAACTCAAGTCAAATAATTTTTCAGGGCTTTTTCCTGAATTGCTCGATACTCACCTGGAAATAAGACTTCAGCCCCCTTAACACCTTACTGTAGGGCTTTAGATTTCTGAATTAATTTATATTATCATTCCTTTTGCTCCTGTTGTTTTTTTGATAACCCATTAGCATTGAGGCTTGAAGGTCATCAATACTGTGGTCACTGCTTTAGAAATGTGCTGCTAGAGGGAGATTGATATTTGATCAGTGAGAAGACATCTGTTTGGCTTAGTGTTTGTCAACTTTCACTCACATATGGCTCTGTATTTCCCACACAGGCCACAATAGACCACAATGGATGCTTAGCATGCGAATGGTGCCTTTATTGTGTGTGCTAGCTGGCAATGTGTATAGGTATATGGCCTGAAATGTAATTGTGGGTGTAGTGGTGCTGGGCTCCCTGCAATAAAATCTTCAAAGGGGCCCAGTGGACTACTATTCCCATTCTCCCACCCAGTTCCCCCAGAATTCCACCCATTTCCCCCCCCACCAGACTCCACCTACTATTCACCCTGTGCCAACACACTCTTGCCCGCTGCAGCAAAGAGAGCAGCTGAGGAAGGGGGGGGGGTTGCTGGCTATAGAGGAAGCACACCTACTTCCTCTATAATTACCCTACAGTGTGGGTGAATGTTTTACACAGCTGTGTGCCTCTTTCTGCTGGGCAATTTGTGGAGTTTCATAAAAAAAATTTATGTTTGGTGGTTGACCGTATGCTAGCTAGAGTGTTTCAGGGAATAAATGTTGTCTTTCATTAAAGTACATCATGAGCTTGATTTATTAAATAATTTTATGTAAGGCCTCCCATGAAGTGTGGATTAGAAGAGGGACATGGTTATTGTTTGCTGTATTGTGGTTTGCTTGTGCTGAAGGAGGTTGATCATAGACCTGGCTCTTTTAATTTGCTTATTTTGATCTTTTGTTCTGAGTTTATATCCCTAAGATGTCTGCTAGAGCAATTAAAATGATCTAGTACATATGTCTGGAACCGATTATGCCATAACTTGTTGCCTAGAAAGCTCCACAACAGGGGAAATATCATCTCCATTTTTTGCAAATAATACATTTTTTTGATGATTGCCTATTGTACTTGATGATAACTAAGTTAACATTAACTGATATGATTTATGGTAGGTATGCTAACATCAAGTCCAAGGTGCTGCTTTATTCTTACAAAAATTAAGGAACTATTGAAATATGACACTGCCTTTGCGAATGGCATTTAATTATTTTGAAACTTTGTGGATAATTGGCTTCTGTGGTATTATATAGCAACATAATTTACGCCACATATGTAGGGCATGTTTACAAAAAAGAATATTTTTTTCACATTCTGTAAGTAAACAAAATTCAAATTGTCATAGGAAAATTCCCCGTATTTCTCATTCAAAAAATCTTTATTTGCTTGACTGATTGTAAACTCCATGGGGCACATTTATTACACCTTAATTATTTCTGGTCAAGGTTTTTTTAGGCAAAACTCAAATCTTTCATGGGAAAACCCCTAAATTATTAAAGATTTATCATACCCTAAACCTGCTAAAAAGCCAAATTTGAAAATACTCTACCTTACACCTGGTGATGTAGAAGTCAATGGTAGATGTCCCTGAAGTTGTTTCTGCACTGGATAATCAGTCGAGCTTTTGAAACTTGAAAAAATTACTTTTTAGGAGAATTAATCGTGACACTTGATTTTGTTGTGATGCTTTGTCATTCCGATTTTTTTGAGAAAAACTATTGATATTTGAGTTAAAATCGTGGGAGTTTGGTTGAATTTGTTTTCTATAAAAATTGAGATTTATTTGAGTTATAGTTAATGTGTCCCCATATGTGCACCCATTTCTAAAAATCTACAGGTTGACTCTATACCAAATTCTTTTAATTCAATGGACTTGGGGAAGGAGCAGGCAAGTCAATGGGTACAAAGCTGCATAAGTGTTAAAATATGCATCATTCTTTTGTAAACTATATAAATTATGCATCTTTATTTTACATTCATATTACATGGGTTTCTAAACAGGTGTTCTAAGAAATTGTACCTTTATCTTGCAGTGCTTGTCATAGCAAAGTATGACAAATAATAGACCCTAAAAAGTTGTGTTCTATATGAAATACAAAAACACAGTTGTTAAACTAGTATTAAGGTTTCCTTCATCTGGAACCTTTTGCCTGAAGTCCTACCAGATAAATCAGGTAACAGAAACAACCTGCAACTCAGTCAGTCTCCCCTAATTTTTAAAATTAAAACAAAATAAACAGCACTGTATAATGTATATGTTGATGCCTGTGTATAATCATAAATTGATATGGTCACTATATTTCTTTTTCTTTTCACAATACAAGTAATTATTTTACAGAATTTTTTTATTTCTATAGGTTGCCATACCTTATGCTGTCATGTTGTTTGCTTACAGACCTCTTGCTGTACAGAAATGGGTGTTTCAAATATGTGCAATGCCAGTGCTACTCTATTATTCTATGAGTTTGCCAACTGACCTTTGAGCAGAACCGCCAAAAGAGATCAGATCTCACAAGCAATGCCTGTCTCCCTCTGCTTCCCAGCCTGCATGGTGTCTGAAGTTGACTGAAACATGATTATTTTGCGTTCAGCCCAAATGGTAACCCTGTCTCATATCTATCACCATAAATGGATCAAGGTGTCAGCAGAGCTATTTTGCTGGGAACATTATATGTATTTAGAATTATGAGAGAGATCATTACTGATTTCATGAAACATTCAGCAAAATTGATCATGAATGATTTGCTTATGTCTAATGTTTACAAGCCTTTGAATATTTCATTAGCTGTTCTCATGCATAAAATAAAATCCATCTAATGAATGGTCTCTGAGCTTACATATGATATATAATAACAATAGGAAAACCATAATATGGATAACGATTCATAATAACCCCAAAATACAAAGCTTTCAGACCCAAACATTGCTTACTATGTCAAACAATTTCAGTGAATCTCATATTTACTCAAGGGAGGAGAACGCACCACTGATAGATTAAAGTACAAAAAATAAGTTCATCAAATATTTATAAATGACTCTTTATGACTGTGTTGTGTTTACTAAGCCCTGGAATAATTAGAAGCAAACACTGGATCAGCATAAATAATTAACTGTTTTTATTATATTTCAAACTATGAAACAGTAATAAAAGTGGCAAAAATATAAAGATTCATGGAATAGTTAAGGGACCTCTTTGTTTAGTATTTACAAGATTATTCCTTATACAAATTTGGCAAATTTTAGTTTTTTTTATAATTAAAAATCAGCTCTACCATTTGGGTAATTTCCTATATTCATATCAAACACATAAAAGCAAAGACTAAAATGCCGATTTAATTTTCACAGATTTTCTTTTCCTTTGCAGTGTGTAGATTGAGCATTTATTGATTCATGAGAGGGAAGGAAAATGCAGAACTATGGAAGCATGACATTATAGATCTCTTTTCTAGCTACATTTACATTTGTTTCTGTACTAGATGAATGACAGATCGAAAGACCAAAGAATAAAGGGAAAAAAGCAGCAGTATGAAAATGAAGGTTCTTCAACTAGTTTTGATGAATTCTAAAAATTTTGCAGGAATTTGGTCCTTTGAAAAGATTATGAATTTTTACAATGCTTATCCTTCTTTATACATTGTTATTATTCCAAAGTTAGGCTTTGTCTTTCTAATCAGTAAATATAGAGATAGCAAGACACTGGTTTATTTCAACAAAATTTATTAATTATATAAATTAAGCTTGCTTGATTTGTTCATAATCTAATTTACCTTTTTGTTTAAACACAAAATAATTTTTCTCCGATGCTTTTCAGACATTGGGTAGGCTTAGGCTGGAATAGCAAACACTGCAAGCAATATTGTTCTTTTCTTGATCCCTGATGTATCTGGGTAAATGTGTATATGGTCGGGCCCACTGGGTGGCAGAATTTGTCCTCATATAGAAGTGTAACAAACAAATGTGGTGAATTCTTTAATTTATACCTGAATTAAATTAATTCTTCAGGGGGAAGACGACAGTTGCAGTGTTCTCAATTTCATGCTAAAGCACTGAACATTCACAACTAATGGTAATTTCATTTGAATCATGATATGTAATCAAAGATACATTTGCATACTAAAATCAGAAAATGCTATAATATTTTGCTACATTAGTCAGTTTTTTGTTTTTTTTAATGGAGGGCTTTTTTCATCTTTGTTCTACTTGGTGATGTTGATGAAATGTTTGAAAAATGTAAATCACAAAAACAAGCGACTAATAAAACTGTTCTTCTTTGATATTAATTTGTATGTATAGAAAATAAAAGGATACATTTCCAGATTAGGTAGCAGAAGGCTCTTTCTGGTATCTAATTCACCATAACTTGACCTGATTTACTCAACAGACAAATTGATAAATCTATAATAATATATTGAACTAAATGCTATTACAAAAGCATTATTCTTTTGCAATCCCTATGTTATTTTTCTTAGAAAGGTTTCTTAATGTGTTGAATTTTTTATCAACTGATTAGTTCATTCTTTGGCTAGTGTATTGGAGGTGTAATTAGCCAGTTCCTGAATCATCAGATTCTTTGGAATGCTACATCCAGATTAATTCACCTCATTAACTACTTTACTTCTCTTCTGCACATGCCAACCCTTAAATTACATCTACAAAGATTTGAGTGCCATCATCTTACAAACAATCACACACACACTGTGTGTGTGTGCGTGTGTACATATATATATATATATATTTATATATATATATATATATATAGGTGAAGAATGGTGGCACTCACAGGCTTTTCAGGCAAAATAAAGAAAAACTTTTTATTTAACTCGACGTTTCGATCCCTCACAGGGATCTTTCTCAAGAGTATACAAAACTCAGCCTGTGAGTGCCGCCATTCTTCACCTATACATTTACCCTGCTGGCTTGGGCACCCAGGTACTCTATCCTGTAAATGGTGTGCACCTTTGGGACTGTGTATATATATATATATATATATATATATATATATATATATATATATATATATATATATATATATATATATATATATAAATAAAAATAATCTTTCATCAAATTAATACAATCTCCGGAGATTAAAGATAACACAAGGTACTGGGGGTGCCAAAATGTTAGGCATCCCCCAGTGATTATAATCACTTACCTTAAACTTCAAGCTTCCTGTTTGCTGAAAGCTACACTGTATTGGGATTCTTCTTCAGGAGCACCATGTTGCAACCTTCTATCAATTATTTTCCTTTGTCCCCCCAGGCTGAGTGTGCAGGTGCAGTAGAGTGAAAAGCCACTGGAGGGTTGCCTTTGCCCTGGCTGGGTGTGCAGGTGTAGTTAAGTGAAAATCCATTTTGAACTCCACTGTCATTATACATTTCCTTCTCTTTTAAGTGGAAGAACATGACTTCCTCCACACTGATGAACAGGGTCCCTTAAGAGAATGGAGGAGAGTGGATGGGTTCTCCATTCCATTAGACTACTCCAACATTGCTGGTAGTGACTTTATCAATAGGTGCATTTTTCAGTGGGGTCTTTATGTATCAGTAATAATTAGATTAGCTTTATATCTGTGAAATACAATGTGGGGGAGAGCAGGAGTGGTATTTCTAAGTGAGAACCTTACTTATATGCAAGCACGGGTGTTTGTGTCTTAATGGCTAGGCCATCATTTTATGGTAAAGTGGAACAAGACCTTTGTATTAGATTATATCAAACAGGTTAGCATTTCTTTTCTTGTTTCTGTTTGGAAAATCCAGCTGTAATTCATTTGAGTGGACTTCATTTATCTTTGTCTGCCAGAATGTAGCTGAGGAGTAGCTGTCCGGAGGTAAAATGCCAGAAATGTTATTCCTTGGATGGGATCTAACAAATTGGCATCCCACAGTGTATTTTTTCTCATTTTTATTTTCTTTCAGTGTTCTTTGAATGAATACTGGCACATCTGAAAAGCATCTAAATGTTCTTCAGAAGCTTGTTTGCAGGTTCTCGTTTCAGCACTGCTATCTGTAGAAAAATGTTTTTCTTATAATTCACTGTGTTAAGCAATGAGAAGAGTGTTATACAATTAGAAAATCTGGTGTGTAGAATGGAAATGCATGCTGTAAAAATAAATTGAGAGTTTAGTGCATGAGATGCAAAGAATGAAAGAGACAACATTAATCCAGGGTTGATATATTGCATACTAGTACATCAAGATAGGCAACTCTTAGATGATTGCAAACCAAAGTGATTGAAATTCTTGAATTACCCAATACAAATGATTTTTAAAGTACATTCAAACAAATCATGCCATTATTTCAATCAAAACTGAACCCCTGTAAAAAGAAAAGTTATTGTGCCACGTGATGTTTATTGCTACAAGCATTTTTTTCAGATACTTTCTCCAGCCCTCTGGCAAGTTGCCAAACAAAGATGTTCAATGACTTCTATATTCTAGTCTGCGCTAATTGAAAATGATCTCAATTGATGTTCACAATGCAATTTCTGCATTTTCTGCAGTAATTTCATTTTCAAGTTTTAGTTGTACCTATGTTAGTGATGAAAAATTTTGATCATGGAAAGACCACATCAAGTTTATTGTCACTTTTTTGTTTTGAATTCTGAAAATCTTCCCAAGGTGATCATTTATTGCAACAAACTATTCAGCAGAAACATGCAAAAGTGATTTTGGTACATCATGATGTAAAATAAATAAAAGTAAAATAAAGTACAAATAAAAGTAAAATAAAAACATGAATTATTAATGAAAATGCAATTCCAAAAAAAATTGCCATTAATAAGCAGAAATCAGGCAAACAATAATAGGTTGCTTGACAAAGAAATCTGCATTTCTGCATTGCCTCATCAATTTTAAACAATTTTTAAGCAATGACTGTATGAGTAATGTTTATTGCAAGGTTACCCTTTACCCTTTAACATTTTTATTGCGTTTGGCTGTAACATCAGTACCACAGTACCTGTGCCATAGATACTGTGGTTCAGGTTTTCTCTTGCATCTATGCTGTTACATTTTAAAAGACACTCTGGCACAAGAGTTTTAAACATAGTATGGATGTGCATACTGAGAAACAAAAAGAAGAGAAAAAGAAGAAGAGTGCCATTTAAGTTGACCAGAAAGATGATTGCATGATAAAAGCATTAAAAAACACACACAAATAATTAAAGAGAAAGCCAATAGTGTATGACAAAAATGAATCAGGAAAAACACAAATGTTTCTCCTCTCAGAAGCAGTAAATGTATGGGAAATGTATTTTTTTGCAAATGCACACAGAACTGTAATGACTATGATCAGTGACTACAGTACATGTTTTGGATCTCACCTGATGGTGCTCATCTGATGAAGGATCTCCAGATCTGAAACATGCATTATGCAATGAAAATTGACTTGATGTGTCCTATGGTTCTCCAGAGTGCAATTTATTTGTTTATTTTTAAGGTTTGAAGGACCTGACAAAGAACCCAGATACAACATTAAAGGGAAAACATTACTTCTCAATTACTGTGACCTGTAATAGCTTATTCCCTTTTGGTCACTGGTATTCTAGAAGTCAGCATCACACATAAATGGAATCCTCAGTAGATTTGTTCAAAACAACATAACAACACCACCTTTTTCTGAAGCCCATAATTAGGAGCACATTCCTTTCCTACTGTGGCATAAGAGAACCAGTAATTATCAATCCCACAATTAGTGAATTTTCCCTGTCCAATGTTCAACCTTATGGAAATCATTGTGCATTATCTCTACCACAAGCTGGTTTACAAGATATAATCTTAAAAGTCAATGCCATAACATGTCTGTATAAGAGCTGAGACCTTGTTGACATTCTAATGTTTATGTTTTAGGCAAAGTTGTACTGTAGAATATACTGTGTTATATATTTTGTACCATAAGTGTGTTCCTTAAAAAGCTGTACACTATTAGGAATGATCAGTAGTGAAGAGACTCATCATGGTTATTAAGTGAGAATATTGACCAGACCATTGTAACAGGTTCAAATCCTGTTCATACTAGTTCTTAGGTGAGCATAGCATTCTTTTATCACAATTAGCAATGTTAGAAAAATATGGGATGTTACAATAATACCTAATAATGTAATTGAAACTAGTGATTTGCCAAAATTCGGATTTCTATTTTTTTCACAAACTGTATTGTTTCTCTAAATATTAATGTTTTTTTTAATTTTTTTAAATTCTCTAAAACTCAAAAATGTAAGTTTTATTAAATGTAAAATCACAAAACTTCTCCAAGTAAAAGCAGTCAGGGCCCCATAGAAGTCAATGGGAGCTGTGCTTTCTTTTCTCTCAAACTAAAATTTTAGAGGTTTTAGAGATATTCATATTTTTAGCATAACATTCACAATTTCTTTTCAGTTTGTACCTTTTTATATCAGATCTTTTAATAACTTTCATGTCATTTGCAAGTTTAGAGAGTTTAATCATGGTTTCAAAAAGCTTTACATCCAGTAAAATTCCACCTTTAATATATGGGCCTCTAATGGGGTTATTTATGAAAATTTTAATTAATATCAGTTTGTAAACAAACTCCCTTCCATTAATTAAATTCATTTATAAATAATTTTTCTCCAAAAAAATAGGAGCGATAAAATGTTCTGACAAAATAGAGCATCAATTCTTATACAATCGACGCTCCGAAAACTCAATTTTATCAGATTTTCTCTGTAGAAACTATGATAAAAAATATGATAATGTCAAGAAACTACTTCAGGGGCATCTACCATTGACTTCTACATGACCTCAACAGCTTTGAGATGTAGTTTGTTTGCATTTTTAGCAGCTATTGGGGTATGGTAAATCTCTAAAAATTTGAGTTTTTCTTTTTCCTCAAAACACCTTGACAAGAAAAAAATGAGTTTTAATAAATGGGCCCCTAAATGTTATCAGCTGAATGCCTAGAGAAAGTTCAGTTAGAGCACATGGACTACATAGTCCCAGTGATTTGGAATAAGGTCCATTGTAGGAGCATGCTCAGTAATTCAACTGGAGTCTGTCGGCACTCATTTGCAGTGTGCATTGCGACAAAAGTGCATACATTCAGGGAGTCAGATCAAGCAGTATAATTATTAGACTAATGTAGCTATAGAATATGCATAGGAAAGCTTATTGGTGGCAATTCACAACATTAACATAATTTTATTATATGGCTGTGAAGCTGTAGGTTTAGTTTGCGTGAGTGCTACTATACATTTTGATTAGTTTTGTGCTACTTCTTAAATGTAGTTATTTATAAGCCTGTCCTAATTTTCCACAGCTAAAATTCACTTTATATATAGAAACACTGATGTCTCAGCTCAACAACATCAAGTGCAGAATTTTCCTGGCATATTACAGAGCATTGGAATAAATGAACAGCAACCATGTCTCCCCTTACAGTACATTAACAATGGAAGGAATTTCCTTTAAAGTGCTTAGTATTGATCTTTTTAACCATCATTTTCCTATTTGAAGTGAGCAACGTGTGCTTGTCAGTTCGGTAGTATTTTTTTTTACTGCAAAAAAGTTGTATCTGGCCAGTTATGGGTTAAACAGTGGAGCCAGTTTTTACAGAAGCAAATGGAAAACAAAACCATCAGCAAATAAAGCAATAAAGGCCTCTTTGCCTCAGAAAATGAAATTTCCAAATTCGTACATAATTTATATTTATGCAAGTAATTCTGTTAACATTCTACAATATCAAAACACATAAATTCAAGGTTATTAACCATTTATAGAATGGCTACTGAAGAATCTGTAGAACTGACACAGCACCATATTGTAAGGCCAAAAGGCCTCAGAGGTAGTAAGGACCGAGGGAGGAGGTAGCAAAAGTCCAAGTTCGCAGTACAGATAGGGATAAGACAGAAGAATGGTCAAACAGGCAACAATATCAGTCCAGGCAGAAGAGGTTCAAAATCAAGTAATCCAGGCAAGAGGTCGGTACACAAATAATCAGAATATCAGTAGAACACACCCAGGAATAGCAAGCTAAGACCTATAATTGGGCAAAGATCAAGTGTCCAAATGTTCCTTAAATAGGCTGTAATTGGCGCCAAAAAGGTGATGTCATCAGTAGGCGTCAATTTCCTGCATCAGCGCGTCATTTCCAACGCTGGCGCGTCATTTCCGGCGCGAGCGGGCGGCTATTCTGGTGCGCACTTCCGGCGCGACCATCCTCGTGGAAGCCACCATCTTGGGAGGACCGGAGCCGAGGACCCAGGTAAGTGGAATTCCTGACAGTACCCCCTCCCTCAAGGGGGGCCCCAGGGGCGCGAGGGGAACAGCCGGTGGAAGCGCCGAACGAGAAGAGGGGCATGGACATCCAACCCCTTCACCCAGGAGCACTCCTCAGGGCCGAACCCCTTCCATTCAACAAGGTACTGGAGGGAGCCCCTCGAAATACGGGAGTCCAGGATACGTTGCACCTCGAATTCAGGATGACCGTCAACCAAGACAGGAGCTGAGGAGGAAGAAGAAGAAGTAGAAGAAGCATCCGCAGGTTTGAGCAAGGAGACATGGAAGGCGTTCGGAATCCGCAACTCCGAGGGGAGCTGCAAACGGACAACAACCGGATTAATGATCTCCGAGATAGTGAACGGACCAATAAACTTGGGACCAAGCTTTGGAGAGGGGATCTTAAGACGAATGTTCCGGGTAGACAACCAAATCCTGTCACCAGGAGCGTACAGAGGAGAAGGAATCCGTCTCCGATCCGTGAATGTCTTCTGGACCAAGGAACTTTTCTCCAGATTGACAACCGTGGCGTGCCAGATGGC
>CM044439.1:3965202-3987451 GCA_024363595.1 Xenopus borealis
GCTTCCGACGCGGGCGGCTATTCTGGTGCGCACTTCCGGCGCGACCATCCTCGTGGAAGCTGCCATCTTGGGAGGACCGGAGCTGAGGACCCAGGTAAGTGGAATTCCTGACACATATATCCTATGATCCTTTTTATCCATTGTTCATGTTCAGCATGGTTCACAAGTGGGAATATTGACTAGGCCATTGGGGCAGGTCCACATCCTGCTCATACTAGTTCATAGTAGTAGGTGATCATAGCATTCTGAAGTCTTATCTCAAGATAATAAGTAATGCTTGAGAAATATGGGATGTTACAGTGACACCTCATAATGTAGTAATTTAAATTTTACTAGCTGATCTCTGTGATACATGCAGGCCTTCAGAAAGTTAGAGCACAGTTAGAGCACATGGACAACATGGACCCAATGATTTTTAATAAGGTTAATTGAAGAAGCATGCTCAGTAATTCTGCTGGAGTCTGTTGGCACTCAACCAACATACATTTTGCAGTATGCATTGCAACAAAATGCTAATGTTCATGTTTATTTGCAGCAGTGTGGTAATATCAAATGGCACCACCACAGAAATCAATTATAGCAAGTGCTTAGGAGTAAGCCACCTAATATGTGCGTGAATACTGCACAAGGCCCTGAATAAGTAATATAGTAATGTGAAACCTACAGATAAAACATTTGTTTGCTGCAGCAATCCTAAGCTCCTAGCTCGTTTTGCATCATTTCACGCTTCCTCCTTGGACTGATGGAGTTTAGGATAGAGGAATTCAGGGACCATTGAGCACTGGGGTACCACTATCCTTTTGGTATGGTCAATTATCTTTAATTTTAGATAAATGTTTAATGTGTGAGACTGTATACTACAGTACTTGCATTACCAACATAGAAAGGCTTAAAAGTCAGGACAGAAATCATCCTAAATCTAGACAGTTTCTCTCTGTGGAGAAAGAGAGGTGAGGCAATTATCTATGAACCAATTGGTTAGATACAGTTATTTAGTTTATAACAGAGTGTTAGTTGTTTGCAGTTCAAGAGAGAGGAAAGAATCATGATCTTCCTCTAAAGAGAGAACAAAAGTTCTATTCTTGTATATTTTCTGCCCTAAATGAGCCACAACTTTAGGCTGAAAAAAGACATCCATCAAATTTAACCTTTTAACTTTAATTTTAACCTGCCTAACTGCTAGCAGATCCTGTCATCCTTAGAGCAAGTTCTGCAAGTAACAAACAAAGCTGCTCACTTCTTGTCCTACAACAATAACTTGCATGCAGAGGACCAGCCGCACAGTCAAGCTAAGTAAAAGCAGGTCCAGTAGAAGGGAATGGAAGCTTGATCCTATTGGACTTTTTATAGCCACTTAGACTTTTAGAGGTGTTTGGATTTTTCTCTGAAAACTTTAGAGGTTCTTGAGGTTTTTATATTACTATTCAAATCATTTGTTGTTTTTTTGACTGTGCTATTTATATTTAGATCTTTTAATATTTTACATGTCATTTCTGGTTTTAGATACATTGGGCTCATTTATAAACACTGGGCAAATTTGCACCTGAACAGTAACCTGTAGCAACCAATAAGTGATTAGCTTTTTCCAGTCATCTGCAGATTCAGCACCTAATGCAATTATCTTATTGGTTGCCATGGGTTACTTCCAAGGATTAAACTTGGCCATTGTATATATATGAGCCCCAATGAGTTTATTCAGGGTTTCAAAAACCTCTAAAACCACTAAAATCAGAATGTTGACAAATGGGCCTTCCCATGTCTCCAAAAGCCCAAAAAAAATAAAAACAAGGAGACAAACTGCAGTCAGTCATGCTAAAATGTAATATAATAAAATGTTATAACATTGTAAATGTTTCCTTTTATCTACTGTATATAGTTATTTAATAAAAACGGCAACAGACTTCACCCTTTTAAAGTTAAAGTTTGAAAACTCTTTGCCCCAATTCCCAGGAGCTGACAACATTGTTATCTATGCCAGTCCATTGCTTTATATTTGGTAATTCCTGCTCTCACAACTATTATCTAAATTTATTTTAACGCATCTTCCAGTTCCGATGATGATCATCAAGCATATTCATTAAGGCTGTTATTCTGTGATTACCATTCATTAAACTGGCATGGCCAGCAAACCTTATTGACTCAGCTTCTGCCTTACTTTCCAGTTACTGATGCCAATTTTATGGATTAGAATAATAATGTATTAAACTAACATTTCATCCTGTCATTGACTTAGAACTGCATATAACCCCATCTACTAGTTTTGACTGTCGCTGCATTAATGATGGGTTGAGAACCAATAGGAATACTGTTATTATATTTTTTCCAATACCATATACGTATTTAAATCTAAGTTATAGAATGCACTATATAAAGAGGGTAAAATAACCTTGGCAACAGTACACAGAACTTTATAAGTGATTGCATAGTTATTATATGCTGATTACCCATTTCCAATAATAAACATTTGCTGAAATTTGGAGTGAGTTTCTAAAAACACAATAGTTATTTATTTAGTTTTTTTTTATAAATAAACTATGTCAATGCCCTATTCATAATTTTTTGCAATCAGTGTAATAATCTGTTTATTAAAAACTCTGGGTTACAGATTGTGTGGTCTTACTCTTCCATGAAACAAGGGGACCCCTGCCAGCAGCCATCTTCACTGACACCCTTTTGGTGTCCCTAGATTTTCTGCTGCAGGCAACCTACATGCTTTGGAGTCTGAACCAGAGCAAATGGAGTAAAGACAAGTGCCAGGGAGCATCATAGTGATGGGTGAAATGGTGCAAATGAAGACTAGGTGCTAAGAAATTATGTTGCAGCATCAAATGTGTCCCATCTTTATGAAAGCTGAAGTAAAGGAGCACACACAAGGGGTACAAGTTGGCACTAGCATGCAAAGACTTACACTAAGAACAGGTTTTTTTTTTAACAAACCCTGAGGCTGCATGTGCAAGAGTACTAAAAGTTGCAAGGGCTTTGGTCCTTAAAAAGAAAATAAATGAGCTCTTTGTTAAAATTGCCATGGCTGGGGTTGTTTTCTCTGGAGAAAAACCAATTGTGAGGGGACATGAATACATTAGAGGGCATTACAGACAACTAGTGGGAGATCACTTTAGACTAGAGGAACAGAACAGAAGTGGCCAAAGTGGTTCTTCACAGTGAGGAAAGTAAGGTTGGGGAATTTACTGCCGGATGATGTTGCGATTCTGTTGACACCTTTAAGAGGGGCTTGAATGATTTCTTGGACAAGTAGATTATCCAAGTCTATGTGATACTACAATTAATATAGATATTGGTTTATATAGTTTCAATGGGAGTGTGTGGGTATGTGCGTTGGGTTTAGTTTGATGAGGCGGAACTTGATGGACCTTGGTCTTTTGTAAATATGTCAGGGCATGCCTCTTTGTGCTGATCCCCTAAGCACTTGGTCCCCCCCTTGGGCTCTGCACCCTGTGTTCTGCACTGAGCCTCCATGTTGGATTTGCATCCTGCCATTCCTACCTTGTACCTCAGAATGATAAGCAAGGTTGGCCTCTTGGCCAGTCTATCTTAATCTGATATACCAAGCTCATGCAAAATCACACTGTCATCACAAAAACACTGAATCATTGAATCTATTCACTTATTTGCAAAGTCATTCATGGAGTTATTGAAGAATTTATTACATTTATCACATGTTCACCCACATCAACGCGTTTCAGTTCCTTTAGAACCATCGTCAGGGTTCAGGGTTTTCCTGTTGACAGTTCTAAAGGAACTGAAACATGTTGATGTGGAGGAACATGTGATAAGTTTAATAAATTCTTCAATATTTGGACCTGTGAGTGCCTCCACTTTTATGAATATTGATATACATATATAAACTAACTGTAGATATTGAGATCACAATAACCTTGAATTTTATCCTGATCCAGATAATTTAAGGCGTTCTTATAGGACTTAATAGAATCAGCCATTATAATGTCCAGAGGTAGAGCATTCCGAAACCTCACTGTGAAGAACCATTTGCATTATTTCAGGTATGACTTCAGTTTTTGAAATCTAAAGGAGTGGCTTCTTGCTCTTTGTTCTTTTTCATGTAAAACATTATCAACCACTGTCTGTCTATTATGCCCTCTAATGTATTTGTAAAGAGTAATCATGTCCCCTCACAAACACCTTTTCTCAAGAGAAAATAACCCCAGCCTTGTCTTTATAGTTCAACTGTTCAATTTCTTATACCAGTTGCACATTTTTGCATTCTTTCCAGTCCACTGATATCCTGACTGCAAGCTGTGGCCCAAAGTTTCACTGTATTATCAATTTGCAACATTACTAGGGAAAATTATATTTTCATCCTAAAAATCAATGCTCCTTTTTATACAAGAAAGCATTTTATTAGCTATATAACTGCTAACTGACATTACCTAGAGCTGCACAGCATGTTATCCACAAAACCTCCAAAATACTTCTCTTTTAAGGAGACCCCTCAACACACTTCCATGTTAGTGTATAACTAGAATTTTTAACAGTTAGTTTTAACCAAGTGCAAATTTGGATGGTGGAGGATTTGTGTGTTATTATGCTGCAGAGTGCCAGTCCTCACCTTATGTGAAATCCTTTCTGCTCAGTGCAGAGAAGAGAATGAGGAATGAATGGATATTGGGAAGTTGTATCAGGAGTCAGAGGCAGCAGTGCAGAGAAGAGAATGAGAAATGAATGGATATTGGGAAGTTGTATCAGGAGTCAGAGGCAGCAGTGCAGAGAGAGAATGTGTTTTTATTTTTTTTTGCCATGGCCTCATTAGAAAATTTGGGCAACTCATCCTAACTAAATAAATTTGATAAACAATACACATACTTTGTGGGTGGCTAACTGAATATCAAATTCATGCAACTGCTGATTTAGCCAACTTTGACTAACACTGATAATAAATTTGGATCAAAAAGAAAAAACTTTTAGCCACATTTGATATTTTCTACAGATCTGTCATTGTTAACCTTTGTTCTCATAGGTTCACTGCTGCACATAAGATGTTAGAATACCTGTGTTTCTCAACCATGACAACCCTTCTCCCTACAGATGCTAGGCTCAAAAAAGAAAATGAAAAAAGAAAAAGAAAACACCCAGGAGATTCTTACTTTCAAGCTTTCATTTTATATTTGGCACCTTTTTTGCATTATACAGTATAAATATACAGCTTTCCTACTATTCATGAAATATATATTGTCAACCCCAGCTGAACAAGAAAATGGAAATACAACATTTTTCTGTTAAAAATATATATACATATTTAAACAAAGGCACCTATAATGTGTGTTTGCCAGACAATAATTTTTCAAGATCTGTTTTTCTTTTAAATCCAAGGATAACTGTGAATGCAGTTAATGTGCAAATAACAACATTAATTGAATTTCTAATTTCTGAAATGTGTAAAATGCTAAGAATAAGCTTTTGTGCATAGAAGAGGAACACCTTAAGAAGGAATAGAAACATATCTTTTTAAAAAAATGTTAAAACTCGCAAAATCTATTTTAAAAGGGACAAGTGTTTTTAGTCAGTGGTGAAGTCTTCCTCTCTTCTTTATCCGTTTTATTTTAATGGGAAGAGTGTGACAATGCTGAAACTATAGCAGATGATCACTCAATTACTCAATTGTGAAAATGAATGGCAATGGCTAGTGATGGGAGAATTCCCGCGATTCGCCACTGGCGAATAAATTCACGAATCACCATCGAAATTTCGCTTTGTGAAAATTCGCCAGAAAAACGAGACGTGCGTTGTTTTTGACGTGACGCGCCGAAAACGACGCAACACGTCAAAAGCGTCCAGCGACTCGTTTCGCAAATTTTTCTGGAAAATTCGCAAATTTTTCGTCGAACAAATCTCGGGAGATTCGCCCATCACTAGCAATGGCATTGGTGGATTCAGGAAATACTACACTGACTGAAAAAATGGTGGTGGCGACTAAACCCCATGTACAATCAGCTTAGATATGTTCTTGTAAAAAATTAAAGGGATATTTTTGGAATTCATGTTCAAACATTGCAATGGATATTGGCACTGTATAAATGCTTTGAGATAGATAAATGCATATTTATTACAGGGTCTTCTATTGTCTATTGTCAAAATAGGTAAACTAAAGAATTCACATTCAGTAGACATGAGTGTATCCCATCAGGAATCCTAATATGTACCTGCCATTTTCAGAGGTAAGAAACCTGGTGAATAATCTTCTGCCCACAGCATGTGTTTCTGCAGATGATGACCACTGCTGTGTCAGGGACTTGTGGATTCTGATACCTGACCTTGTAAATGAGTGTTCGGCCCATCAGCATGACAGGGAGGTGAAAATGAGTTTCCTGAATTAGGCTGGTGACATGGAGACAACTCTAGGAGATAAAATATATTCTGACCTGGCTTCTGGTTGGAAACTATATCTTCTAGGGATATCTTCAGCTCAGTTGTGAAAGATGGTGCTCATGGCATGAATTGTGACAACTATTAACGTACTTGTGAACCAATAATACAAAGTCCTTGAACCAGGTGGATTACCTTCTTCTCCTTTCCAGAGGTTGGAGAAAGTGAAGACAAATAGATGCACCACAACTTCTAATAACTCCTCTGACTCGAATAACACCCCTACACATGTATCCATCATGCATAAAGTAAATACAAGACCAAATGTAAACAGAGACACAGATTGGTCCCTTAGCACATGACCAAGCTATAGGTTTTGTAGTGACATAGGTAAAATGTAAACAAAATGTAAAGTTTTTTTTACATTTTTTGATCTTTTTTTTACTCCTTGTGTTTATATAGTTAATGGCATGTATACACTTATATTGCTATAAAGTCCACTGAGTACAACGGAAAGCATGTTTTACAAGTTATATTAAGTTATGTAAGCAGGAATGTGTTCATATTCACTTTATGCTTGAATTATATCACCTAATGAGATATAACAAATCATGATTAATTGACATGCTTTATTACTAGTGTCATGAAGCAAGACATCTTTTAGAGTGAGATGTAAAAAATGAAGATGAGGCTAGTTAAGATTCAGAATTATACACAATACTAGGGACAGATAAAATTGCTAAAAAATTGTACTTTCCAAATCAGAGTGGCTCACATGTAAAGGTTGGGGATTCAGATGACAGAAATATGCCTTATCTTTAAAACCCCAGGTAGGAGGACCTCCAGGAACTTCTAAAGAAGTGCAATTTAATACACAGTGCACATAATCTTTATAAATACAGGTGAAGAAATGCTGAAACAATATTATATATAAGCGTGGAGCGAGAAGGCGGGGAGGCATCGGGACTGCTGTGTCAGGTGGCAGCAGCCCCAGGAACGCCGCCGTCCTGATGGGACTTCTGTCTCCATCAGCACAGCTTCCAAGATGGTGGCGCCCATAGATGCCGCATGGGTAGTGGCACCAGTGTGTAAACTTTTACCCAAAGATACCTCCTTGGTCTGGACTTTTCCCACTGGGAGCCAATATGCTCGTTGACATGTATTATGGGAAAGCCATTTCCGATAGACTCCATTTTAATCAAATAATTAAAATAAAAAAAAAAGATTTCCTTTTTCTCTGTATTAATAAAACACAACTAAAAAATGCCCATTGACCCAAGTTATCCCCTTGAGTAACTGTGTTGGAAATCACCATTGACTCCTTTTAGCTAGTGATCACATGAGCCAAAAGATCAGATTGCATTCTCTGTAAGAGGTATGGTATACTGAAAGTAATGAGTGATCTGTTCATTGGTACTTTAAAGGGATGATTTGTCAATATTCAAACTAAACTCTCACAAAACTAACATTTTAGAGATTTATTAAGCTCAATAAACTCGAAAAAAAAAACTTGAACAGAAAAATCAACATCTAAAAGCCTAAAAGTAAAAAAGAAATTGTCAACCATAGACTTTAATGAGTTAAATGCATCCCTAAGTTTTTCTATTCTTTTAAATTTTTTTGAAATGGCAGATAAGCAGAATACTAATTTGCTGCATTCGGATTTATTTTCCCATGTTTTATTCAATCTGTTTGACAAAATAATAATATGTATTAATACATTTTTTTGTATATAAGAACATATTTGGCTCAAATAAAAAAAAAACACCACAAATTTGAGTTTTGCTAAATAAGCCTTCCATAACTTTGTTTAAGTTGTAACTACTGTATTTATGAGAAAAGGGCTTCTTTTAGCCCTTGTCATCTTAATCATTATGTTTTCTCTGCTTCACTACATTGCTTCTCATGAGGGACAGTAGGATTTGGAGAGTAGTGAAACAGAGAAAACATAATGGTTAAGGTGACAAGGGCTAAAAGAAGCCTTTTTTTATTATGCACCAATACCTTACACTGATGAGATGTAAAGAAATTGAAACTTTGGGTTAAAAAAGAACTAAACCCAAAAAATGAATATGGCTAAAAATCCCATATTGTATATACTGAATGTATTGCACCAGTCTAAAGTTTCAGCTTGTCAATAGCAGCACTTTAAACTTGGCACAGGGTGTCACCATCTTGGAAAGTGTCTGTGACACTCACATGCTCAGTGGGCTCTGAGCAGCTGTTGAGAAGCTACTCTTGGGGTCATCACAAATAATCAAGCAGGTTTCTGGGCTGCAATGTAGTAAATATCTGTATTAATGATTAATCAGCCTTATATTGTGACATTTCTATTCTATGTGTACCGTATATTGTGAGTGGGTCCCTAAGCTCAGTAAGTGACAGCAGCTCAGAGCATGTGAATCAACAGAAAAGAAGATGGAGAGCTATTGGGGCATCTTTAGAGGCACAGATATTCCCTGCTAAAGGCCTGTGGTTGCATTGGACTGGTTTAGAACCCCACCACATAATGGACAAAATTAAACTTTAGTAGTCCTTTAAAAGACCAGGCAAAGCTAAAACCTACAATGTCCCTGGTGTTCCTGACGTGAGCCTATGCCTACAATTCTTATGGTGTCCAGCCAATATTCATCACAAGTTCTGCCATTCACAATATGCATTGACGTGTAATTTTTCTCATGACATACTGCCAGGATGCCAGGGACAAAATGATAGTAGTCTTATTCTCTTGTGAGACTCTACTAGTTAACAAGAGTTCTTGTAGAAGGTTGTAACCAGACAATTAAGATATCTAAAAAGAGAAGTCAGTAGGAGTGAAACAGATTCAGTAACAGGCCAAAGTTTTGGTGCATGGACTTGTCAAACATAGACTTCGGCTAGGTCTAGAAACAGAGAAAACTTGGACAAAGACTGGTCCTGGAGGAGAAACACATATTACAAATGTGGCAGATGCAAATGACTGCAGTGTTGTAGATTGCTAGCATAATTACATGAGCATGGATGCATACCTGAAAGGTGGAACAATGTATTACACATGCCTAGTGATGGGCGAATTTATTTGCCAGGGGCGAATTCGCAGCAAATTTGCGCGATTCGCCGCTGGCAAATAAATTAGCTAAACGCCAGCGAAAAGTCGCCTGGCGAAAATTCACGAAAAAATGAGTCATGCGAGAACGACGCGCCGCACATCAAAAACGACGTGACACGTCAAAAACCGTGCTGCCAATTTTTTCGCCAATTTTTCGGCGAAAGATTCGCCCATCACTACACATGCCTATTTTTATTGCCAATATAAGAAAGACTATGCAAGAATACAAGCTATTTGAAAGACTTTTAAGAATAAACAAGGAAAGGAATTAAATTCTACAAACTAATAACCATGGACAAGGAATTTTAAAAATATGACTATAGTAATTAACTTAAAAACATGAAAGCTTAAATGTATGCTGCTCATGCCCAAATGCCTTCATGTATAATAGACTGTAGAACTTTAATTGGCTGTTGCTACCAGAAACAAAAGCTGCAAACATGGTGTACCATGTATAAATAGTTGCATCATTAGTTTTGAGTGCAAAGATTCCTACTAAAAATGCACAGTAATTATATTTAGAAAATAAACTATTCTTTTTTCAGAGCCACTTCTGAGCAAATATAAACATTATTCTTCCAACTGATAAAATATAAAAGTTCTAAAGCTGTAAAAAAAATTATTGCGTCCCAAATCCCATTTCAGGCAAATTTCAGTCAGTCACCTGGTGCTCTGAGGTTTCCCTGGTTTAGAACAATGCACACAGCTTTTTAGGGGTTTTAAAGGTTATTGAGTGTTTATTACAGGTAAATGATCTGTTGTCCAGAAACCTTTTATCCTGAAAGTTCAGTATCACAGGAGGGCCATCTCCCATAGATCTTCCATTTCAATCAAATAAGTATACATTTAAAAAAAAGAAACAGTACATACTAATGAATTAATCCTTATGCGAGGCAATATTTAAACAAGCCCAAGAAGAGAACAAACGCCCCATATCCCACAATAATTATATAATATGTGGTTGCAGGCAAAGGTTTTCTCAAACCAATCCATAAAGGCATTGGCATATGCCCCATATTTGAAGAAAAAACTCAGACCAGAAGTGAAAATAATAATTAGTTAGAATAAATGTAAGTACAATTCACAAAAGAAATCAATCACTTGGTCTTCTGACTCAACATCAAGAAACCTCTTGTAGCTTCCACCCTTTCCTGAAGGGGGGGTCGGTTGAGGTATATAAGCTAGTTATGTCAAATGTCACTAGTATAACATTCTTTTTCAAGCAGACAACCCAAAAGTGTTCTACAAAAAAATCACTGGTATCCCTCAAATAGGACTAGGTATCCTGAACAAGAGAATTCAGAAACAACTATGATTGTTGTTATATACCCAGGGTTATAAAAAGGTCCTTATGTATCTTTAGAAGAATGTAAAACATTGGAATGATTGAGTGGTCCATGTACAAAAGTTGTGTCTTTTTCAAATATTTTCTTTCCAAATCTCTTATTTTTCTAATTATTTTAACTGTTGAATCCTCACAAAATTTATAGTATTATTTCCTAATTGTCTATACACCTCTGTGACCATCACTATGATGGCCCCACTAGTGTATAGCTAGCATGTTATTTCTACCAAAGTGCATAACCTTGATTTTATCAACTTTGAACATTAAATGCCAATTGGCTGCCCAGCCCCGCAATCGTTCTGCAAAGCGTCACCATCCTGCATGGAACTTATAGTTTTGTACAGTGCATAATCCTGAGCAAAACAATGCCCTCATCAAAGTCATTTTTAAAAAGAATGTTTTTCAGATCTATTATCTGTATTATTATCATCCCTGTTTCCACTGAAATTAATACAGTGACATATTGTGCTATGGTGTGCTTAGTTGTGAGAGCTCAATGCCGAGTTTGCAAACAGTAATGTTATTATGAGGTAGGCTAAAATGGGAAAAATATGCCCTTCATTGTAAAACTATAGTAAACGCATTTAAAACATTTGGTTAACTGGTTAGCTTCATTTATAAACTATAGAATTGTCTTACAAAAGCAGAAAATTAGAAAACAACCCTAAATTAAGTAATTGTGCAGACATACATGCAAATTATTCTTTATGCCAAAGACCTTTGGTCAACTATGCAGATGTGATCTAACTGTGAGCTTTTTGTTACATCCTACTGGGTTGACTTTTATCAATAGACAAATACAAGAGGTCCTCTGCACTCAACCCATTATCAATATAATTAAGACATTGAGACATTTTGTACATACAGCTACAAAAAAATGCCTTACCCTTTAAACAACAGGGATTGTTTGTCCATATATTGCAATATATTTAAGCTGGCCAACTACGTCAAAGTCATCCCATATCTGGCCAGTCCTACGCTCAATATTCATCTGATTCATTAAGAATATAAGATATTAAGATATGGGATGACTTTGATGTAGTTGGCCAGCTTAAATATATTGCAATATATGGACAAACAATCCCTGTTGTTTAAAGTGTAAGGCATTTTTTAGTAGCTGTATGCACAGAATGTCTCAATGTCTTAAATATATTGATAATGGGTTGAGTGCAGAGGATCTTGTATTTTGTGGTCACAGCTTCATTGCACCCCCGCATAGTGGTTTTAAAAATTAGTGGTGAGCACAACTTTTCCTTGTTTGTGAATTTTATCAATGGCAGTAGAAAAAAACATAAAAATTTAATTTGTACAAAATATATATTTTTCACATATACGTATGCTGTTGTTCTTTCTATATTTACTGCCTATTTCTTACTTAAATAAATGTGTTGTATTTATGAAATGCAAGTGATAAATCAAAATTTATAGTAAATGAATTATGACAAGTTTCTGTAGTAGACATTTCATATTTTTTACTTTTTATTATTTTCTTTTTGCCAGTTTGCCAATGTGTAGTTCTTATAACAAGGTCTTTAGACAGATATTTCTAAATATAATTATATAACCCCATTTTTTTTACTTGGGTTGAAAAATATGACATATTTCCATGACAAAGTGACTTCCAGTACATAGATACCGAATGCTAGTTTCAAGGAAAAAAAAGTTCAAATCAAAGTACTTGATTTGACAGCTTATGGGTATCAGCCTTTTCATTTTTTTTATTATGTGTCAAAAAGAACAATTTTCACACAAGTAACCTGTCACTCATTGTAGGAATGTGCACTTTCTGTGGAGAATTTCATTGTTTGGAATGATTCTACTTTTAAATTGACTGTTGCAGCAGTAGCTAATCTATTTAATCAAACAGGTATCAAGGAGAAGGCTTTTTTTTTTAAATACTGAATATCATTTACATTTTTGGGTCACCTTGCTAAAATATTATGACCTTAATTTTTTGGTGGAAAAACAACTCTGTGTTAGAAGAAACCAAACTGAAAGAATAATTTATGTCAGACAATGCAATGAAAATAGTAAGATTTTGCTTCTCAGTTTCATCATGATTACTTTACTTAAGATGTTTTTAACGTATTAAATGTATTCTAAGTTCTGATATTGTTTGTGTGGGGGAGGTTTGGAGACTTTTTTAACGATTGCAGGAAGAAGATAGGAAACATTGCGCCTTACCTAGGTGATCTCTTACAGTATCCCCAACAAAGGGCTCACAAGCAACATATTGCTCTCCAAGATCTTTCATGTTGCTTCCAGTGTCCTCAAAGAAAGTGCTCATTTTTGGATTTGTGACTTGGAGGCAATTTTTTTGGTTGCATACAAACCAAGCTTAATGCTAAATAGGTCCTCCTCCTGCAGGCTGCCAATCCACATAGGGGCTAACAAATAACAAAATACAAACCTTATTTGGCACCCCTAGGAACTTTTTTCATCCTTGTGTTACCCCCCCAACTTTTTGTAAAAAAAAAGGTTGGGGACCTCCGCTCTAAAGTAATAGTTTTGTAAATAATTGCCCACAACAGACCATTGTGAACTGCTATATTTTTGGGTCCAAAAGCCCTTACTTTTACTGCAACAATCCTTCAGAATTATATTGTTTCTGCTGACATAATTTGTCAGTCAATCTTATTAGCTATTCATATGTGTCCAAGGTAAATGATGCAAACATACTGTATGCCAGGTGATGTTTGCATCATCTTTGTTATTTATCTTAATCTCTCATTTTTTAAACTGAGTTCCTTTTTCTCTGTATTAAAAAAGCAGCACCTTGTACTCTATCCAAACAGATATAATTAATCCGTATTGAAGGTAAAACCAGCCTATTGTAAGGAATACTCACCAGCAAGATATTGGCCTCCAGGACTCCCTTGTGGCATGTTCTGATGCCAGTGCATCAAACCTGCACAACGTATTGACGCCAGTGCGCCAGAATGGATGCATCATTGGGACGTCAAGGTGCCACAATATCAGCATGCATCGTCATGACATCAGTGCGTCTGTTTGGCACCAAATCCAGCCTATTTAAGACACCAGAACTTTACAGACCTTGCCCAAATATAGGTTCATCTTTGTGAGTTCCTGGGTGTGACCTTTGCTTAATTCTTTGATTCTTGTTAGTGACCTAAGCCTGTTTATTGGATTACGAATATTGCTGCCTGGATTGACCCCTTGCGTGGACTTTGTTGACTCTTTTGTCTAACCCTTTTTATACTGCAATCTGTTGTATAAAAATTCCAACAGATTCTTCATCCCTGATAGTATATTTGGGCCTTAGGAAGCCCAACCAGACTTTGGCAGGGTCTTTCATGGACTGACATCCCACATGGATATGTATGAGGCCTGACAGTCACATTTTGGACAAGCCCTGGAGGCCATTCTGGACAAGCTGTTTGCCCTTTCGCCGGTGAAGCCAGTGCCAGCTCCAGCCACAGTCCCTATTCCAGTGGTTCCTGCTCATGCCTCTGAAGTGCACATACTGGCACCTCCTCTCTACAGTGGTGATCCCCAGGCATGCCGATTTGTCAACCAGTGCCAGATCCAGTTTTAACTGCAACCCACTGTATGTGTCGGAACGTGCCAAGGTGGGATGCATAATTACCCGTCTGACAGGAAAAGCTCTTGAATGGGCATCTCCTCTGTGGGAAAAGGAATCACCCATAATTGATACTGCCAAGGCTTTCATCCAAGAGTTCTGGACTGTATATGATGCACCAGGTTGGATTGCTTCAGCTTCTTCTTGGCTGCTACAGATACACCAGGGTAGCTGCAGTGCTTCCAAATATGCCATTGAGTTCTGCAGGATTGCCGCTGAGACAGGTTGAAACAACAAGGTCTATCATGCCACTTTCTACAATGGGCTCTCCACTCGCCTTAAAGACAACCTGGTCTCCCTCTCTTCCTCCCGTTTATCAAACCATCTCTGATGTCTTCTGTAAAAGATCTGCAGAGACCCTTCCTTGTGAAGAATTGCTATCCTCTCCCCCTCATTTCTGAATTATTTGACCAACTTAAAGGAGCCTATCTCTTCACAAAGTTGGATCTCCAAGGCGCATATAATCTTATCCAAATCAGAGAAGGCGACGAATAGAAAACCGCGTTCAACACTTGTGATGGGCACTACAAATATCTCATAATGCCTTTTGGGCTTTGCAACGATTTTCCAGGAGTTTGTTAATGATATTTTTCAGGACTTGTTAGGCCAATGTGTTGTAGTTTACTTGGATGACATCTTAATCTTTTCCAAGACCTTAAAAGAACATTGACTCCAAGTATGTGAAGTCCTCTCCTAGTTAAGAAGGAATGCTCTCTTTGCTAAGTTGGAAAAATGCAACTTTGAGACCCCTAAGATACCATTCTTGGGGTATATCATCTGCCAGAAGGGCTTCTTGATGGACCCAATGAATGTCTTCACAATACTGGATTGGCCTCTTCCTACCAGCACAAGATCTATTCAGAGGTTTATTGGCTTCACCAATTACTACTGATAGTTTATCAAGGGATACTCATCTAAGATTGCCCTGATCTTGTCACTCATCTGAAAAGGGGGTAAGCCATTGCTGGTCTGCACAAGCTTTGGAAGGTTTTAAAACTCTGAAAGAATCCTTTTCCTCTGCACCCTGATCCTCTTCTTCCCTTCTTTATTGAGGTAGATGCTTCAGATGTTGGGACAGGAGCTGTGTTATCTCAAAGGCTACCCTGTAATGGAAGGTTACATTCCTGTGCTTTCTTTTCCAAAAAAATTCTCTCCTTTGGAACAGAATTAAGATGTGGGAAATTGTGAACTTCTGGCAGTTAAATTGGCCCTGGAAAAGTCGAGACATTTGTTGGAAGGTTCCACTGTATCAGTGACTATCTTCACTGATCACAACAACATCAAAACACTCAAATGCCTGAATCCCAGACAAGCTCGGTGGGCACACTTCTTTTCTTGATTTAACTTTGCCATTATGTTCCCTCCAGGATGTAGAAATAAAAAAGTGGATGCACTTTCCAGAAGCTTTATTCCTGAAGATACCAGGACTAGGGATCCTGAACCCATTGTACCTCCAGCTAAGATTGTGGCTGCCTTATTCCCCTCCATGGCTCACAGTTTCTGTCAACTCAAACTTTGGCACACTCTAATACCCCTGTGGGAGTAGAATTTGTTCCTCAAGAACTCCATCACACCATCTTCAGTAAATCTCATAATTCCAAGCAGGCTGTCACCCTGGAATCAGAAAGACAACAGAACTTCTATCCTGCCTCTTTTGGTGGCCTTCCCTTCATAAGAATGTTAACGATATTGTGTCTTCTTCTGCTACATGTTCTACCTCTAAACCTGGACATTCCCCTCCAAAGGGGTTACTCTTGCCATTACCCATACCCTCTCAACCCTGGACACATTTAGCAATGGTTTTATTGTGGATCTTCCTGTTTTCTGGGATACATGGTTTTCTGGGTTGTGATCTACAGATTCAGCAAGATGGCCCATTTCATACCTTTACACAAATTACCTTCGACTATAGAACTTATTCAACATATTTTTTTGCTTCCGTGCTGAAATTGTTTACGATCGAGGTTCCCAATTTGTCATAAGTTCTGGAGATCCTAGTATTTCCCTTCAGTTTTCCTCTGCCTATCATTCTCAGTCTAATGGGGCAGCAGAGAGGGTTAATCAAGCCTATGAACAATTTCTGCGGTGTCATGTGTCTTTGTGTCAAGACAAGATCTCCTTCCTTGACCAAATTCACTCACAACAATGCATTGCATGCTTTTTCGGAAAGACCCCCCTTCTTCTGTGTTTATGGTCAGCATCCACTGGCGTTTCCTCAAGACCTACTCCTCGCTAATGTTCCTGCTGCCAATGATCAAGTCACTCACATGTCAGCTATCTGGTATGTTACTAAAGCCAACCTAAAGAAAAGTTCTCTTACTCATAAAAAGTTTTCCAACTAGAGAAGAGTTCCTACTCCATGGTATTCTCTAGGTGATAGGGTCTGGCTTTCCACCAGGAATATTCGTCTTAAAGTGCCTACTCCAAAGCTTGGTCCCAAGTCCATCAGCCCTTTTTTCGATAGTCGAGATCATCAATCCAGTGGCAATTTGTCTGCAGTTACCCCCTGAGATGCTGATTCCAAATGTTTTCCATATGTCTCTCCTAAAAAACAGCAACAACTTCGGATTCCTCTTCTTCATCTTCCTCTTCTTCTCCCATTCCTGTTCTAGTCAATGGCTACCAGGAGTTTGAAGTAAAGAAAGTTTTCAGGGGAGCCTTACGGTACTTGGTCAAGTGGAAAGGGTTTGGTCCAGAGGAATGTTCCTGGGTGAAAAAATATGATCTTCATGATCCTTTTCTTATCCGAAGATTCCACAAACAGTTTCCTTGAAGACCTAGTCGTGGTGGTCCTGGTGGTGGTCTTGAGGCCACCCATAAGGAAGGGGGTACTGTTAGGAATACTCACTGGCAAGATGGCGGTTCCGGTTCAGTTTGGCAAGATGGCGGCCTCCAGGACTCCAGTGCCTCAAGCATGAGCAACGTATTGACGCCAGAGTGTCAAAATGGATGCAGTGGTAGAACACCAGCGCATCAAGGTGCCAAACGTTAGCATGAAGCATGACATCAGTGTGCCTGTTTGGTGCGAAAACTGGCCTATTTAAGAAGCCAGATCTTTACAGACCTTGCCCAAATATAGGTTCATCTTTGTTAGTTCCTGGGTGTGATCTTTTGCTTAATTCTTTGATTCTTGTTACTGACATCAGCCTGTTTATTGGATTATGAAATTTGCTGCATGGATTGACCCCTTGCGTGGGCTTTGTTGACTCTTTTACCTAACCCTTTTGATATAGATATGTTGTGAACTTTAAGCTTCCTCCTTGGTTCGCAAAATTCCAACAGAGCCTTTGGGTGTTGACACCTATTGGGTTAATTTAATGCGTACATGATGTTCTACTGAAGACATGATGATCCAAATTATGGAAAGATCCACTATCCAGAATACCCAGGTACCAAACATTCTGGATAACAGGTCCCATACCTTTATTACCATAAACTGGTAGATTAAAAATCTAATGCTGGACAAAACATATGTTAAGACATGGTAAAACTGGCACAGCTTCGGATGAGAGTTAAATACATTTCTCGTACACAAGCTCAGTAGAATATGCAATATGAATAAGTGACCTGGACAGTGATCATCTGGCACCCATTATACCCCTCCCTCCACTCTTGAGACCGTCCTGGAGTTTGGAGCCCATGTTTAAAAGTTGAACTATACTCACCTGCGTAGCTAGAGAACTAGCTCACAAATACTTTCCCACTTTAGCCTGTCATTCTTTCTTTCCCCATAATACAAATTACCATGTGCGGGGGGGGGGGGGGGGGGGGGGGGGGAGGGGGTAGTGTATAATCAAGTGACTGCATGGAGTAGGTTGGAAAGGTTTAATCAGATAAGTTTTCAACAGATACTGATATTTATAGGTATCCACTGTATGTCTCCAAGAGCTCACAGGCTCTAATTCCTATATCTTTGTGTTTGCAGAATTCAAACATTGTATGCCTTCTCTTCTGATTATTTTAAATGTGCCGGCTGCTGCTGTGCACAAAGACAGCAAATTAACAGGATATGTGTCAAGTGTTAAGGCAAGCAGTTTACACAAGCTTCTTGCAGCTGTCTCCTTAGTGCAATTGGAAAGTTTTCTCTTTGGTTTTGGTGACAGTTACTAAAAACCATTTGAAAAGCAGAGTATGGGCCAGTGATTTTCAGTGCTCTACCTTGTAATGTCTGTAATAGAGCTAAACATTGTGATCCTGGCTATAAGTCTTTCTTGTTTTTCTGCTAGAAACTTGAATACAGTTCCCACATAAGGAGAGATGTGCCCATTTAAGACAATGATAAAGACCAAGAAGATTAAGTGCCCAAGTGCCCCAGATTATTTCATTGATCGTCTGTATTTATGCCATGATCCATGACATGCCTCTCTTGCACGGCTTCATGCTGGACAGTATTCCCTGTGCCTCATTCACATTAAGGAGCATCAACACGGAGCTATTAAACCATTAAAATTTGCTAAAAGGTGAAGGTTTGTGAAGCACAATAAAGTCAATGGATGTGTTTCTCAATTACTTTTGCAACACAAAATAAGGAGAAAAGTGCCATTTGCTGTGAATCCATATCTGGCAATAAATGTTACATATCTAAGGTAAACTTTGTTAGGATTTTGTTTATATAAATACAGGAATTTACATTATATTCCAACTTTTTTATGGCAGTCAATAATTAATTAACAGAAATAAAGGTTGGTAACACAAATCCAACATCAACAAACATTTCTAATTTTACTGAAACACATGGAGGGTTATTCACTAGAATTAATTAATCCGAAGGTGAGGAAGGCTCTGTGCAGAAAGAGCTTACAAGCTAAAGGGAATCAAACACAAGGGGGCAAATTCACTAAAGCGTGAAGCGTCTAACACTAGCGCTAATTCGCCAGCGTGACGTCAAATCGGAACTTCGCAAATTCACTAACACCGGCTCTGGTGAATTTACGCTAGCGAAGTAGATAGACTTGCGCAACTTCGAACTCTTACGCCAGGCGAATTTGCGCACTGATGAAGGATCGTAATTACGCAAATTCACTAAGATCAACGTTTTGCTGAACGTTACCACTTACGCTAGATTTCACTTTGCCTGCTCAGACCAGGCAAAGTTCAATAGAAAAGATTGGAGTTGGAAAAAAAAAATATAAAATTTTTCTAAGTCCCAAAAAAAAACGTTGTGGCGTGTTTTACCATTGTGGGTGATAGTCTGAAAAACATGTTTTTTTTGGGGGGTTACCCTCCTTCACCCCTATATTTCCTAACATATGGCAACACAACTATATAGGGGGCACATGTAGGGCAATATGACAACTTTATTTTTTTTTATTAAAGGTTTCCTGGGCTTGTGTAGTGCAACATAGTGGCTGTAATATATACTTATATTATATTTTGAAATTCACATTGTATGCAAATTAGGCTTCACTAGCGTAATTGCGCTATGTCTAGCAAAGTAACACTAGCGTAACTACGCTACCATTCGCCGACCTGAGCGTTAATTCGCACTTTAGTGAATTTGCGTAGCGCTGGCGAAGTGCGGCGAACGCTAGCAAAGCCTGCGCTGTCGATTTTTCGGATCTTAGTGAATTTGCCACAAGGTGTGGGAGTGGGCAAGATCAGAGTTAACTGGGTGAAAGATGTGGTTCTGTAAGTGGTATTGCATTGGGTAGTTAAGAGTGAGAGTAGGCTTCTCTAAATAAGTGTGTGATTTTTGGAAAGGGAGTAAATAAGTGAAGTGAAGTATGTTTGTTTGGCTTCGAAAAGGCTGGTGTTATAGGAACCCATTGCAGATTAGTATCTCCAAAAGTCTGATTCTGATTTGAGCCAGTGCACGTGATTGTCTTTGGAGCACTTTAGTATGAGCGCTGTGCCAAGGTTGAAGTGGTTTGGGTCTAGCATGTTTAGTTTTTACAGGAGCAAGCTTGTTAAGGGCAGTGGTGAGTGTGCTATAGTAGACAGAGGTAGCCACATTAGGACAAGAGATAGCTGAGATATTAGAGTGAAGAGAGTCAAAGGAAGAAGAGAGATGCAACACGTCCAGAGCTTGCAAGTCACAGTAGGTATGAGTTTGGGGATTAGCAGGGGGTGAGGAGGACGTTAGTGAGAGTTGAAATGTGAGCATATTGTGATCTGAGAAGGGAAACCCTGAGTTAGTAAAATTGGTGGTTGAACAGAGTCTGGTAAAGTTAGTTCAATCTTTATCCTTTCTCTAAGAGCGAAGCTACCATTCCATGGCAGTTACTCATTTTGTTCGGAAAGCCAGAACTGGTCTTCAAAACAATTAAATTAATATGTATAGTGTTACTAAGTAGTTACTATTCATAGTCTTATTTAAATTTGTGTATGATTCAAATGGAGTGTTGTGAGGTGGTAGCCTTGCCCATACACATGGATTTTTTTATGTTGCTATGCCATTGCTAGTATCCAAGTTGCCAAGGTAACAAGCATTCCATAATCACAGAACACCAAACCTACATCCACTTCCAAGGTGCCAAATTTGATAGATCTGTGCCTTTCTGTTTTGCCCTAAGATCTCAGCCTTGGAAAACAATGATCATGCAGCATAATACCACTGAAATATATCAAGTCTTCAGGACAAATGCTTTAAAAGGAAAACTAAAGCCTGTTATAGTACTAACCCCAACTACTATGCATTCTGAAATGTAGTGAGGTGGTAGCCTTGCCCATACACAGGGGTTTTTTATGTTACTATGCCATTGCTAATATCCAAGTTGCCAAGGTAACAAGTATTCCATAATCATAGAACACCAAACCTACATCCACTTCCAAGGCGCCCAATTTGATACATCCATAACTTTCTATTTTGCTCTAAGATCTCAGCCTTGGAAACAATGATCATGCAGCATATAACCACTGAAATATATCAAGTCTTCAGGACAAATGCTTTAAAGGGAAATTTAAGCCTTTTATAGTAGTAACCCCCAACTAATATGCATTCTTCTTTTCATTCAAGCTCTATTTTCTATTGTTCACAACCCCTAGTCAAAATCCTTCACTTGTCATATTCTTCCTGTCCACAGTTCAATGTAAAATATTAAGAGGAAGAAAATAAACTCAGCAGTTGGATGAATCTGGATACATTATTTATAGTACATAAAGGATTGGTCCTTGTCCCTACTTAGCAGTCTAGTTGGAAAAAACATAAACAAAGGGGGGCACTTAAAGAGAGCACTTGTATCTTGGGTATGGTTGTAATTTGTGCCTACTAGAAGGCACTGGTAGGTACAAGACAGCCCTGTGCCTACTACGGGGAAGACAGTAAGTACAAGGTTCTGTTGCCATCTGTGCTCACAGGTGCTCCCTAACTTGTTCATCTGAAATATGGGAAGTCCTTGGGTGGCGCAACATTAGGGGTGGTATGCCCCCAAACCACATTTGGTTTTCTGTGTGAGCAAGGGGGGCTTTTAGTGAGAGGAGCATGACAGGATAAATGACCTCTAAAGCTATAGTTGATTGCAATGTATGGATAATTATGAGCATTTTATACATATTCTTATTGTTACAGTATGTGGTCTGAAGTACTCCATAAATACTCCATAAAGAGCTACACAAAGTTATATTAACGTGCTACACCAACATTTCGAAGATTTGAAAATAAAACATTTCCCTCATGTGATGCCACCAAAACTGCCATTTAATTGCCTAGGTCCTGATAAGGACCCCTAATGCATTATTATAAAAAAGTACCATATTATCTTAATAAAGTAGAGTTGGATTCATACAGTACAATAACATAAATAAATCTATAAATATATATTCAATTGCCATGCAAGCCTCACATATGCAAAGTGACGAACAATAACATTTGACTTAGGTGGTTCTTCACAGTGAGGAGAGTGAGGTTGTGGAATGCACTGCCGGGTGATGTTGT
>CM044439.1:3989738-4030929 GCA_024363595.1 Xenopus borealis
AGTGGAGGGGTGTGTGTGTGTGTGTGTGTGCTGGGTTTTAATTTGTTGGGGTTGAACTTGATGAACCATGTAACTTGTTTTCTAATGCACTGAATCTTAGTGTAAATAAAATAAGATGTTCCATTTCTAGTGCAGTGAAATTGATATTTTGCATTTAAAAGACATTTAAAAGACAGCCATCTGTTTCGAGTCACACTTTTGTCAAAACTGGGGATTGTCCCATTATATCTACTTATTGTAATTTACCATACAAAAAAATGAATACATATTTTTACACTCCGGGAGTAAAAATGTAAAAACTACTAACAGTTTATTTTACTGAACAATTCATACTGACACCGCTCAATTCTTTTTGGCCAAATTGTTCCCATGAAACGTTATCCATGTAGTCTTGTTTATTGAATAGATGTTTGTTGTGGAACAGTAAATGCTTCTTGTTTACGGTGCATCGGTTAAGCTAACCCTCCTTTTGTTCAGTGCCAGCGTGTATATTTTTTGTATATAATGCTACTTGTATATGCATTGCTGTACATTAAAACAATACATCAGTACCACAGATGGGAAACAGAATATGATTTTCTCCATACAGATTTTTTATGTTTAGATGTTTGTGCATAATCATAAAAGCTTTTGTGTTTTTCCTGTAGGAATTATTAACTCCCCAGCATACTTTCCTTCAGGGTGGAATAACTGTCTCCCCATGGTGAGCATTTCAGTGTAGGGAAGCTCCTCAGGGAAGACGCCAGTAGTATCCAGTTGGAAATTCAATGTTTGCTTTAGCAGCAGTATTGTCATTGCAAACATAAGAAGCAGAATAATTATTGTTAATGAATTCACTACTTACATTGTAATTTTTTGGTGTAATAAACCCAATATACCATATGCAGGTGTCCTGTACCCTGTGTGTCTATTTTAATCGAAAATCTACAGCCTTATGCTATATTCGGTTTTGCTTATCGTCTTCCAGCTGTCATGATGCTTATCAGTTTTCTGTTTGCTCTTTGGAGGGGAATCAAATCACTTGCCAAACCTTTGCATTGCAGCTTCCTGCTGAACTGTCTTTTTTTAAACCCTAGCAAAATATTGACATTGAGTCTACAAAATCTACATAGCTAAAAAGAAAATGTCATTGTATTTACAAATACATTTTAGTGCATTTAGTAATTCATCTAAATGTACTCCTTTTGGGGGGTTTGTTGGAACCTTCCATTGAATTTATTAACAGTGACCTTAGTCATAAGAGGGCAGGTATGAGACGAGATCGTAGAGGTCCCCATGGGAACAAAAAATGATTTTTCTTTTCCATCAAAACTGTGAGAAACATGTACATCTACAATCATGCATGCAGAGGTCAAGGCATAAGAATGTGGTGGTCATTAGCGTTAATGTAGATATTTGCTGTAAATATTTATTTCAGTTGCTATCATGCTCCTGAGTGGTGTAATGTGTAGAGTTGCATAAGGGGACTAAGAGTTCTTGGCATCAACCCCACCTGTCCCCAGTGGGGTCCATAAGGGCGGCGGAGTGGTCCAGTCCACTTGCGCAGGGCACAATTATGCGATCTGAGCTAGAAAAGCAGAATTTCCGGTTTGAACACCGTAAATTCGTCTCTTACAGTACCAGGAGCGACATTTTTGACATCCCTGGTACCTAGTGGGGTGCTGCCACCTGAAGTGAGATTCTCAGCTCGCCCCATTGGCGGAGTGCCCCTGCCTGTCCCAAAGTAGACAAATAAGAAAAGTGTTTTTGCCATTTGGGAGGTGATATTGTTGGCATCCAAATTAAGTTGTTTCACTGAGACACTAGAGCCACCAATAATTTGTTTTTGGCTGAATGGTTTCAAGTAGAGTGTTGGTTGGTTTTTAGGAATAAAATCAAAAAGTAAGACACCAGTAGTACACTATACATTATACTAGTACAGACTATGCTGGCTAAGACTCAGTTCCTGCCGCAATCTGTTGCCGTTGCCCCAACCTCCTTCTCCTGCCTCAAAAAGGTGTGTGCATGAGCAAGGGCCACCCGAGTCCAACCCTGGGTGAAATCACCTGAACTGACCCACTAAGTGTAGGGGAGGTAATGATGTAAATCCCTGGTCAATATTTTCTCTTTAAATTTGTATTGAGAGATTGGGTCTCTCTAAATTTGTATTGCACAAGGAATACATTTGTAGTCTCCTGTCTCCTACTAGTGCTTGACTAAGTAAGTAAAAACCTATTTTAAAAACACAGATGCTGCACCAGACACTCTTTGCGATACTGTGCTGAGATGGTGGTTTTCTATTAGCAAACATGCTTTTTAGATTTTTTCTGAATCAGTCTTTACCTTAGCATTGACAGAGGAGAGCAGATACAGTATGCTAAAACAAGGACGATGGTTTGATTGTCCTATACAAAAATGCATAGTTAGGATAGGCACAATGGGAAACATTAGGATCAGTTATTTATTGAAGTCTAAGGGACTGGTTTATCAATATTTGAATTTAAATTTTTACAGTAATTCAAGGTTTTGGAGCTAAAATACTCAAAGTTGAATTAGAATTTTAAAAACTAAAGTGTATACATTTATTAAGCACAAACAGCTTGAACGTGTAGAGCCCAGTGGGAGTTTTTTGATTAATCTTGAGTTGGTAGATCCAATGAAAAGTATGCCTAAAATACAAATTTGATGCATTCAATGTTTTTTTCCAGGGTCTTAATCTATTGAACAATTAATATTCAGATTGTTTAATGAATCAATTCGAACATTGATCAAAAGCCCTCCCCATGTGAAAAGAGATACAATTAGCTCTTAAAAACATTTTGTTTCTTTTAACAAAAAATATGCAATATTTTGCAATAATTTTAAGATTTATTTTTACTGTAATAAATAAAAGCAGTTGCACCCAAGGCTGATGCCCCCCCGCACGCACTCGAGCATGAGCAAGTGAGGAGCGGGCTGTGTGACTCTTTAGGACCTGAACTAGGGGTAGGCAGATAGAAGAGGTACATATATGCTTCATATGGAAAAACATAAACAATCAACATCACCTTCATGTTTCTACTAGAAATTTGCAATATTTTGGAGAAGCAAAACGCCCCAGAATCGCCCATCACTAGTTTTCAACATTTGTTTTACTTTTATGCCACATAACTTGTGACTGTTTATGTTTGTTTGGGTTGAACAATAAAACCCCAGGCAGGAGCCTGTTTCATGTTTGTTGCCAAACCTAAACCTCCTGTCTCCTCTGAACTGTTTTACCTGAGCCTTACCCGCTACTTTAAGCTATTCCCCACAGAGAATAAACTGGCCTTTAGCCCTTAGCATATCTCATTATGTTGGTAGTACTGCTTTAGATCTTTGGTTCATTAAAATGGCCATTTTGAATTTAATTAAATTACAGGCTCTAGTTTTACTTTTACTTATGTTACATAAATGCCTAAATCTCGCTGTTGATTGCAACAAATGAGGAAAATTGACCTGCCAACACCATTATATATAATACAGCAATGCAGGATTCAGATTAAAAACATGTTGGGTGTTGCAAAATCAATTACAGTATATATTACAGGGTAAAGTTGGTAATTACATCTCAGTATTTTAGACCTTTAAATATGTTTAAAGGTACATTTCTGTCTGCTGGATGAGTGATTTGAAGACATTTTGATCAATTACAGAAATCTGGTAAATTACTTTATAATACTGATGCCTACTGTACAGAAATGTGTATCAGCCTACCAGCGGTTCTCATTGTGTACATAGGATTTGTTACACACCTACACAATGCAGCAAGTGTGTATAATTTGGGTGCCTTGGGATACAGCCTTGACTTCTAAATGATACACATGACTACAAAATAGCTTTGCCTGAGTCTGAAATGTAGAAAAATGGCACAGAAGTGCTGTAAACTTCAAAAAATGTTTGAGAAAAGTAACATAAATGACAAATTGCTGTATCAGCACAACTCAAGCCCAAAAGCAGGTCCCTTGCTTCTCAATATCACACAGATTTGAATTATTATAAAGCCAATAAAAAACCCAGTCAAGAGGAAAACTTAGTATAGAAAAGTTAAAGAGAATTTGACAATTGTGAATATTTTGTTGCCATATGTGTGCTGTTAGGTGGATTTTGTAAGGTTTTTGGTACCTGTTCTTGGTTTCAGCCCAGTTGTGCCTTAGGGGCGAGGGCTTTCAGAAAGCAGTTCTGGAATATGAACCATTAATGTAGCTGGTAAAAACAATGGTTGTTTATGCCCACAGGTACATGTGAAGGATGATATTTGTTTCTTCAAAATAAGTTTCCCTCACATCTACTACCCCTTGCTGTGGGGCAATTTGAAACGTGTCATTAGAAAGTGTACTTTCACCACATTAAAGGAAGAATTATGTATATTATTTGTGATGCCTATTTACAATAGTCTACCATTTAATTTTTAGCACAAATTGGTTTTGGAGAACAAATTGAATATTACATTAAAGTCAGTGGGCGTGAAAATTATTTTTCGGCGTCCAATTTTTGCTGCAGTTTCACAAATTTATTCGCCGGTGGCGAAACACGGAAATTGCCAACTAACTCAAAGCTGGGTGAATGTATTTGCCCATCACTATTTGTTTGCCATTAGTTTTACGATAAGTGCATTTTATCTAGGTGTGAAAAAACATGTAACTTTGACTTAGAGGTGTGAGTTTGAAAGAAACTATGTAAAGCCTGCCATTGAGTGTTTTAAACAGCATTTTTTGCTACTTTTCACGCCAGAAATTCTTTGCTTGGGAATTTAAATAATTGAATTGAGTGAGTTAAACCAATACTATAAAATGAGGTACCTTTTTAAATATGCCCGTAAATGAAATTCCCAATTATGATGATTAAAGATGAAACCAGCACATAAAATATTCCTTAAAATAAAATGCTCTCACAGGCTCTCATATTCCTGTGTAGCAATCCTATTGAGCACACCAGTGAATATCCCTTCCTATGATGCTTAATTAGCAACTTCCAACATCCTCACCAAGTAATATCAGGGATGAGATCACACATATTCTTCTATGAAATATTTGCATTTCATAAAGTCCCAGTTCATTTTTATTTCCCTTCCAAATGAAATGAAAACTTTCCTTCCAAATGTTGGCTTTCTGGTCAAAGTCTTTACATTCCAGGACATATTGTAAAAACTAGTTAACTAAAAAAGAAGTAGTAAAGTAATAGCACTGTCTTAAAGAAGTAGTATAAATTAATGTATCTCTTATCAGAGTCATCATCTAGTTACATAGTTACATAGTTAAATTGGGTTGAAAAAAGACCGAGTCCATCAAGTTCAACCCCTCCAAATTAAAAACTAAATTAAAATCTAATTCCACTAGGGAACTTTTTGCAGGCCATATAGGCAACTTTTTGCTGGCCGGCTCATGCCTACAGTGAAGTATGTTGCTGATAACATCATCATGCTTTTTACTACAAGGGATGGGCAACATAGAAAGAAATACTGCAAGAGAACCTGTTTCTGTCTACTCAAATCTGAAGAATATGGAAGTTTGTCCTTAAGAGGGACAATGGTGCCAAAGTAACTTTGGAGTGGTTACAAAACAAAACGGTGAATATCCTGCCATGGCCCAGATCTCAGTCCAACTGAGAGTCAGTGGCACAGTTGGGACACAACATTAATTGACTAAACAGAACAACCTGGAGAAAATGTGCTAAACTGGCGCATATTTACCTTGAAATACTTATTGTTGCTGCAAAGATCACTTTTTTAATTTTTTAACATAAAACATATTCACCTTAAAGAAAACAAGTTTTGACTATTTGTATAATGCAGAAAAAACAATATTATATTAAATGCAGAGCCACAATATATGCTTTTCTTTCCAACGATCATTGAGAATGGCTTAATTATATTTTGAGCAGCTCTTGAAAAATTGACTACAGAAAAAGAACTAAAGAGGAATGAAAATGAATGCCAGTTTGGCCCTGATGTCAAATAAGACACAGCTTGATGATATGCTGGCTCTAGATCTGTCATCGCTTCTTTTCAAAATGGATATGGAAACCTTAATATATAATGCAGCTGATGAAATATGAATGTCTAGCTCATAATCTAATTCCTGTAGGAAAGTGACTAATGGAGAATTTTTACAAAGGCATAGCAAATGCAATAGAAATATAAATGTTAGTCAATAGGCAGTGATAAAGAAACTCCCTTTATTGATCACTCAATGACTGTAACAACAGCACAATGATAATAATAAAAAAGTTCGAAACCTAAACGCAAATGTAAATTAATTAAAATGACTATTAAAAGTGGTATTTGTTTCAGACTTAACCCTGTTTGCAGAGCGAAGCGAATCATATTATCATGCTGTATAATGTTTGTAGACATACGTTTTATATCTTTAACAGCAATACTAGCAAAGTTTCCTGGTGATAGTTAACTCTGGGCATGTAAATAAACAGCCTAATTTTTTTTCTAAATCCATGAATTTCATGTAATTTATTAAAGGATCTGAATATTAAAAGTGTATATTTAAAGTGAAAAAACTATGCACTAAAAAATTTGAAAGCCTCTAAAAATTCAAGTTTTTCAGACAATTACTTGCAAAATAAATTCCAAAAGCCTCTAAAAGTATGAATGGCTAAAAAAGGTCCAATTGGAGGACCTCAGGACCTCCTCGACTGCTTTCCATTTGGCAAAGTTATGTAGTATTGTTTTATGTGGTTTTTACACTTAGGGGTGGATTTATCATTGGTCGAATTTCTAATTAAAAAAAATTCGAAATTCAACCATATAAATAAAAGGGAAGTAAAATACCACAATACAATCAATCGAATAAAAAAATTTGATCAATTGTTAAAATCGGACGATTTAATCGATCAAATTTTTTAAATTCGATCTAAACTAATGACTCCCAATTCGGTAGCTGGGTTCTGGCGAAGTAGTTGGTCGAATAAAAATTTAAAGGGGAAGTTATTTGACCATCGAATAGTCGACTATTCGAATAAAATTTTATTTGAATATTCGAATTATTCGAATTCAATATCGGATGGTTGAATTTTCCTAATTTGCATATTCAAAGATTTGAATTTATTTTAAATTCGATCGAACTTCGATTTATTCACGTGAATTTTGTAAATCTGTCCCTTAATAAATATTTAAATTTTAGAGTTTTAAAGTAATAAAAAAACCACCAATTTTTTAAGAAAAAATATAGAAATTTTAATTTTAGTAAACTTAGTTAGTGATAGCACCCCCTTTCCCCTTGAGATGCCACCAGCAGAACACTGGACATATAACCAGATAACAGCAACATGGAAGACTTAAATTATGAGGGTAGACTGTCGAGGCTGGGGTTGTTTTCTCTGGAAAAAAAAGGCGCTTGCGAGGGGACATGATTACATTTTGCAAATACATTAGAGGACATTATAGACAAATATCAGGGGACCTTTTTACCCATAAAGAGGATCACCAGAGGCCACCCCTTCAGACTAGAAGAAGTAAAAAATGCCCATTGAATATGGAGTGACAAAAATGTTGCACACTCATCTCCTAGTTACACTTAGTAGGAGAAACAATAGCTACGCAGAAAAAAATAGGAGTGTTGCCAACCAAAGTTCTAAGTGTGGTTGACAGCAACTTTAAAATTCTAAATAAAACCATATCATTAGAGATTTATAAGAAATGTTTTTATTAGTTGCTCTCCACTCCACAGGTAGCATAAGCCCAGCCTCCCGTTCTAAATTGCATGAAAATTTCTGTATGCATATTGAAGCAGGGGAACCCTGGATTTACCCCTACCTTTAAGGTTGCTCATGTTTTCCCACAGTGGCCAGCGTTAAAACACATAGCAGACTTCCACCTGAAGAATTACAAGTAGACATGTATGATTTTGGTGTTCAAGCACCAGATATGACACCATGAACTGCATACTTGAGCTGACCCAAGTTAATTCATTTACACTGAAATCTCCTCAAATAAGTGAAAAGTATGCACATTGCTGCATCACTACCTTTCATAACGTTCAAAAGTAATCTCTTTTATCTAAAAAATAGAAAAAGTTTAAACGGATCAAATGGCAACTTATTATGAAATTGTAAGGGACACCCTGTCATGTGGTACTTCTTCCTCTCTTGTTTGCAATACTGTCTTAGGGCGTGGGCGGCACACACTAACGGTTTCTGTGTGTGCATTGACACTGGCATGATTACGCCAGTGTGCAATGGCGTGAAATTCAAATAGTATAAAAGTGACTTTTTGATTTCTGTGTTTTAACCTCTGATTGATCCCTACCTTGACTTTTGCTGCCTCTCTCTGTTGCCTATTCTTAACTATGCTTTTGGATTCTGAATTGGTACCTCACTACTCATATGGGTTTGATCTTGGCCTCACCTCTAACTTCATTCTGCTTCATCCCTGTTCCTTCTGTTAATGCTCTGGTTCCCTGGCCTGCCCAGAACTTGGGCCTTGGTTCCTTAACACTAAAACTTGGCGACATCCTGGTAGAGAAGGGCTCCTCCCAAAGCAAAAGGCAGCTGTTATAGGTAGAAGCATGAGCCGTGACTGGAACCTTGGTCCATGTTCTGGGTTTTGGGAGACCATGTGACACCATAGCAACCAGGCATAGGTATAGCCACTCTGCCACAAGTTTGAATGATTTTGCTTGAAATTGATTTATTAAATCACAGTCAAGGTGGAAAGCAAAGGATGGCCACAAAGTGCCCAATCTTTTGCAATTTGCCTAAAGTGGCCCATGGTTTGAGCCTTGTGGTGCAACTCTTTGAAATTATATAATTCCTATTATTCAGAGATGCAACAGAATTCACCAATGAGGATCCTACTTAATAGCATTGTGTCACTGTTATCTCACTGTTACTACATAGGTTATTGGGGAAGTTTGACTTCATGATATTGCACTGCGAACAAACACCAAGAGGAAGGACATACTGTTTGGTTTTGTTTTAGAAGTTTCCAACTCCAGACGCAGGACCATGGAACACAGAATTATACAATTTAGGTAGAAATTGGACAATCACAAAAACAAAGCCCAGCATACTTTAATATGTTACTGCATGCCTACATTTCTCACCCAATAATAATATAATGTATAAGAAATGGCTGATGAACAAACATTTTCCCCCCTGATTTTATTGGTGTTGGCCCGTCAATTTTTGTGAGAGCAGTAGACAATTGTTTGGTTTAGTTTCCAAATGATGTTATAATCCTGTACTGCTAGTGAAAGGCACAATAATGCATGTAGTCATACAAAAATATCTGTAGAGTTACTTACTATTTAGTCAGTGCTATATAATGGCTACTTTTTGTTTCAGATAAAGTTTGTAGCTGGTACTTGTCATCCAGTGGTAGATGTGGATCAGTATTAATTTGACCTTACTAGTTATGGGACAATTAGAACCTTACATGGGCCAGTCAGTGCATTTTATTCCAGGTTTGTTCATGTACTCTTGCTCTTTTTGTTATGGTTTCTGTTGCTACTACAGCAAACCATTGTCTAAAATAATTTAATGTATCATCAACCAGAGCTAGCATATCAGGATGGCAGCTCCTGACAGCTCTCAAAATCCTATATAATCCTATACTTCTTCCATGCTGAAAGAAATGATTGAGACGGAGTGTTACAGTGTTTTTTCAAACTGCCTTAATGTGGAGCATCCCTGGAAACCTGAGCTAAATAAAAGAGCAAAAGAATAAAAGAGTGATGCCATATTCACAGAATCAATTTCATGTCACACCAACTTGCTTTGTGCTGAACTGCACCCATTGTCTGCACTTTGTTGGCTGCCATATGAACTTACGGTACTGTCATTGTTACTTTGGTTCTTACCTACAGTAGTTTGCAAAGCACAAGTGTAAGAATAAATTAATATCTGCATACACACTGTTAGAATGATTTAGGCAACATTGATATGAGTGGGTAAACTTACATGTGAAGGTGAAATAATAATGATGTTGCCTGAGGTTGGGGGACTGCTAGTGAAAGACAGAGGTTGGGTTGGGACATAATCCAACTATTATATCACAAAAAATGGCTGAAGGCATCTTCATTTGCTCTACTTCTCACAGTTCTTCTTTCTATACAGTTCTGTGTTTTCTTTTTCATCTTCCCTATTCTATCACATACCTTTCCTATCTCCCCTGAACCTTCTGCTTTGAATAATTACAATCTGGAGCAGTTGCTCGACTCCTCCAGGACGCATCACTGCTCAGCCACAACTGTTTAAACCCTAAACTTCCCTAATTACACGAGAGAAGCACAATTTCCAGAGTTAAAGGGTCAGCACCATGAGAAAAACAATTATACATATAATTTTCTTATAATAATGTGCTGTGACCCAAAACTAATATAATTGTGTTTCCTTCAGAAGCTCTGCTAACATTATTAAATTTATTTCTAGCAGTGGGGGTGCTATGCAGGGATGTAGGAACCATAAGATGTTTATTTGATTAATTGGTTAATTGCTGACAAACAGAGGTCAAATGTTAGCAGTGGCTCTGCAAACACATGTTGGATGAAAAGAATATACAAATTTGACTCTTTGGGGTTGATTTACTGAAATTCTGATACATTTTTTTCTGAATTGTATTTTTCTGTAAAAAATTGTGATATTTTTATTTCCCCAAACCTCTAAGGTGCCAATTAAGTAAAAATCAGGTTTATTTTTCATTTGTTTTATTAGTTAGTTAATATTTTCCTTATTTCTATAAAACTCTAACAATTCAAGACTTATTAAGGGGACAATTTATTTGTTGAGACAAATTTGTGCCAATTCGAATATTACAATTGATGCTTCAGAAACTTTATAGAATTGTCATTGTGAAAACTTTATTTATTGTATTATAAGAATAAAACCAAAGTGGATCACAATGTCAAGAAACATCTTCAGGGACATCTGCCATTGATTCTTCATGATCTGTACAGGTTTAAGATGGAGTATTTTCAGATTCTGATACAGTGTTGAGATATAATAAATCTCTAAAAAAATCTAGTTTTGTTCCCAGAAAAACTTGAGGTTTAATAAATGGGTCCATACTATTGGTTTCAAAAGCTCTAAAAGTCACAAAAAATCTCTAATACTAACTGTGCAAAGAAAAATTAGTCACACTTTTCAAGGTTTTGTGATATTTTTTCTGTAGTCCTTGTTTGAAAAATGAATTTCTAGAGGTATTAGAGATATTTGTATTTCTGTATTTTTTCCAGATTGTTCAGCATTTCTTTCTGTTCAGGGTGGTCCGATCCTGTCTCTGTTCATCCTTTTTTTATTTGGATCTTTTGACTTGTGATTTTAGAGAAACAGAATTAAATAGTGGCTTCAAAAAGCTGCAATGCCACAAAATTGTTATTTTTAGTATATGGCCTCCCCATCAGTATATATTTTAGGCTACAAATGTATTGTTATTGATATTTTTAATATGTATATTTCTATTGAGGCCCGCTCTTATTCAATTTCCACACTCTCAGATCATGCTATTCTCGCGTGACTTCTACCATCCTCATACTTGAAGGTTTGTGCAAAATGTTTCTTATAATGTACGAGTTTTATTGATCATGTGTCAAGAAGGGCACCACTAATCACCATCTTTAAGTGATGACATCAATAATCACCATTTCTAACTATCAACATATCTTGTAGGGTTTTTTTTTAGATTTGGATTTTTCCTGGATGTTTTGTTTTATGCTGTAATTTAATTGTTTATTTTGTAAGAGATCGGATGAGTAATGAATAATTTTTCTGGCATGCTTCTTCTTTTGCATATTTGAATGATGCACAATACTGTTGTCAAACAACAAAGTTACATCTTTGCAAATTACAGCTTCCCTGCAAATGTTTCATTTTTTAATTAGGAGATGCAGCAGCATTCCTCTTCAGTTTCAAATGATGGGGCTGACATTGCTGCCCTATCTATAGATTTTTGGACACTGTTTATGTTTTCCCTATCTCTTTATATTATAGAGAATCATCTCTTTTATTATCACTCAACATCATGTTTTTTTATATCAGCAAGTCCGAATGCATTTACTACAACTCATTAGTTTCTTTGTATTGTTGGTTTTTCAATGAAAGAACTGTAATCTCTGTAATTGCAAAAATGGAGACAATTTCAAACAGAAACCAACTGCACTGTAATGGAATTAAATGAAAATTAGAGCTTTTCTTTGCTTTTATCTTTCACTTCATGGATGTAGTTTTGTAACATTCATTTTAGTGCTGATCATTTAACACTTTAAGTGCTTTCGATCTGAAAGTTGACAGGAAACAAAAAGAAAACCCTGAAAAGAATGAATCTATAGTACCATTTCCCTGTTGTACTTTTATATTGGTGCCATAGAATCTAATGTAATTAAAAGGATAAAAAAAGGGATCCTGTCATAAGAAATTTTTTTTTTCAAACTGCATCAGCTAATAGTGCTGTTCCAGATGAATTCTGCTTTGAAATCCAATTCTCAAAAGAGCAAACAGTTTTTTTATATTTAATTTTGAAATCTGACATGGGGCTAGACATATTGTCAATTTCCCAGCTGCCCCAAGTCATGTGACTTGTGCTCTGATAAACTTCAATCACTCTTTACTGCTGTACTGCAAGTTGGAGTGATATAACCCCTCCCTTTCCCTTACCCAGCAGCCTAACAAAAGAACAATGGGAAGGTAACCAGATAACAGCTCCCTAACACAAGATAACAGCTGCCTGGTAGATCTAAGAACAGCACTCAATAGTAAAACCCATGTCCCACTGCGTACTATACAGTTACATTGAGAAGGAAAAACAACAGCCTGCCAGAAAGCAGTTCCCTCCTAAAGTGCTGGCACAAGTCACATGTCCGGGGCAGCTGGAAAATTTACAAAATGGCTAGCCCCATGTCAGATTTCAAAATCTGAATATAAAATCTGAATATATAAAAATCTGTTTGCTCTTTTGAGAAATGGATTTCAGTGCAGAAGTCTACTGAAGCAGCACTGTTAGCGTTTAAAAAATGTTTTCCCATGACAGTTTCCCCTTTAACTTGCTTAGGTAGTCTTTGAGCAGCACAGCACACTGGGGGCCTGTTTACTGACATAATATATTTTTTCACAAATCAAATTCTCTGAAAATTAATTCACTAAAATTCTAAATGTTTTAAAAATTTATGAAGTGTAAAAACTCTAATACAAAACTTCCTAAAATAAAATGTGACCTTTTGTTAGCCATTCATACTTTTAGAGGTTTTTGGATTTTTATCACCAGCATTTGTCTAAAAACTCAATTCAAGGTTTTTGAGGTTTTACACATTCTTCAACATTTTTTTATTGGTACTATATTTGGGTCTTGATTCTAGAAAATTTAAGATTGATCATTGTTTTTTAAAACTTTAAAATTGCTAAAATTCAAATGTTTATAAATGGGCCTCAAAAATTTAACTTTTTCTACCCCATTCAAGCAGCTTATTTGCCTATTGGAATATTAGACTGATCATTCATTGGAATGCCCATAGAGAAAAGAGTGCTGAAAAACACAGACATGAATTGGAATCTGGAATCTGTTAAAGAAAACAAAAAACTAATGAGGTTTTATAGAAGTCCTTACATGTGTGGTCAATGGTGGACAAACTGCACAGCATGGAATATTTTTCAGCTTTATTGAAAATGAATGGAATTATGTGATTCAAGTTCTATTCTTTGAAAAAAAAATGCACCAGAGAATATCCAATTTCTTCCATGTCCCTTCAATATCAGTACATGTGGGTAGTATTACCCTGCCCAGACAAGGAGGTAGCACTTAAAAGATCACATGACTTTCTCCTCACCAGTGTTATTTTTTTGTCCTATTGGACTGGGAGGTAGGATCTCACTCTAGCATGTTGTGTATGTTTTGAAGTAGGCTTGTGTGGCATGTGTTGCAGCTTTTGAATGGTTTATTGTTCTTATACACCAGCTTTGCGTGCATGACAGCTGCTTTTGGTGTCAGTTCCATAGGGGCTGTATGTGGCTTGTGCATTAGGCTTTTGCAGGTACTGGTTTGTGTTTGAGCAGATATTTGCTATTTCAGCGTTGGCTTACAGACCATGGTGGTGAAGCTGTTCTCTGATATCGGTCAGTGTGCAGATCTGTATACAGGGCCGGAACTAGGGGTAGGCAGAAGAGGCAGCTGCCTAGGGCGCAATAATAGGGGGGCGCTAGGCAACTACCGCTAAAATTGTCTTCTGCCTACCTGTCGTTCGCACCTCTGTCTTTCCCTTCCTTCCCGTCGCTCACCCCTGCCTTTCGTCCCTCCCTCCCTGACTCAGCCCTCCACTCCATCCCTCCCTGGCTCAGCCCTACCCTCCGTCCCTCCTCCCTCCCTTCGTCGATTCCCCTCACTCTGTTGCTCACCTTTCTGCTCTGCCACACACATTCTCACATGCACATGAGGGGGCGGGGCTTGCACGAGTGGGTGGGGCTTGCCGATCTGGTTGCCTAGGGCACCCGGCTGGCCTGGCCCGGCCCTGTCTGTATGTAACTGTTGGTTTGCCCTGAGTGTCATGGTGTTGAGGTTAGCCTTTCTCAGCTGGATTTTGTTTGTATCCTTATTATGGCATTCTTCTGTCTGAGGTAAGTTTCTCAGGTGGAGGTTTGATTTGGTCTGGAGTGCATGATTGTGGCATGTGTTGGTCACAGTAAGGGTTGTCTTGTGTATAACATAGTGAATAAAGTTCTCCCTTTTGTAAAATATAAGTATATTATAAGTCACCAAGGAGTTCCATGACCATATAAAGCCACAAGGCTGAAGGCTAAGTGCTTTTATTAATTGTCATGGAACTCTGAGGTTTTAGTGAGTCATGTGACTAAATGTCTGACCAAGGGGTCCGCCCCCCCAACGTTACATCACTGACAAGAATAAATACGCAGGGGTTTGCCCTGCTTCACTTGCTCTCGAATGTTTGGTCATTCTTCACTTATCAAATTATTGAAGAGGTGCCATCCTCTTTTCCAAACACTGGGCAGAATACTTGGAGAGGCTGGGAAAATAGGTATTGTATGAGCAGGAATTATTGTAGTCTTGACTGTTTGTTTCATAATTACAAGATTTGTGGGTTATGTCAGGGTCCATATTTAAGAGCAATGATTCAGGCCTTGTAAGGCTTATATTATGGCCTTGAATCACAGTTTTCAACAAGCTTTCCAATAACTTGTGCTATCCCAGGTACTGGATTATGTCACATGTCACCTGGGTATTCTGCTTGAATCTTTGGTGGTGAAAGTTCCACAGTGCATTTTTTTTGGCCTGCTGTAGTTTATCACTTGGAGGTTAGTTAATAAAACTTAAATTTATCTCATATTGTTATTATACAGTACCAAGCTTGAACAAACTCCCATCCATGATTGTAAACTATTTATTAATAAAATTGGGTTTTTGGGTTATTACCTAAAAACCCAGAATTTTATGGATTATCGGACTAAACCCAATTAAAACCATGATAACTTCAAATTTGGACAGGTGCCTCTCCCATTGAGCATCGGGGTATAATAAATCTCAAAATATTCTATATCAAATAAAATAGAGGTTTAGTAAATAATCCCCTGAATGTTCTCAACTGGGATTAGTATAGACATTTTTATCTACATTATCTAAAACAGTTAATCTTTACTTGTCACCCCTTGTTAGGCTTGATATTGCTTGGTAGATTCCATGTGTACTGATATAGAAGAGACTTGGAAGAAAATTGGAATTTCACTTACCAACAGTACTTGCTGTAAATTCCTTTTCTTTCATGTCCCAACATATCAGTATGTTACCGCCCAAGTATATTGTTGGTTCGATATTACTATGACATATTGTAAATATACCACTGGCGAGGAGGAAGTCATTTGGTCTTATAGGTCATGATTAGTATTTTTTAGCTTTGATTGGCTATATTACAAGTCCTACCTCCTTGTCTGGGTGGGCAATACTTCCCATGTGTACTGATATGTCAGGATGTGGAAGAAAAGGAATTTATGCCAAGTAGGTTTGTGAAATTCCACTTTTTCCTTAAATACAGTACAGCTCCCTTTAAAAACAAAATACAGTACTGCTCAAGGAAAAAAATCATGTTTGCTTTATCTGTTTTTGTTTTCCGTTCGTGTTTTTTTTGTATGAATTTTAACATATAAGACCCTATGTGGGACATTCACTAAAATCCGAAAAGTCGCCAGCGCAGTCTTCGTTAGCGTTTTCCGCACTTCGCCAGGCGAATTTTCACCAGCGCTACGCAAATTCACTAAAGTGCGAATTTACACTCAGGTCGGCGAGCGGTAGTATATTTACTCTAGTGTTACTTCGCTAGACATAGCGCAATTACGCTAGCGAAGCCTAATTTGCATACGGCGCGAATTACAAAATATAATAGAAGTGTATGTTACAGCCACTACACAAGCCCAGGAAACCTTTAATAAATAAAATAAAGTTGTCCTATTGCCCTACATGTGCCCCCTATATAGTAGTGTTGCCATATGTCAGGAAATGTAGGGGGGAAGGAGGGTAACCCCCCCAAAAAATCGATCTTTTTCAGACTATCACCCACAATGGTAAAACATGCCACAGCATTTTTTTGTTTGTGAATTTGCGAAGTTACAATTTGACGTCACGCTGGCGAATTTGCGCTAGCGTTAGACGCTTCTCGCGTTAGTGAATTTGCCCCTATATGTTTGCTGGAGATCTCTAAGGGTAGACACACACATGGCAATTCGGGAAGATTAGTCGTGTGGTGACAAATCTCCTCTTCTTCGGGTGACTAATCTACCCGTACTGCCTCCCCTGTCTTCCCGCCACCTAAAATGAAAACCCCTGGCAAGATGGCACTCAGAGAATTGCTGCGTGTGTCTCTGCCCTTAGTGCCTGATTTATGGATGTTGTGTGGAGAAAGTGTATGCGTAATGCAAGTTGAGAACACATGAGAGATTTTAGTCATGCTCACACTTTCTTGCATTGATTGCTTTTTTCCCACTATTTTTAAAATCTACGATCAGGTTTTCTCAAGAGACAAGAAACCTGTCAAATTGTAGATTGTTGATTGTTTATAAATTATCCCGATAATCATATTTTTTCACTTAGCTGGCTTCTCAAATCCAAAGTATTTAATACCATTTATTCATGTTATCATTATTACTTATTACTATTTCTGAGCACTTAGCACTATTACTTTTTTAAACAATATATATACAGTATAATAACTATAATTATGTTCAATATAAAATTGTATGACAGATTCAAATCACAATTTGCCATTGTCATTTACTGATGATCTGAAGCTTGGATGTAGCTTTCTTCCTTTCAAAATTGTTATTATCTAAGGAGGGAGGGGTGGAATGGAAGGAATGACTATCATATAAACCCTTTTCAGATGAATACACTATCACCTAGAGAGATTTTGCAGGGAAAATAGTTTTTTGATGGACAAATCACCAGTGTAAGCGGTAAGTTTCACCTATAAAAATATCAACAGTATTATTGGAAATCAAAAATAAACCACCTTTCAGACCAAAATATAAATACGGGAGAGAATGAAAGATATATATTTGCAGAGCTTGAAGCAGCCCTAATGCTCAATATGGTAACATAAGTGTTGCGATGACTGTGAAGCCATCGCTGCCCAATTGTCACCCTTTAGTTAATGTGCCCCCTAGACTCTTGAACCAGCAGTTGGAGTTATAAAGCCAAAAACATAAAAATTATAAATTCTCTATTTGCTGTTTATTGAAGCTACACCTATTTAAAAAAAAAAATTATGGGTGGTTCGCCTACACTAAACAGTTACAAACAGAAATATTACAATAGGGATAGTTAATTACAATGTACTGTAGGGTATAGAGAATACATTCTATAGTTCTATAATTCTAGATTTTCTACCTGCTAGTTAGTATTCTCAATCCTAAATGATATAGGAAAAGAGAAGGCAATAATTCAAATTCTTACCCTAATCCCATGAAATTGAACCTTATTACAATGAAGAACCATGGTCTGCAATGTACCTTTTTTTTTTTTAAAAGTAGGTGTAGCTTTAATAAAGCTATTTGCAATCATAATTATCCTTAAATCAAACTCTGTTTAAAAAATACCTCAAATGGTTTTATCACAGTTGAATCTGATCAAATGAAATATACATACTTAAATATTTTTTGTAATTTTCCAAAATCCCAGCATTCAGTGCAGGCAACAGCTCAACAAAATGTAAATTATCGAGTTTGTGAGAAAGATATTGCCTCTGATATCCAATTCCCATTGATTTCAATTATATCTTGGTAGCTCTGGAGAGATTAAGGGGTTATTTATCATTTTGGCACAAAACCGAAAATACTCCAGCTAAAACCTGTCAAGGACATGTATAAGTCAATGGCAGAGGTCCCATCAACCATTTGAAGGTGTTTGTCACCTTCATGATGTTCAGGGTTTTTTTTCAGTAGGCTTCGCACAAAAAACCAAGCAATTAGAGGGTTTCTTTGCCCAAAACTCCACCGTGAATTCACTGATTTGAGTTTTTTACATTTCAGTTTTTTCATAAATTAGATAATATTTGAGTTCATTCAAAGCATAAAATTTTGTTTTTTTCTAGCAGTATTCCTTGTGCCAAATACATTTCATGTTTTTCCTATGCAGAAATCAAAATCTTCCCTGTAAAACAAAATGCATGGTGAAATTCTAGCATAGATTCTCAAAAAATGTCACTATTCAAAAAGCCAGGAGCAACCTGATTGGCTTGTATTAGCCTTACTTAAAATGAATCTCCAGCTTTGAACTTTAGCATAAGACATTTGCAAGTGAGGCATTACTAGGCATTAAGCCTTATTAATTAACCACTTATTTACATTTTTTTAGGAAAGGAATATATAAGATATATCCCAGAAAGAATTTACAATTAAATCTTCAAATGTATCATGAAGCATTTTATTGGATATACATTCTGCTCTATCTAACTGGAACATTCTGCTTTTTATTTTGAAACTTAAAAACAAGGAGGCGATTTTAACTGTGTATAACACGAAACCAAATCATATGTACACAGACTAGACTTTATATCATATAAAAAAAATGCAAACAAATTAAAAATACAACATGACATATTTCACTGGAATTCACTGAAATAAACTGAGTTCCAAACAGAAAGAAGTGAAGACTGTGATTTAGCATTAGAAATACCAAAACTTTATTGAATCAGAGTGCCAGCATTAAGGTTGGTTATATTTAGGGGCAGATTTATCAAGGGTCGACTCAAAATTTTTATGAAAATCTATTATTAAATTTCAATTTTTTAAACCCAGGTGAATAGGATCGACCTGAAGGGTAGCAAAGAAGAGCACTGGCATCATTACAAGTAAGCAACACATTTCATAAGACTCCCTGTAGTTTAAACCATTAAGCAAGTAGTATTTAGTTAAGTTTGGTGTTTAGACATTTAGCTTTGTGCTTTACTAGGGTGGTTTGTGTGATTTATGAAAAAGCACAAGAAATGTAAGGAATTTAAATGAAATATGGACTATGTCACCATGGACTGACATGTGGTCATTCAAGCCACGTAACATCAAAATACAGTGGTGTGAAAAACGATTTGCCCCCTTCCTGATTTCTTATTCTTTTGCATGTTTGTCACACTTAAATGTTTCTGCTCATCAAAAACCGTTAACTATTAGTCAAAGATAACATAATTGAACACAAAATGCAGTTTTTAAATGAAGGTTTACGTTATTAAGGGAGAAAAAAAACTCCAAATCTACATGGGCCTGTGTGAAAAAGTGATTGCCCCCCTTGTTAAAAATAACTAAGAACAAAAGTAATTGAGATCTATCAGTCTGGTAAAGGTTATAAAGCCATTTCTAAAGCTTTGGGACTCCAGCGAACCACAGTGAGAGCCATTATCCACAAATGGCAAAAACATGGAACAGTGGTGAACCTTCCCAGGAGTGGCCGGCCGACCAAAATTACCCCAAGAGCGCAGAGACAACTCATCCGAGAGGCCAAAAAAGACCCCAGGACAACATCTAAAGAACTGCAGGCCTCACTTGCCTCAATTAAAGTCAGTGTTCACGACTCCACCATAACAAAGAGACTGGGCAAAAACGGCCTGCATGGCAGATTTCCAAGGCGCAAACCACTTTTAAGCAAAAAGAACATTAAGGCTCGTCTCAATTTTGCTAAAAAACATCTCAATGATTGCCAAGACTTTTGTGAAAATACCTTGTGGACTGATGAGACAAAAGTTGAACTTTTTGGAAGGTACATCTGGCGTAAAAGTAACACAGCATTTCAGAAAAAGAACATCATACCAACAGTAAAATATGGTGGTGGTAGTGTGATGGTCTGGGGTTGTTTTGCTGCTTCAGGACCTGGAAGGCTTGCTGTGATAGATGGAACCATGAATTCTACTGTCTACCAAAAAATCCTGAAGGAGAATGTCCGGCCATCTGTTCGTCAACTCAAGCTGAAGCGATCTTGGGTGCTGCAGCAGGCCAATGACCCAAAACACACCAGCAAATCCACCTCTGAATGGCTGAAGAAAAACAAAATGAAGACTTTGGAGTGGCCTAGTCAAAGTCCTGACCTGAATCCTATTGAGATGTTGTGGCATGACAAAAAAAGGCGGTTCATGCTAGAAAACCCTCAAATAAAGCTGAATTACAACAATTCTGCAAAGATGAGTGGGCCAAAATTCCTCCAGAGCGCTGTAAAAGACTTGTTGCAAGTTATCGCAAACGCTTGATTGCAGTTATTGCTGCTAAGGGTGGCCCAACAAGTTATTAGGTTCAGGGGGCAATTACTTTTTCACACAGGTTTGGATTTTGTTTCTCCCTAAATAATAAAAACCCTCATTTAAAAACTGCATTTTGTGTTTACTTGTGTTTACTTGTGTTATCTTTGACTAATAGTTAAATGTGTTTGATGATCAGAAACATTTTGTGTGACAAACATGCAAAAGAATAAGAAATCAGGAAGGGGGCAAATAGTTTTTCACACCACTTTAGATAAGAAACTGTGGAATCCATATATACTAATTGCTTCAGATACCTTTGCCATAGTTAATATGAGTTGCTACTCATATTGAGTTGCCAACTTTCTGTTTCTGAAACTTTGGGAAGGGGGTGGGTTTTTTCCATCATAGGGACATAGGGTGTGATGACATAGGTGGGCAGGTGATGTAATTGGGTGGGCTATGATGTAGTCATCTGTAATTTGCTGAATGCTGCCTCATTTGAGGAAAGTCCTGCTCAGATCTCTTAATTTGAAAAAAATGGTCAGGCAGTTATGACCAGGATAGTCCTTTACAGAAAACAGACTCAAGGATACTTTGAGATTCCTCAATAAACATTTGTTCCCTTATTCAAGTTTAGTTTAAAATTTATTCTGGATAACTTTAGAATTATTCCTCCTCCTTAGCTACAGACAATATTGAAATATTGTAGGCGAGAGAATGAAACATATAATATGGAAACAGGACAGTGCATTAGATCATTAGCGAAAAATGCTAGATTTTTTCTGAACGTGCTCCTTTAAATATTTTTCTAACCGAATGCACAACAGTTGGATAAACATAAATGTTACAGAATAGGTAAAATGTTTTCTGCTAAATTAAAACAATAAACGGCTTTGCTGAATTATATAATATACTTCCTTATTTTATAAATAATATTGATGTACAACATGTAAGAAGCCTGTTCTTGCAAATTAGAGAAAAAACTCTTGAAGAGATTATTGTAAGAGTTTTAATTTACAGTAACACTCTATTATCTCAACAAAGAATGAGAGTCAAAAATAAATTATGTTCACATTAACTTCTGCCAATGTCTTCATATTTACTCAAGATCTGAGGCAAATTATGATTACAAATATAATATGGAAACAGGAGAGTGCACTAGATCATTAGCGAAAAATGTATTACAAATGCTAGATTTTTTATGAATGTGCCCCTTTAAATATTTTCCTAACTGGATGAACAGCAGTTGCATAAACATAAATGTTATTCTTACAGAATAGGTAAAATGTTTTCTGCTAAATTAAAACAATAAATGGCTTTGCTGAATTATATAATATACCTCCTTATTTCATCAATAATATTGATGTACAACATGAAAGAAGCCTGTTGCAAATTAGAAAAAAAAACCTCTTGAAGAGATTATTGTAAGGGTTTTAATTTACAGTAACACTCTATTATCTAAACAAAGAACGAGAGTCAAAAATAAATTGTTTACATCAACTTCTGCCAATGTCCTCATATTTACTCAAGAACTGGCTTATATGTGGCGCAGTTGTACTATAATTAATTAGATGTTGTCTAAACACATCTTCAACAGTTACTTGAATCATAAAGGAGCAAGATTAGTTATTTAATTTTGTATGTATCTGTTGAAATACATTTTTGTGATTCATAGTTTTTAGATTCAGAACTTACAAATCAGTTAAGAACATGTTCTTTCCTAAGTAAAATTGTAACTAGAAGTGATGCATTTAAAAGTTTAAAGTCATGAAAGGAAGGGCTACCTTTTTAAATTTATAAAGCATACTAAATTTTCCTTTGAATATTACCCAGATATCTACTTATTTATAAATCCATGTAGTGACTGCTATTTGGAAATTTTCAGCTATTCTACTTTCAGAGTCATTATGCTAGCTTTTACCTGGTGAAACTCATTGAAGTTCATTTTAGCCGGGAGCTTCTCTGCTGAACTGTGGCTACTGAGTTGTTTAAGAGAAAAAAAATGTAAGCTATTTATTAAGAATCCTGCAGAAATAAATGTAATGTAATCAATTTTTATTGTGTTGGAAATGTGTTTTTTTTAATACAAAAAGCCTCTTGTTGCTGCAACTGTTGTGATTGACTTTCTTTTTGTTATATTTCTTAAGAATCAAGCATCTTTGTTGCTTTTTGGATCATGGTATCCCCTCAATTAGACTCCTTATGAAGAAATTCTCTTAAAATATATGCAGTCTGCATCACAACAATTCAAAAGCCCAAAATTCTAGTATGAAATATTTTTATGCATGTGAGGTGTTTTATGTTTGCAATGCTGTGTAAAATAAAGAATGAGGGCATACAAATATCCTACTGTATTAATGTGTTTGTTGTACCTGGATTCCTATGAACTGCAAAATGTTGTCTTGAATTGGTGTTGTTGTGTAGTATGAATCTAAAATTTAGAATTTTTTTTTGTATATTGTATAGGTGTTGGTGATATCCTCCTATTATTTTGGAAGCCCATTTATTAAAGGTCCTATTTTAGTGGTAGTAGAACTTTTTGAAACCACAATTAAACCCTATTTTTCTAAAACCATGAATGATGTGAAAGTTATTACAAGATCTGTATATAAAAAGTACACATGGAGAAAATACTGAACAGGCCACTGAAAAAATCTCTAAAAACTTTACAAAATTTAAGGTTTTAGGACAATCACTAGTGAAACAAATCCAAAAAACTCAAAAAATTTTAATGGTTAAAAAAGGCTCATTAGGACCAGCAAAGCTCCTATTGTCTTCTATAGGACCTTGACTGCTTTTTCTTGTAGAAGTCTTGTTTTAGAGTTTTTCATGATTTTTACTATTCATAAGCATGAAAATTGTAAAGTTTCAACAGGAAAAATTATTTTTTCGAGAAAGAATATGATTCCTAATGTTATTAAATCCTCCCTATAGTTTTTAATTGAACCAAGTTAATTAATTTCTTGAGAACATTTTTCTAAAACCTTTTTTAATATGCTGAATTGTTGCAATTAATTGATCATTTCGCAACAATTGGGTCAGGGGAGGGTTTTATGAAGCTAGTTATACATGGACTAACATTGACTAACATACTGGTCAAATAGACAGCTTATTATGCAGGGTTTTTCAGTTTAAAATAATTTTAGGGTGAGGAATACATGTGCTGATGGTGTCTCCTCTCCCTGTAAGGGCTCCCATTATGATCTGATATGATATGGTTAAATCAAGCCAATTTGGCCCACCCCCTGGATGGAAACATTGGCAAAGACCTCCTCATTTGACAAACTCACCAATGAAATAGATCTATTTGTGGACCCTTGTACTTGTTCCAAACTAAGATATACTTAATCATCATTGGAAAAACAGGCTATTGAGTTTATTTAATGTTTAAATGATTATATTGTAAACTAGATACTTTCTAAGACTTACAGAATGGAAAGTTCCATTATCTGCACATCCTCAGCTCCTGAGCATTCTGGATAACAGGCCCCTTACCTGTACAATTACTAGGCAAGGAATAGCTTGTTTCTTCAAAGATCCTATACCAGGTAACCAGTCAACCAAGCAATAATCAAGAATAGATTGCAAAATCCTGGTGATGTAAAAATCTACTGACAAAATATTAATCCTGTTGATTCTGAAAAACTCCATAAACTCCAAAAAAATCAACATGAATGAAGTTTGGCAAAGATGGAAGTAAGAGCTACTCCACATTATACAGTACCCAAAAATTAACCTGTGCCCAGTCCATTATTTAAGATGTTGTACCATGAAGGTAAAATAACTGTGGTTAAGGTTGCACCAGAAGTATCTGCCTGGAGTAGAGTGGTGAGGCATATTTATACTGTGTAGCTGTTTCTTGCAACTGTTGTGGACAGTGAAGGTTAAATTCTATTGTAATATGAGCAGATATGGTTATCAAGTGCAATTTAATTGTTTAATCAACATTCATTTTGTTGATGAAATGTCCAAGAGAAGGTAAAATGTTGTTTCTTGCCTATGGTGAAGTTGATAATGAGTAAGCCTTTTGTGTGTTTGGCAGTTTAATATTTTCCAGGCAATACAAAGGTTTTGATATTTACAACATTCCTATAAAATAGTCATCAACTTTAAATTTAGATTCCTATACAAAAGTTTGACTTCATATCCCATATGAGCCATTAAAAATAACATAAAATGTATGAAGTCTAGAAACAGCAATATCATTAACATTTTTTACCATAGTACTGAGGACAATACTGAATTTACTGAATCTGTAAATAGAAGAACTGAATTAGATCCTAAGCATTATGCTAGCAAAATAGAATTTCCGTCTTTCACAGTAGAACCATTATAATCATTGGAGATTTGTACCGAACATAACAAAGTTTGATAATTATGCCTTGTTATAAGAAACTCAACCCACTGATGGGAACTTGTGGCATGAAATCAAACAACTATCAATAGAAAGTTTTGGCCTAATATATGATTAAAATATTACTTGCATTTCAGTCACCGAATTTTTAACAATCCTTTCAAAGAACTCATTCTGCACCATTGTTCCCAATGAAATACTGCTGTGGCTAATTTTAAAACCTAGCAGCAGATAGTTATCTTGTTGTAGTTCCCTTTAGTTCTAATCAGCCAGCTCTATGCAACACAAAGTAGAAAGCTATTAATAATCAGATGAATTGAAAGTTGCTTTCAAATTTACTATCTTTTTATTTAGCACACTTTGTTCATGGGGTAATCAAGAAGTCCTTGAATTAAAGTAGGGTCACATGGATGATCATATTATTGCAGCCAAGGAATACAAAATGCTTCATTATGCATTATACAGAGTTTTTATGTGCAGTCTTATTTCATGAGGTTCTCTGCTTTTACACTATGTTCTACATACAGAATGCCTCTTTTCCACTGTTTTTCCCCTTACTGTTCTCACATTTACCCCCGTATTTCCCTGTAGTTCATTTTGGCTGCTACGTACATGTTTTTATAGTTTTTTTACTTTTTCCTCCTGTTTACCTTACTGCTTTTGGTGACATCTTCTGCACCCATATTACATTGCAGTCGGTCCAAGAGACTGGAGAAAAAGGGAAAGCCAAGACTAAAGAGGGAAGGCTAAAGGGGCAGGGGGTACGAGATCAGAGACCAGGGAAGAAGATTGTCAAGGGAGGGTAGAAGCAGAGACGATAGATGGCGGGTGAGAGGGGCAGGGGAAGCAAAACTGGATAGAGATGGCTGGTGAAAGGGAGAGTGAAAGTGAGACCAGAGAGGAATGGAGGATGGGAGAGAGAAAAATAATGGAAAGGAAAGACAGGAGGATGCAAGACCAGAAAAAGAGGTGGAAGAGAGATAAGTGCTAGAAGTGAGGATGGAGGAAGACAGGCTCGAGGAAGAGTTGTTGGAATAGCAGCAATGGCAACTGCTACCTCTTTAGCTTATAAATGGTGTGTTCTTGTGTCAGAATGTGTCATTTATAAAGATATTATTTGCAGTTTAGTCCCATGGGAAGATGACCAAACTGTATATTATAAAAGGCAACAATGCACTCTTTAAACATTGGAAGTACATTTTATACAGTATACAAATGGATATTTTGAAATGTACTTGTAGATATTTGTATTATTGGATAACAATGTACTGAAAAATATTTATGTTCATGAATTAAACAAATTGAGGTATTTTAGCCTTTTAAAAATGGATTTCCATTTTAAATGTTAAGGGGCCGATTTACGAAATTCACGTGAAGGATTCGAAGTTCGATCGAAGTTCGAACATAGGATTTCTTCTTTTGGTCGAATATGTGAATTTTTGGCATACTGTATTCGATCATCGAATAGGGAATGGTCGAACGATCGAATACATTCGAATAGAGTCGAATGGACGAATATTCACACATTCGACGAATGGACGAATATTCACACATTCGATCAGCGAAGGATTATATTTTTTAAGTTTCTTCGATTGCCTACTTCGCCAGACTGGAAGTACCGAATTGCAATAGAAGCCTATGGGAGCACTCCCATAGGCTTCTGAGACTAAGTCCTGATCGAATAGGATTCCTACGATCGAAGTGTTCGATCGTTCGAATTGTACGAATCATTCGAATGATCTAATGATTTCTTCATTCAGTGGAATGATTTATTCAACTGATCGAATAGCTTTTTATTTGATCATCTAATGATCGAATAGCGAATAAAAGGTAGCCTAGAACTATTCGATTAACATTCGAAAATCGAATGCTAATCGAATATCGAATAGAAACAAATTATTTTTTGGGAATAATAGTAAATTTGCCGCTAAGTGTCTCGTGAGACATGAAAAGAGATGGGCTACTAAAGATTTATATATTCTATCTCCAAACATAGATTCTGCCCTTTCAGTTCTGATAAAAGTAGTGTTTCTGTAAACCCAACATCCCCCTAGACACTGGAGCATAACAGACTAATGAATAGTCCATGAGATGTGCTGTTTTCTGCTTCATGCCAGTAAGTACCAGCCTTTACAGTGTTACTTTAACAACATTACACAATTACACTTTTTTGTATTTTATACACATGGTTCCAAGGAAACTGGCTACCACCACAGGACCAAAATCCAAGATGGTCCATAAAATATTACATTATGGGCATCCTCTGCCATTTTCTCTCTTTTTAAAGAAGAAACCAAGGAGTAGATGTGGAGTGGGAAAAATTGCTGCAGTGCATGTAATACTTCTTACTGAAAAGTTAATACTGTTCCAAAAATATACCAGCATCTCAGGTCCTAAAAAAATGCCCCATGAGTGATTAAAAAACACTATTTAATATTCTACTAATGAATAATTTAACTACATTTTATCACATTATGAAATTTTTGTGTATGCAATTTGTGGCAAAACTCCTATGGGCTGTAGTAGAAATATATTTTTCATCCCAGCAAGCAGGCTATTTCACTTCCCCAAATTCAATTTGACTGACAGATCTGGTGCTTCTAAATGAGCCAGGGTAACTTAGAAAAAGGTTAACACTTACCTGGGTTTTCTTTAATGTTTCTGTAATGTTATCTTAAAAACCAAACTGAACACACACTGTTATCTGTAAAGAGATAGTAATTGAAGTGAATATTGAAATCTGTTGTTAAAAATATAGCTTAGAAGCAATATATTATAAAAACTATTAAAATGAGGAGCCAATTTACATACATTTGGATTTCTATTTTTTTCACAAATCGTATTTTTTCTCTAAAGATTTGTGTTTTAAAATTTGTTACAAACTTTAAACATTTGAGGGGTTATTTACTAAACTAAAAAAATCTGAATATTTAGAGATATATATTATTATATAATCTAAAATCCACCTGTCAGGTTCTACCAGGATTCAAGACAGGGGCTTATGGGTTTCAGGCTTGATTCATTAACCATTGGGCATAGGGACCAGCCAGGTTGCTCCCTATCTGTCACCTGGCCCTAACAGCACCTCCCCACCTGATTGGTGGGTTGGAGTCAGCCAATAAGGACTGATCCTGCCCTATAATATATAAGGACAGCCCTTCTCATCATCAATGCCTGAAAATTGGCCTACTTGAGCACTGTGGCTTGACACTAGCTTGGGTTTTCCTGCTCCAGCCTTTAACCATCATTCCTTTGCCTTGCCCTTTATTTTGTGCCTTGCTCCTTGCCTTATATCTTCCCTTGTCTTGCCTGAACCTTGTCTGCCTAGCCTCATATTAACCTTGCCTCACGTAGCCTGAACCTTGTTCTTCACCTTGCTCTGACTGTAACTTGCCTTCCCATTTTGCCCCGGTCTCGTTATTGCTTCAGTTCCATTCCTGCTCCAGTCCTCCTGCTGATCCCTCATCCTGATCTGGTTCTCTGCCTTATTCCTGACTCTGCAGATCTACAGTCCTCATCTACGGCTGCTCCATCCTGTCATGATCTATGTCTGCTCTGTTTTGTCCTGATCTACGGCCGCTCCATTTTATCCTGTCCTGAACTGATCAAATGATTATTTCAAGATTTTTGGGCAAAAACCTGAAAAATGTTTTTAAAAAGTATGATTCAAAATCATATGATATGATTTTTAGTACATTTTTGTCAGTTTTTTCCACAAACAGATTACTTTGAGCTTTTTAAATAATAAATAAGGTCAAATGGGGTATGGGAGTTTGGTTGTGTATTTTTAAATTAAAATAATGAGATAAATTTAGATTTTAGTAAATGACCACCTTAATGTTACTGTGCCTTGCATATTTCAGGGCCTTACAGGGGCAACTCTTTGAACCTCATGGAACAAAAAAAAAGAGTCTGAATTGCATGGTAACAGACACATCTGGTTTCTAATTTAGGATCATGTTTTATCTTATGTGGGCATCATGCCAGATGCTCAATTAGGAGCACCTACAGGCCTTTAATACTCCAGGACTTGAACTACTGGCCATGGTAAATGAGCCCATAAGTGTTACATGCTGAAGGTATGTAACTTGAACTTTAAAAAATATGAGTAACCTACATTCAGTTTATAAGGTGATAAAATAAAAGAAACAGTTCTCATTCATTTGGACAAATAACATTCAGAAACTTGCTACTTGGAAGTAAAACAATGATCATATAACAATTAGGATTATAGAACAGTTAGATTCCATAGTGCCAGCATATCTGTCTGAGCAGCGGGTTTCAGTAATGAATCTTTAATAAGAAAATAACATTTTTTAATCCATGGCCATAGGAAAACTTCCATTTAAATACAAATTTCCTCTGCTGTACTGTAGCTCAAAGTTATAAAATTCATCACATTGTTTTAGTAAGGTCATTTTTCTATTCTGTGGGTAATTTCTTTGTTATGTCAGATAGTTTTAATAACTTTCCTATGCAAAGTCAAAAAGCCTAAAGCTGCCTTGCAAATCTTTCAGAGAAATGTACGAAGAAAAATATCTAAAGCAACTTTACTTGCCCCTTGGAAACTATGCTTACAATTACAAGTTCCTTTTTTCAGTCAATAATCAGAACCCTTTACATAGACATTCCAAGTGCAAATAAACAATAATTTCCATGTTATAATTACTGAATTTCATTAGTATTAAAAAGTTTGAGTCCTTTACAGTATGAACTAATCAGAGACAAGATTTGCATAGCAGGCACCCCTAGGCCCACTGCCGTTCGTCGCCCCCATACTCAGCCCTTTCTTCACAAATTTTCATCATCAGGACCGGAGCAATGGGGATTGGGAAATGGGAAATTTCAAAAACTATCTTATCTCCTGCTTATCCCCAGTGTTTCTGAACCAATGTGGGTGTAGCTGGGCAGCATGCTGCCACCTAAAATTCTGTCACCCTAGGCCCGGGCCTAGGTGGCCTTTCCAAAATCAAGGCCTGATCAAAGATCGTCAGTTGGAAGATAAACTTTAAGTTAACCAAGTAATTCATGGATAAGCTACAAAACAGCCCACTGACTACAATTTTACAGTGAAAAAACAGCAGCGTTTATAAAAACACCCTTGACTTCAATACGTTTTGTGATTTTTCTCCAAATTTAGTTTTATCGTACATGTATGGGATCCGTTATTCGGAAATCAATAATCCAGAAAGCTCCGTATTATAGAAAGGCTTTCTCCAATAGTGATAAATGGCGGGAAATGTGTGAAACGCATTGAAGTCAATGGGTGTCAAAATTATTTTGCTGCATGCCAGTTTTGACGCCTGCGACAATTTTTATACACGCATTTATTTTGTCCAAAAGCATTCAAATAATTTTGAAGCAAGGCAGTTTTTTTTTAACTCCGACACGCTCCCAAATTCGACAGCGGGGAAATGTAGAAATTTGCTCTGAATTCACACATGGCAAATTTATTCGCCCATCACTAGTTCCAATAGACTCCATTATAATCACATAATTCACATTTTTTTATATTATTTCCTTTTTCTCTGTATTATTAAAACAATACCTTGTACTTCATCCAAACTTAGATTAAATGAATCCTTATCAGAAGCAAAAAGATCCTACTGGGTTAATGTTTAGATGATTTTCTAGTAGACTTAAAATATGAAGATCCAAATTACAGAATGATCCATTATCCTGAAAATGCCAGGGCCTCAGCATTCCGGATAACAGGTTCTATATCTGTAGTTATTGACCTTTGGTAATATTTACGTAGCATGATGATTGTTGTCTGAGTAAGAATTCAGACAGTTGTTAGTGCTCAATGCTACTAATGAGCAGTAATGAGCACTATATAGGGCATATGAAGTCAGAAAAGTTTTGCTAAATTGTAACACTGCTGGAAATCTTCTGGACACCCCTGTTCAGTCCATAATAAATCAGCCCCTATATTTGATGAACCTCTTAACAAACCTTTTTGCCTTTATGGTTAAAATAGTTCTAAAATCAATGAATAAGGTGGAGGATCATAGAGGCTAAGGGGGAAATTCACGAAAGCGCGAAGCATCTAACGCTAGTGCTAATTTGCCAGCGTGACGTCAAATCCGCCGACTCTGGCGAATTTTCACTAGTGAAGTATATAGACTAGCGCTACTTCACACCCTTACGCCAGGCCAAGTTGCACACTGACGAAGGTTCGTAATTACGCAAATTCACTAAGATGACCATTTTACTGAATGTTACCGCTTACGCTAGACGTTACTTTGCCAGGTCAGACCAGGCGAAGTTCAATACAATAGATAAGAGTTTAAAAAAAACGCTGCTGTGTTTTACCTTTTTAGGGTGATTGTCTAAAAAAGAGCGAAATTTTTTTGGGGGTTACCCTCCTTCCCTCCTACATTTCCTAACATATGGCAACTCAACTATACATGGGGCACATGTTTAGGGCAATAGGAAAACTTTATTTTTATTATTAAATGTTTCCTGGGCTTGTGTAGTGGAATGTAGTGGCTGTAACATATACTTCTATTAGACTTTGAAATTCATGCAGTATGAAATTAGGCATCGCTACTTTGCCTGGCGAAGTAACACTAGCGCAACTACACTACCGTTCACCGACCTTAGCGTAACTTCCCACTTTAGTGAATTTTTGTAATGCTGGCGAAGATTCGCGTTAGCAATTTGCCCCTAAGTTTCTCACAAGTAAGACATTTCTGTTTGTTAATCTGTTCACCATGTTCTACAATTTGAGACCCTGAAACATTATAGGGTCTATTTATCAAAATTTTCTGAATTTTTCACAAATTGAATTTCTCGAATTTGAGCCATTTAAAGGGTGAAAGAGTGTCAGAAGAAAAGTGAAGTTAAAGCAAACGTTTATTGGCTATATAGGATGCTACTTATCACAATTTTTCGGAACATAGTTCTTTCTGCTTGATAAACCAACCACATGTTAGCCAATAGGAATTGTTTTGCCTCCAATAACAATTAGTTACTGTATATCTGAGGATGACCTATAATCCACTTTTTTTATTATTACAGAGAAAAGATTCTGGATAAAGATATGAGTTATCCAGAAACCCAATTTGTCTATTAGGTTTATTAATGTGTACATTATTTTCTAGTAGACTTTTGGTATGAAGATCCAAATAATGGAAAGATCTATTTTCCAGAAAAACCCTATTTATCATATAATGAAAAATCATTTGCATTCACCTAAAATGAACATATTATATACAAAAATTTTATACAAAAGTCTGATCTTATTTGTTAAATGTGTAACTTATCAAATGTTACACATTTAACAAATAAGATCAGACCCTTTTTAAGTGACCAAAGACAAGTATAGCCTAGATTAATGGTCTCAGTGAGATTGTAATGTAATTTTAATTTTTAGACAACTCATTTGATTGTATATGCCATGACCCCCCATGGGGTTTATTTGCTTGCAGTTATGATTAAATGAATACATTTCTATTCAAATGCCTGCTGAAAAATAAATGGTACATTTATCCTCCCAAATGAGTTGAGTGATAGTAATAAAAGCTTGTTTCAAACTCCTTTGTGGTAAATTAAAATAATACATTAATATGTCTGAGATATGCATTTTGTTGCTAGTGATAAAAAGAAATATTCATTTTGAAACTACACAATGTGATTAATTTAGAAGTCCACTGAGCAGTCTAACAATAAGAGAGAATAATAAAAAGTAAATCATAATCTCATATGTGTATAAATATTCACTCAGAAATGTAATAAGCAGATTTCACTGTGGGTACAGAGAATGATTTTGAGTCCCCCTCCCCACTGTCTTGTGTGGCATTACCCTGTACATATCACAGGCCCCGTGGTGGGCTTTAGGAACAGGGTTGCTTTTTGCTGAATGAACATGTGGAGGACTATTTATCAACAGTCTCATTTTCAGTGTTTTACAGTTTTTTGCAAAAATGACATCTCACTTTCTCAAAAACTGCAATAGTCATAAAATGTATTAAAAGATCTGAACTAAAAGCACTAATGGAAAAAAGAACCAAAAACATCTAAATACCTTTAAAATTTTGAGTTTTTCAATGAAAGAAAATCGGAAAGCCTCTGACAAAAGTAATCTAAGATAAAAATAGGATGACTGGCACAGAGCTGGTGAGTAGAATGACCATTAGTAATTACTTTTTATTTCTCTTACTTAAGTGTTTTGCTCATAAACTTTAGAGAATTAGGTGGTTACAGTTTTATGGAGGGTTTAGATTCCCTTTATGTTAGCTACACATTAAGGGGCAGATTTACTATTGGTCGAATTTCGAATAAAAAAAAATTCAAAATTCGACCATGGGAATAGTGGGTGAAGTAAAATCCTTCGAATTCGAATATCGAATTTGAAGGATTTTACTGCAATTCGAAGGAACGAATGATCAAATAGGAAAAATTTGATCGATCGATTAGAATGATTAATCGATCGATCAAATTTTTCCTATTCGATCGTTCGAACGATTTTTAAAAAAATAATGATACCCTGTTCGGCAGCTTGGATCGAATAAAATTTTAAGGGGGAAGTACTTCGGCCATCGAATAGTCGAATATTCGAATAAAATTTTATTCAAATACAATTATTTTCCGTTGATGCTCTATTGTCCACTAAACAGGAGATTACTTAATGCGGGGAATATATCAATATGTGATAAGGTTGTATATGATGGGGCAAGAAATGATTACTGGGGAAAATATGATAATTGTATTGTTTAACGAAAATGTCGATTAGGTGTTTATCTCATAACATTAAGGGATTTAATTCCCCAAACAAATAAACTTTAGCCTTTAAATATTACCGCCAGTTTAATATTGACATATTTTTTCTTCAGGAAACCCATTTTTCCATCTCCTCTTACCCTAAATATCTTAATCCTTCCTTTCCCACTGTCTTTCTGGCATCTAATCAAGTTAAAAAGGGGGGGGTTGCTATCTGCCTAGCTAAAAGGTTGAATTTCTGGGCGGAGAAGGTAATCAAGGATCTTAACGGTAGATATATTATGGTGATGGGTCATCTGGAAGATAATGACGTCACTTTGATTTCAATCTATACTCCTAACACTGGCCAGGTTCGGTCCTATCAGAAAGTATTCTCTATGATTGCCGAGCAAGCCACGGGCAAAATTATTATTGAGGGCGATTTTAATGGGGTTCTGAATAATAATTTGCACAGAGCAAGAGACTCTCAGACACGTACTGGAGAGACCCAGTTAAAGTCCCTGATGGACGATCTGCTTTTGTTAGATACGTGGAGAGAAATACACCCCTTAAATAAGGATTATACTTTCTATTCAAACATACATCAATCCTTTTCTAGGATAGATATGATCATGACATCATGATACTTGGGTCCCTCTATAGACAAAGCAAAAATGTTTACTTGCTCCTGGTCAGATCATTCCCGGTATTTACGGTTTTCAATAATTTAATTGCTGGCCAAGGGAAGTTCAGATGGCAAATAAACGACACTCTATTAGGTGATAAAGATGTGGTCACTCAAATAGATGAGTAAATAAAAAATTTTTTCTAGAAAATGACCAGCCCGGGATAGTTTGGGAATGTCATAAAGCGTTAATAAGGCGGTAATAAGGGGAGTTCTTATACAAATTGCGAGAATTTTCACCATACCTAAAATAAAAAATAAAATATTGAAACAAGCATTAAAATTATGGGACCAAACCAATAACTGGTATAAAATGATATCATCTTATGCTCCAATGTTGGGTTGGACCCATAATCCAGCCTTCCCAACAGGGAAGACAGATAACTTTGACTGGTGGTACAATATAGGACTTGAGAGAGTCTGGGATTTGGTCAAAAAAGGATCATTGCCAACGCATACATATCTGATAAATATATTTGGAATCCCCCCGCAAGAAAGACTCAGATTGGCACAAATACATCATTATATATCTTCGCTATTGAAAAGTCATTTTAACAACCTTTGAGCATATATGTATTTCCAAACCTTTAGGTCCCAAAAATGTGTCAGTTATATATAGAGACCTAATATCTACTATCCCAGTGCTACAACTCAAATTTATTAAAGATTGGCATCAGGAATTGGGAAACCCACAATCGGAAGAGACATATGTTCTGTTAATTGCTTCCGAAGATGCAATGCAATAGGCACAATGGGCCATATCTGGTGGAACTGTCCCAGAGTACAAAGATTATGGACTCGCACTTATAGTATGATAGATAATGTTTTTAATAGCACGGTGCCAAAAGATCCATACGAAGCAGTATTTAATAAGCCAATTGACACCCTGTCCAAATTATAATTTAAACTAGCGATGGTCATATTCAGTGCCACTAAACAAGTCATAGCAAAAGCATGGCGCACGCCTATGCTGGATTTTACTTTAGTAAAACATAAGGTGGATAATATAATGATAATGGAGAAAATGACACATATCCTTAATGATAAATCTGATTTATTCCACAAAATGTGGTCACCATGGTCAAACTACAGAGACATAACAGATGGCCCAGGAACAGGATAACGGCTCTGCCTAGGAATATTCAATACCTGGATGGGAGTGACTGGACTGGAAACCAATGGGAGTTGCAGAACAACAGTTCTTTAATACACCCAGCATTGATGTAATAAAGATTGGTAATAGGGTCAACATGGATACATAAATACAAAAATACATTAAAAAAAATCACTCTTCACTTGAACTGTTTGTTTAAAATTTTTATTTTGTTTTTTTCTTCTTTTCTTCATTTTACTATGTTACATGATAGTAATATGTTGTTACATGTATTGCATTTGATAAAGTTTGACTTGATTATTCAGGATTCATATAACAACTGATATTAAATGCTATAATATGACTTGTAACCTATCTTTTAAATTGCAATAAAAATTGTTGAAAAAAAATAAACTTTTTTCAAATATTCGAATTCGAATATTCGATGGTCGAATTTGCCTAATTTGAATATTTGAAGATTCAAATTCGAACTAACTAGTGATATTTTTATTCCGTTTGGAAAGTTTAGACCAGTTTTCCATCTGCCCATTTGTTGACTCTAATTGGACTGAAATCCCAGTCACAATTATATTCAAATTTAAATTATTTTAGGCTATGATTGACCTGTTAATGTGCTCATTATCATTCAAATAAGCTGCAAGGCTCCTCAAAGGGAGTCGTTTGGTTTGTGGGTGGAAACCTGGTTTCAAAACTTGGTTTTATCTGTTTAATCACTCACAGGGCTTGGGGTGGACAGAACAGTTGACTGGCACACACTTTGGGGTTTATTTACTAATCTCTTAATTTATCTAATTATTTTATTAAAACAACCACGACCAAACTCCCATGCCCAATTTGACCTTATTTATTAATTAGAAAAATATAATTAATTGGATCGGGAAAAAAAACCCAATAAAATCGAGTGAAAACGTGCCTTTGGTCTCTAATCACTCGATTTTTAGGAGTTTTGTCTGGATTTCTTTTATTTTTTGGGCTAAACCTAGTGACAACTTTAGACTGAGATCAGTGCCTCTCCCATTGACTTATACAGGACCTCAACAGAGATGTCGGATTTCCTATTTGGGCTTTTTGCTGTATCAGGGTATAATAAATCTTGAAAATTTTTAGCTTTTTTCCATTAAAAATAAAGTTTTTGCCACAAAAAGCCCTACCAGTTTTAGCAAATAACCCCCTTCATTTGGCAACATATATATTTTTTGTCATCCAAAGAAATTGTTAAGCAAACTTTCCAAGAAGTAGCTATCGGTAGTACAACATAGGTATCACCGCAGCTTCTTGGGTCTTCAGTCAAAGGGTTGTCCAAGGGTCATTTTAAAGCTTTCTGATTTTATTATTCTTCTCACCATTTCTCACCATGTTCCACATATAAATATAATATCCAATCCAATGAGCCATCTCACCATTGTATGCCCATATATTCTACTATAGATGATGCCAGTGATTGTCAGGAGCCAAGAACGATGGAAGCAATAACTCTTCAGGGAGTTTTTCAGCAGCTAACCTTGAGAATTGAAGGAAGTTGAAGAAGAAGAACACTTTTCCGCTGAGGAATAGTGTTTAACAAGGTCTTGCTGAAGAGATCAAAGTTGCCCTTTTTTCTTGAAGCACCAGAGTTTATAAATAATAGAAAAGACCATGAACAATATGATCTTAAAACAAATGGTACTTTAGAATAATGGTTTATAAGCACAAGGCCTGTTAAAGTCTCAATTATGAATAAATAATTAAAATAACTGCAGTATATATATATATATATATATCTTATATTGATTGTATTTATAATTTCCCTTTTGTTACTAGATTTGTAGTTAAAATACATTAACATATATATATAGATGTATAGGCAAATCATGTGCATGATGGGCATCATCTTTTCTTTAAGGCACATTTTCTTCTCCTGAGGAACAAATCATAGTTATAGTGATGGTTTTTTAATTTTTTCTAATGTATTTCGACAGTCAAGTTGAGTGCTGAGCATTCTTTCATAGGTTTATTTTCCCTTTGACGTGCACAATTCTGTTGTAAAAATAAGTTATTTTTTGTAAATTTTACTGTTAATACCAATGAGATTTATTAATGTGTAAATCAAATATGTTCTAGTAGGCATTCTTACCTTGCTCTGACCCAAGCTGTATATCAAAAGCAGTAGCTAAAGGAAAGGGCAAAAGGATAACATTTCTGCTGATTACAACTACACTTACTATCTTACTCATGTTACACTTGGAAGATCAAGAGAAAAACGTAATAAAATGCCGCATTTGCTCTGAGCGCTGCAGTTTTCAAAATCCCATCTAATCCGCCCACACAGAGAGACAGATTGCTGAGAGGGAAATTATTCCAGAAATATGTTAATTTTTTATGTAGATTTTAGGATATTGGCAAATTGTACACTGCTAATAAAACTACATTGAAACAACAAACTCTTGCTGGTTAAGTCTGCTGTCCAGCCTGATAGTCGGGAAAATTTTTCATTAGAAAAACATCTTGTGATGTTGCTCTGCTTATAAAGAGTAGAGAAACTTCTGAAAAATTTTGTTTTGAAGGTTCACATTTCCTTAGAGTCTGTTCTGTACCATACTCTAGGCTAGTGGAGGCAGGATTGTAATATAAGATGGTATACTGTTGACACTTCTTCAGCCTTTGGAAGTATTGCTTTGCTCCTAGGGGAACTACTATGGGGTACAAGCTCCATTTAGTGATGTAAGTACAATTGGATTGGAGAGATTTAAGGGGATATATGCTAGTTATACTGCCATGTTTCAGAAAATTAGATGAATGTATCAATATTACGGAGATCACATGAGCAAATGGTTACAAGTGGTTTATAACAATCAACCAGGTGTATTTTAAAATAGCAGATAATTAAAGCTACATGTTAATTGACTGCTTTGGATTACTATAATTGGTGCGAAAACATCTTAGTACTCCCCCATCGTGATACTTGCTTCATCCTTGGCTAAAAAAGTGAAAAAGATGAGGCTTTTGTGGAAACCTGGGCAGGCAAGGAAAGAGGACAAAGAAAAAAGGGTTTGGGAATAATGGGGTTGAGCCTTTGAAACAAATGGCAAAACACATGACAAATATATACTGTATTAAAGGGACAATATAACACAGCAAACCAAACCCTTCTACTAAGGATGATAATATAATGATGGTGTAACATTCACATTCAATAAAATAGTTTTTAGACTGAAGGTAAGTTTCTATACATAACAAGTTATGTATTAACCGAGCAAACTCTATGGATTTTCTCCTTAATTAAATAAAAGATGGGCACTTAATATGAATCTTATCTGACTGGGTTAATTATAAATAGCTATCTTGTAATTCAGAAGCCAATCAATGGGGATATAATTAAAGACCAGTTAGTGACCACAAAAAAAAGTTAGGCGACATTAAGCAACCACAGCAACCTGTAATGTGGATAGCCATGCATACTGTACATGGGCAGTACTAGGCAGTCCACAATACTTGATTGCTATTTTTGAAAGGTTTTCATTGGCAGTTTGTTGTATTTCTAAAGGGAAATACGGCTCATTTACAAGCACAACTTCAGTGAGCAAAGTGCAATTTCAAGCTCAAGTCATATTATTTTACTCACAATGCAGTGTTTCCCCCATAGTACCCATAGTGTAATCACAATTGCATTTCTGTCTAACCCAGCATAGCAAATACAATTGCTGTTGAACATGCAGGGAACTGATAAATAGCTTCCCCTTTTTATGTGCAGTCCCCTGAAGATTGGCTACTAAGAGGCAACATTTATTTATTTATTTGGGAAACCCAAATAAGTGCAGGATCTAGTGAGTGGCCAGCTATCTACTGTTATATGTATCTCTAGGATAGTCAGCTCAGAGGTATTTAGGTGAGCAGTTTTGGGCTCCAGCAAGGATGACTAAAATCACGGTGGCATTGTTGCCTATAGAGGGAACTGGTGTATAGGCCTTGGGGCTAGATAGTTCCATCTGGGTTCTACTCCAAAAGGAGTTTCAAGAGAAGGGAATGCAGTGTTTGACTTCTTTTTACATGTTCTATAGAAGTGAATGCAATCCTCACAGTGCTGTATCATGAGTATACGATGACTTATTTGAAAACTAAGTCAGTAATCTCCTAGTGTTCTCAATAAACAAGTTTTGGTTAAGTTACAAGAACCACTGGTTCCCATTTTTGTATACTAATAATTGCAGTTGCAAAATACCCTGCCTCCACTGCTTGTGAGGGCCTGGGAAATGAGAGTCTCATCCGAGTCAATATTTAGTAAGCTATTGCTTTTGGGATCCCCAGGTAGTTCCAATTTTACTCACATTCACACATTTTTACAGACCAGACAGAAGTTGTGGCAGTTCAAGGGCAATTGTGCCATTCCAGTGCTTGTCAATTTCACACAATTCTTGGGCCCCAATTTGTTTTTCCTTTTCACTCAGCCCACTGAGGGAACCCTACACTTATTGACACATTTAGAGTGCTGATAGCCTCAGGTTTCCATTACTTTAATAGAGGCACATATGCCTGGTGCACAAAAGGGAGCACAGACACAAGTACTGTATATAGTATATAAGTATACAAGTGTTTGCATGTTTGCATGCAAATACCAGGTTATTTAAATCAACCAATGAGACATTTCCGATCACACTTGGAAACAGTTAGTGCAGCTTCCTCATTGGTGACCTTACCAAGCCTTGTAGGAACGTTATTGATTATCCCCAAATATATTGTATATATTTTTCTATTAGTATTTTTTTTACAATAATTGTTTTTGCAAACTTTTGTTTGAAGTTGCAGAGATTTCCTGTAATTTAACACTCCTCTGAATTCTTCTTCTTTGAAAGTAGAAAACAACATTTCAATCAACACTTTCACCATCCCACCAGTGCCAGTAAAGTAAATTTCCCCGGTGAGTCATCTGCATTATTAAAGTCAAACAATGTGAATATCATGGATCATGCTGGTTCTGAATGACCTGCAGCATCATTTATCAATTAATGTCTTGCTGTGCTCAATTTAAGTATATTTCAATGAGCTTGAGGTTTGCAAGTTCAGCTTCCCTTCATCTGGAACACTTAAAAAACATATTTTTATTATTGTGATGACCTTGAACAATATGACACATTTATCCAGTGGTGTTTCATTGGGAATGATTAAACCTTTAGGGCAGTGTATAAAACAAAACTTCTAGCTTGACAATTGTCACTTATCAGTAACAGTACTTCAAATGGGATATATCCTTGCATTAATCAAATAGTATAGTTTATTAGACACGACCTTTCCAGCAGATACAGCTGTGACATTCATTGAGTAGGAATGCCATACATTCTTTCTTTTACTGTATGTACTGTATATATAATGGTCTTTGTAAAATAAACCCTACTAAAGGAATATCTGTGATAATATCTGTTATTCACAGCTTCAGTATGCTGTATAGAATGGAATTTGTGTTTAGCATATGTGCATATCAGCACAGTTGACAAAGTCCTTTCCAAACAATGTATGAGCTGCGGCACATGGCACATATACTGGACACTGACTTGCATGAGGTACATGTATGTGATCTGTTATGCCAAATGCTTGGGACCAGAGGTTTTAGTTGGCACAATTTCTAGATAAAGGTCTTAAATAAAATGGGTTCTGCACTGATCCTATTGGACTGCTTTAAATCAATTCTGACTTTTAGG
>CM044439.1:4033061-4043630 GCA_024363595.1 Xenopus borealis
AACGGGCCTCACATTTGCTAAAAATTCATTAAACATTTAAATAAACCCAATAGGGCTATCAATACGCATTGATGCAGCTTTGTTACCGTCAAGTATAAGGTATTGTTTTATTAGTAAAAAGAAAGGTTTTATCCTGCATCAACTAAGCTGATTTTGTCATACATTTTGTCATACATTTGATTAAGCTCACATACGAAGCCAGAGGTGCTGACCTCAAATTTGATAAGGTGCGGAGTCCCTGGTGGGAATAGGGCCCTGGCATCCAGCCAAGGAATCACATGGGGAATGCATAAGGTAGTCTTCATGTACAGAATATTTCTTATGTAATTATTAATCTGTATAGTGTTAAGGTTCTGAAACAATGTTACATCAAATCCAGTGAAAACAAATAAAACACTGCCTTAAAAAAAGTTAATCATTTATAAAAAAAAAAATTTTTTAAAAAAATGGACACTATGGGCACATTTACTGAATTGTTTTTTTTTTAATTCATTTTCACTAAAAAGGCAATTTACAGCCTATCTACTAAAATTTGAGCAACACCCTTTGCTATCAAATTATTTTGTTCCTGGAGAACCTTTGCAGTGTTTAGCCAGGTGAATGTTTGATGAGGCAATCTAAATCTAAATTTACCAAATAGTGAAAATGTCAATTTGTTACCCTTTTGTCACATACATCACTAATAAATACACAAATATGACCTTTATATATCCAATTAATTTCAATTAAAAGTGTAAATTAAAAACGTTTGTTTTGATCATTTCAGAAAGCTCTACACTAAAATTCAGCCATTAATAAATGGACCTGTATTTCTCTAAATCCCCAAATGCCATGTAATGTATTAAAAGATCAAAAATTAAAAGCATAAGTGAAAAAATCTGAATAATCCAAATAAAAATACAAATACATCAAAAACCTCTAAATACAATTACTATAACAAAATTCTTAAATCCTCTTAAAGTCTGTATTGATTAAAATAACCTAATCAGTGCAGCTCCCATTGATTGCAGAGGACCTCAACAGCTTTTACTTGGCAAATTTTTGTATTAGATTTTTTTTTACACTTCATAAAATGCTTATCTTTAGCATTTTAGAGAAATTAAAATAATGAATTTGTAAAAAATATAAATATGTCCCTAACAGAAAAGATGCTAAATTAAACACTGTCATGGCAGGTCTCCATAACAGCCTGGAGATCAATCCTTCTAGGAGATGGAGAGATGAAACCAGGGCTAGAACTGGGCAGATATTGAATATTGGAGACTCAGTTATTAAAAAGTTATGGCAATCTGTCAGCATGATTACTACAATTGAGAATTTCTAGGATTCAGCAAATGGCTTATCAGATCAACAAATAACTGGATTAAGTAATTTAAAGACCTTAAAGTACAAATTCAGTGACCCAGGCATCTAGTTAAAGGGAAGGTCTTCCAAAATCGTTATTTATTAAATGTACCTGTTCCATACACAGCATTAGAAGACAAAAAATCTCTGTTTTTTTTCCCTAGAGCATTTGGCTGATTTAACATTTGGATACAATCTCTATAACCACCATAAATTGCAACACAGTGAAAAGGTACACTGTGCTAGGGGAGAGAATGACAAAGAGCCCAGAGGAATGTTTAAACTAGGATGGGGTAAGTTAGAGTATTATGGTGTTGGAAACAGTGAGTTTGGATTTGATTTGGGGAATAGTGAAAAACTAAAACTTATGAATTTTAATTGGAGTTTTCAAAACTTGAGTACAAAAAAACTTGAAAACTCAAATGTAAGAAATCTGGCATATTCATGTAGAGGTCAATTAGAGTCATCCTAGGCAAAATGTGTTTTTTCAGTTGGTATCACAGCCTAGCATCAATGTGTGCAACAGACTGTGTCTAAAGAATCCTAAAAATCCCCTAATTTTTTAGATGATTTTCTGTCCAGTTCAGTAATTTTCTGATTAACTGTTTCCAATTCAGTATTAAGCCTCAAGTAGGCACATTTTGTTTGACACATAGGCCGCAATTGAAGTGGATAAAACTGCAATAGCAACTTTCTGTGGCAATTATGCTGGAATTTTGGGGGAAAATCATGGCATATGTTATCTGAAATTGCACAAGAACACTTCACTTGTGTTAAGTAAACAATCCTTTATGAAACCCAAACTCCCAGAAGGGATAATATCCCGCAACTCCAAACAGATCAGATTACTACTATTTTAAGAGGAGGTTCAGCATGACATCTCATATTGGCACAAAGCCAAAAGGTTTTCTACTGTATTTATGAAGTCTCTATTTTAGGGCTTATTTTTAGAGGAAAACTTTAATTTACAGGGGGGAAGCATCTTTTTTTGTATTTCTATGCTCCAGAGCTGCTAGAAATCTGAATCTGAAAATACTCCATCTAAAACCTAAGTCATGTAAAAGTCAATGGCAGACATCCCTTTTGCAATTTGAAAATGTATCTTGGCTTCATAATCTTTAAAGGGTTTCAGACTAAGGACATTGGCTTTCAATATTCTCACAGCAGCTAAGCTACTTATACTGAGGCAATGGAAGTCACAGGAGATACCAGAAAAAGAAGAACTTGTACAGTTCAATCTTATACTTGAAATATCAATAGCCAAGAGTAACACATCCTCTGTCAAAAATCTAACTTTTCAGTAATTGTGGAAGGAATTGAAAATCAAACAATTGGGGGCAGATTTACTAATGGTCGAATTACGAAAAAAACAAAATTAAAATTCAACCATCAAATAATTTTTAAGGGCATTTTCAGTTGAGAATTGACCAAATGGGTCAATATTCGATTTAATATAAATCATTCGAAGCCAATAAAGACTAGTGATGGGCTAATTTATTCACCTGGCTCAAATTCGCAGCAAATTCCCGTGATTCGCCAGCGGCGAAAACATTTGCAAAATTACCGGTAGGTTTTCCCGCGCCATTTTTTTGGATGCCAGCACGAATGTGCACCAAAACGAGACGCCTGCATCCAAAACGAGACGCCGGCGGATTCGAACAAAAACCTACCAGAAGAAACAACCAACCTACTGTCTGGAGAGTTCCTCTTCCTCCTATTTCCACATACCCTTTATCCCTCCTATATACTAACATCACCTTTTTTTTACTTTTTCCGCTGGCAACTTTTTCAAGCTGATTTTTTGATAAATTGGTTAAATTTGTGAATGTGCTTTAGGTTGACTCTGCTTTAATTAAAAAAATGGGAAAATGCATAGTAAATACCCTCTATGTGCTAATAAGAAATCAGTGAGAAAATACTCGTACAACCTGAACAACCTCCCAAGCTAAACTACTAGCAGCACAAATGGAGTTGGTGAATAAATCCCTACTCTACCAAAGGGCAAATCTTCTACAAATGGGAGACAAACCAGGGAAATTATTCGTCTTGTTGGTCAAGGACCCCTCACAATCCACTATTATACAGGTATACAAGATGACAATGACCATATTTTAACACTCCCATGTGAAATCAATGAGGCTTTCTATAAGTTGTACTGTGAACTATGCCAAACAAAACTTACCCCTAAAACAGAAGAAATACAGTCCTATGTTCAAAATATACCTATGTCTAGACTTGATACCCCAGAGGTATATGAACTAGACTCCCCCATCTCTATCCAAGAAGTGGTAGATGCCATGAACTCATGTCCATCGGGAAAGACCACTGGCCTGGACGGACTACTAATGGCATGGTATAAAAGATACAACTCCCTTTTGGCTCCAAGGTTATCTAATACATTTAATGCAATTTGTGAAGGTTCTCCTTTGCCTCTCTCAGCCAACAAATCACTAATAATTCTCATCCTGAAACCAGGGAAAGACCCCACACTATGTACATCCTACAGACCAATATCCCTTATAAACTGTGATGCTAAAATATTCGCCAAAGTTTTAGCCAGATGCCTTTCTTGAGTTCTCCCTTCCATTATTGCCCCATACTATTCTGGGTTTGTTCATGGCAGATCCACAGATATAAATTTAAGGCGTCTATTCACAAACATATCCATCACACATGACAAAAGAGTTATAGCGGCCCTGGACATTCGTCGAATGGAAGTATCTTTGGGCAGTAATGCACCATCTGGGAATGGGTAACAATTTTATAAAGTGGACATAAGTAGTGATGGGTGAATTTATTCGCCAGGCTCGAATTTGCGGCAAATTCCCGCGATTCACCATCAGCAAATAAATTATCAAAATGCCAGTGAAAATTTGCCTGCCGAAAATTCGCTGACGTAATTAAAAAATGACGTGGTGCGCGTCAAAAAGGTGAAGTCAATTTTGCACCCATGCAGAGAAACTGTCACTATTTGCTGATGACACGCTTCTCTACCTAGCAAATCCAACATCAGACCTTGAGGCCACTCTGCACGTTATAAATACCCACACCGTATATTCAGGCCTCAAAATCAATTGGGCAAAATCTATACTCTTTCTAATAGACACTCGTCCATTCCACCTGCCAACATATAGTGGGGCCCTGCAGTGGGCCTCATCTTTTAAATACCTAAGCATCACTATACATAAAGACCTGAAACAATTTGTTGACCTCAATCTCTATCCTCTGGTGCATGAGCTGGAAAATAAAACTAAAGTGTTGACCAGTCTACGCCTTTCCTTGATAGGGCACATCAACCTATTCAAAATTACAATGCTCCGAAAATGTACATATGTCTTTTGCCAAACACCCATCAAAATCCCAGCAAATTATTTCATACTGGGTTGCCTCCACTCCAAGGATTGATGCAGCCAAACTACAACTCCCAAAGATGGAGGAGGCCTGGCTGCCCCAAATATGACCATGTACTACCTAGCGGCCAGACTTACAGTAGCCTGGTGCTGGGCCTCCCCGTCCTAGCACAACCCAGCCACAACTTTGGAGGCCCACATAAAGGGCTCATATGAAGATCTTAACAATCTTATATACGGGGATGTGGATACACATCTAAAACAACTCCCTAATGAAAGAGGTGAGACAGGCATGGCAAACAGCCCTTCACCTATTCCCTAGACCCATCAACCACCTCTCCTCCTACGCCCCACTCTGGTATAACCCAAATATCTCACATTTACAAAGTGTCCCAGATCCCCAGCTTTGGGCCAGGTACAACATCAAATACATTAAGGATGTTTGCAAGGATAACTCTATATCCAACTTTCAGGGCCTAAAGGAAAAGTTTCAGTTGCCTAACAAAATGTTATTTAGATTTTTCCAATTGAGGCACGCGTTAACTACACAGTTACAAGGGCATGTAGTAGATACTACACCCAGGTAAATAGAGGATATGGCATACAACAGAATGCTTACTAAACCTCTTTCAAAATTATACGCCCAACTGATTCTATATAACTCTTCCCTGCACCTTACACCTCTACTGAAATGGTCCCAGGATATCCCAGGAATTACAGAAGAGGATTGGAAAGAAATACTAGATTCACAGCTTGAATACTTGGTTGGAGCCAGAGACAAGTTACTCCAATTTAAATTCTTACATAAAACCTATCTCACCCCTTACTGCTTACATAAGATCTCAGACCAACACTCTGATGAATGCCCCATATGCCACAATCACCAGCTGACTACATGCATATGATGTGGTCATGTCCAAGAATAAATACAAGCACTATATTACAAGTGCCATAGGGATACATATTCAACCGGATCATTTGCTGATGTTACTAAACCAGGTCTCTAATGTGGTTCATACTCGAGCTGCTAGAACTCTTCTAGCTATAGTACTAACAGCAGCCAAGAAATGTATTGTCATGCATTGGGAAAATAGTAACCCCCCCATCACTATTACTATGGAAAAACCAAGTCAACAAAATGATCCCGATGTATAAACTAATTTATGCAAGGAGAGGCTGCCCAGACAAATATGAAAAAGTGTGGGACCCATGGTTAAATGCCTGGAAAATGTAAAAAGATAAAAACATACCTCCACAAGGGGACCTACAGGTTTTACTTAGTACACCCACCTAATATACTTATAGAAGTGCAATGTATTCCAACTAGCCACATTGACCACTCTTGAGCACAAGAACCTACTATTATAAGAGGAGATGTCCCCCCCTTCCTCTCACTCCTTTTCTCCCCCTTGTTGTTCCCAGTTACTTCCCTGTTTCTCCCCCACCAACCAAAGCAACATCTAGTATAGACTGCAAGATAAATACATTTCAGCAGGAATACTACTATATACTGTAGTAGAGTAAAGTCAGTGGTCCGCCATACCAATCTAAACAGACACACTTCCACACAGGTTTTGATGTATTTTCTTAAGAGTTTATTCCAGAGTAATCTTGAACTGTACCAACCTTGTGTAATATGCAATATAAATTTTGAATATTTGGGAATGCTCTGTTTATACGTGTACAATCAAGAAACAAATCAGTTAACAATGTGAAATTGATCAATATCATTAGCAGCACAATAGTGAATCATGGGTAATTTAATGTAATATGGGATCTACAATATGGTGAAAATTTACTAATCACTTCAAAATGTAACCGTCACAATTTTTTTGGGGGGGTAATTTTTGATCGAATATGGCCATTTTTGATCAGAAACATCTGTATTCAATCAAATTAAAACAAACAATCAAACAATCAATCACATAGTTCGAATCAATGGATTCGAACAATCTCCCTAAAAATCCTTCATCTTTTCTCAGAAAAATTTCTAGTTGGTCCCCCATAGGCTAAAATGGCAATTCGGCAGCTTTAAGGTGGTGAAGAGTCGAATTTGAAGTATTTGTAAAGGGCCAGTAGTTTGAAATTTGATTCAAAACTAATTTCGGGCTATTCGATAGTCGAAGTAGCCCAAAATTACGTTGAAATTCAAATTTTAATAATTAAAATTTTATTTGAATTTTCACTTCGACCCCTAGTAAATGCGCCCCTTTGTGTCTAGTTTAAATAAATTCCCATTTGTAGCACCTCCTGCTTTACAGTTGGACAATTATAAACTGGTTTCCATGTCTGAACTCTTTATGCAGTAAAACTGAATTTTTCTTGCAAGTGAAAGCAATTATACTAATACATGCACTCATTTAGCTGATATTACTCACAGGATTCAATTATATAAAATCTGTGAATTAATATCAGGAAAGCTAATATTTACATTTATTTCATGGTAAAGAAAAGTATTTTCTGCATACAGTACCTTTAGAAAAAATTAAATAGAAGAGTAAAATAAAAACTTGTTAAACCTGTTGTTTTGATATTTTTTCCTCTTCTTCTTCATCTGCTGATCAATTGAAATTTGCCCCTTTAATAAAGATGCAAAGTATTAAAAATACAACCTCTGAACAAAGTGGTTCTTCGCCATCTCAGACCTTTTGATTAGCCAGTCATACTATTGTGCACTTTAGCTGAGGTAAGCTAACTGCCAGCGTCTTATTAGTATATCGCTGACTTGCTTATTTCCCTCTCCATCCCATATGTCCCTGTCAGAAGTGTTTTGTGTGAAATAGTGAGAAGTGACAGGAAAGAACACTAGTGGGACCTGCTAATCCTTAAACGTAACTTTCATTTTTTCCCCTTAAGATCAGAATGAGTGTCTAGGAACATTGTTATTAGAGTTGAAGAACACTGTATATCAACTTCACATCTATAGACTTCAAGTCAATCTATCTATCTATCTATCTATCTATCTATCTATATCATCATCATCATCTATCTATCATCTATTATTTATCTGTTTATCTATCATATAGTTATATATCTATCTGCCTATCTATCTATCATCTATCATTTATCCCAAAAAACCTGCTACACAGAGAGAGGTCCTTTTACTAAAGGTCGAAATATTAGTGGTATTCAACCTTTTTAAAACCCTGATTAAACTCTATTTCTCTAAAATAAATGGAATGAAAGTTATAGATGAGTACAATCTTTTTCCATTCACTTTTTCCCGAAAAAGTTTTTTAGGATTTTTTTTATAAAGTCGTATTTTCGGGAAACAGATTGATGGCAAGTTTTTTTCCAGAAAGAAAAAATATGTCAGGCTTTACCTGGAAAATACCATTGAGTTTAGAGGTTTTAGAATTATCAAATTTTCAGAGTTTAACTTCAAAACTTAATAAAATTAAATACTCTCTATTTAAACTCTATTTCTCTAAAATAAATGGAATGAAAGTTATAGATGAGTACAATTTTTTTCCATTCACTTTTTCCCGGGAAACTATGCCTTACCATATATATATATGCCTTACCATGTGCACTTTTTCATCTCCAATTTGTACCTGTATGTTAACCTCACATCCACTTAGACTGTGAGCTCTATGGGGCAGGGACCTCCTTCCCACTATGTATCTTACCACACAGCACTTAACCTCTTTGTCCTATGGTTCTGTATATATTTGTTATGCGATTTGTCTCCCCCTTGTATATTTTTATATATATAGTAATTTTATGCACTGTACAGCTCTGCGGCTCCTTAACAGCACTTTACAAATAAAGTTATACATACATACATACATACATATATATATATATATATATGGCTCTTCCAGTTCCTACTCTCTTTCCTGGCCACTTCCCCAGCAGCAGCATCTGCATTAAAAAAAATAAAACGTGTTAAGATATAGCAAGCAAAAAATGGGGTCACAATAGGCAAGACCCTAGGCTGCACAACCCCATAACAGACCCCAATACCACCTCTGCTAATGCAACCCTCCCCTCATTGTAAATCAACTGCATCAATTAAAAAGCTCCAAAAGCTGACCCTGTTGTCCCTGGTGCTAAGAAGTCTGTATTTTAAAATGGATCATTTATGACACCATGGGGAAGCAAGTGCAATATGTCTAACCTTATTGATCATTGCCACATAAGTGGTGATGAGTTTGTTACTCTGTGGTAGGCCCAAACAAAAAATGTGTTTTGTAAGTGGACCTGGCTCTTTTACAATGGACATTGACCTTCCAAACCAAAGCTGTGTATAGTGTCTTAGCATCTACCTGATTTTGCACTCTCTTTGGCCAACCCACAGTTGAAGATCAGGGTGTTGAAGAGTTTTGAATGCAACTGAACCCTGGGTGGCAGCACAGGGAGCATGGACAAGGACTGGTGGTACTATAAATAATACATTGGTATATGAATACATTTCATAAAATGGTAAAGTAACTGCAAATTATATTTTCTTGGGGACTACAGTACATGGCCTATGAGCACATCTGGGCCTTTGGCCTGTCCCTGTCTGTCAGCCTTTGGTGTTGCACCAAAAAGGGAAAACAAATAATGCTTAACAAGGTTTGAAAACAAAGGACAAATCGTAACTAAAATGTAAAAACCACATTCTGAATTCTCCAGTGATCCCAAAACAAGAGAAAAGCATTCAAAGTGCTAGAGGGACAGCACTTGCCATAAATTTTTGTACTCTGCTCCAATCCCAAAAATGAGGCTTAAAAGCTGCAGTTCATGTGATCTATTTGAGTGGCACTTTGTACAATATGCTACTAGTAAGACTGTTACGTTTAAGCCAAACTAAAGTTACCAACTCTTGCTTTAGATGTTCACAAAATAATTTTTTTGTTCTAAATCCTAACTCAACTCTATTGACATACCATTTTGGCTGAAATCATCTTTTTATGACTCTGTATATATATCTATGTATATCCATGTCATATCATTTTTAGAACATTTAGCAAAATACCTCCCCTATTTGTGTCCATATAATCACCTGGCAGCCCTCCACATAACTCTTCACCAACAGTTTCCAGAAGGCGATGCTCAATGGGCTTGAGGCAGAGGTCTCCACCCATTTCCGTCATACAAATTTGCTGCAAATGTACCTCTTCAATTGATGGTGTACAGTGCTTACTGCATTCACTGTTGGCACCTGGCAGTGCTGATCCGACACCAAACAAGCTGTGCCATCAATGGATCACCTTATCAATCAGTGCCAAATTCTCCTCACTGGTAGATCTGGGGTTAATTTTGGTGCTTGGCCCCTCCTCCTCTTCCTCCTCCTCCTAGTGTGTTGGGGTGGTAGTGAAGTCCTCCTCATTCTGACCCCACTACCAGAGGGCTGCTTTCCATCATCCTCCCCCTAGCCCACCTGAGGCTCAGAACTTGTCTAAGTTGAGGCATCCTGCTCTTCCTCCTCCTTCACCCCCTCAAACAAGTCTGTGATCTTCACTCCCACCTTCCTCCTATCACTCCTCTTCTTACCTTCACCTTCTGGCCATGTCTTTTGTAAAAAATATTGATTTGGCCAACCCTCTGAAAATCATTCCTTCCTCTTTGCATTCCAAAATAGAAGTGCAGAAAATTTGCGCCTGTGCCCCTGAAATGGCCACTGGAGGAATTCCTGTTTCCATGTCTTTTGTAAAAAATATTGATTCGGCCAACCCTCTAAAAATCATTCCTTCCTCTTTACTTTCTAAAATGGAAGTGCAGAAAATGTACCCCTGTGCCCATGAAATGGCCACTGGAGGAATTCCTGTTGGTGAAAAAAACAGGAGCTTGGAAATGAACAGGTGTATAAATTTCTCAAAATCCTTGTTTTTTTGAGAATGTGATACAAGGCTCTTCAATATTTTTGAACGATTTGTCTTGATAAAAT
>CM044439.1:4046991-4058430 GCA_024363595.1 Xenopus borealis
ATGGTGAAATTGCAAGTTGCACACTGCAGTTGTGTAAGTAAATGTGCACTTATGATTATTAAATGAGAAAATATTTTATGTCTTATTGTCTGGTCTAAAAGCTTTTCTACCTCTAATGTCAGACTAACAGGCCTATAAATACCAGTCTGATAGCAAATCCCTTTTCTGAATTATGATGCCATATTAGCAATTCACTAATCATTAAGGAATCACAGAAGATAATGATGGTGACATAGGCCTAACCATCTATAGCAACCTCTCAAGCATTGCAACTTGCACCATTTTTTCCACTTTGCAAACTGCCACATCATCAGTAAATGAGACTTTATATCTCAACAGCAAGCAGCCACACAGGGTCCTTTTTAAATTTCACAGCAGCTTAATATAATTTAAAGGATTGAATTTGGGTAGCAAGTTTGGGGAATCTTGCAGATTTTGCATACAATAGGGTCAAGGGTCAAGTAGAAAATACTTCGAAATTCGACCATAGAATTAAAATCCTTCAACTTCAATTATCAAAGTCAAAGTATTTTCACCGAATTTGGCATTCGTTTGATCGAAGAACAATTGTTTGACCGAACAAAAAAATCCTTTGAATCCTTCATTTCGAAGGATTTTAGCGTACAATTGAATGATTGTTCTTTGATAAAATAAAACAATTTGGCTGCTTTTATTTGGCAAGGTAAAAAAAATCCAAGTATTTTTAAAGACACAGTACTTCGAATTTCGGGGGCATCAGTAAAAGTTCCAGTTCTTAAAAGCAGGAAGTCCTTAAATTGCTTGAAAATATGTTTCTGCTGTGAAAAAATAGGTGCTGGATGATGGAGGCTGATAAAAATGGCATTGCAATGTTATATATACATATTGATACAACACTTTGGTTTAAGTTGGCAACAGGTTTCTTTCTGTGCTGGCAGAATACAAATGCAGTTCCATGTATCATCAGATATCTCTTTCAGATTTGAAGTGTGTTTATACTTCACCTGCCTTGGGGAATTACAGTGTTACACTATGTGAACAGGTTGGCTGCACTTGAAAGACTGAAAAGAACATTGATGTTATTGCTGGTGCGTCACTATGTTCCTGTATCTACCGTGATATTCAGAATATAGCCCAGAGAAAAAACAGACATGTTTGTCCGTTCCATGAACTGTTAAATCTGTATTTAAACAAACATTGGCTAAACAGAATGTGATGAAGACAAGTGTGTTTTGGCTGAACTTTATCTCTTGCAGAAATATGCAGAGACCCCTATTTATTTTTATTTCCATAATAATTGTTATTGAATCCAGATTATATTTTAAGTAAAGTATGTTGTAATAATAGGCAAGCATTGGGAAATCACAACCATCTAGAGGGTACTTAAATGAATCAGCATAGAAAAATGACATATTTATACAGTTAAGTCAGAGATGTAAGGAAAATGGCACGAAGAAGGAACTCTACAGTCCATAGAGCTAACATTCTAAGCAGTAGAGTACATTACAGGCTGGGCTAGCATTCCAAAAGGTAGATTATTGTTGGAACTATGGTTGAACAATTGATACACCAATATTTGTACTCAGTTTATGAGCTAAGCTGGCTCAGGACCAAAAGATTCACCTTGAAGAGGGGCTGTGACCAAAAACTAGACTTTCAAGGTGGGGTACATCTGAAAAGGTTTGACAACCACAGTAATGCAGTGGGACTCTCTCATATCTGGGGGGGCTTGTAGCAGTGACGGGGGTAATTCAGTCTGAAGGCCAGTTTATTGAAATTTGAGGATGAATTTGCTCACCTAGATATACCTGAAAGCCCAGCTTGAGGGACATTCTGAAGTGAATATGGGTATGTGGGTGAATATGCATTTGCTGTCTTAGATATTGTTGGAACTATGGTTGAACAATTGACACACTGATATTTGTACTATATACGATATTTGTTTGACCTTTAAGGGGGGCCATTAACAAAAACTAGACTTTGAAGGTAGATCTGAAAGGGTTTGACAACCCCAGTAATGAGGTGCCACAAGGGGGCTTGTGGCAGCGGCAAGGGGTATTCCGTCTATAGGCAAGTTAAGTTGAAAATTGGGGAGAAAGGTAATTTGCTGTCCTAGATACATCTGAAAGCCCAGCTTGAGGGCCATTTATAGTGACATTTGTGTTAATATGCATATGTCCTATATATTTTTGTGACTATAGTTGAACGATTAAAACACCACTATTTTTGTACCCATTTCATATATTATTATTAAGTAGCAAATGGTTATTTGGAAGTATTAATGTTGCTTCAATGCATGTTCCTTCACACTTGATTCAATGCCTAGCCCGAAACATGTAGGGGCAAATTTACTAAAATTCCCTAAAAATCCGTCGAATTCCCTTGAAATTCGATAAGCATTCAACTATCGAATGCTTATCGAATAGTTTTAGGCTATCTTTTTCCTCGATATTTGATTTCTCTATGAAATCGTACAATCGTACCGATCGTTCGATTTCATGAAAAAAAAACGGACTTTTTCTTTCGAGCGCTCGAAAAATTTGTACGATCTAGGCATTCGATCGTATGAATGGTATTCGAGCAGGTGTTTGCAAAAGAAAGCCTATGGGGGGATTCCCATAGGCTTCTATTGCTATTCAGTAGGTTCAATCTGGCGAAGTAGGCAATTGAATAAAATTTTAAAGTTAAAGTCCTTCGATCATCGAATGGTCGAATGATCGAATATTCGATCATTCGAATTTTCGGTATTCGATGATCGAAGTGGCCAAATTTGCATATCCGAGCCTCTGAAAAAAATTGTATGATCAGAATTGGATTGAATTCGATCGAACTTTGATCCATTGACGGGAATTTAGTAAATTTGCCCCGTAGTGTGCGTTTTATCTCCTCAATAAAAACTTTGCAGTTTATTTTACTTCCAATGCTTTTTCCTATGTTGTTCCTATTTATTAATGTATTCAGATTGGAGATTGACGCCAGATACTCCATGGGAAGAGTGGACTTTGCTTTAAATCGCATGCTATAGAAAATTTGAATTCTGGAATTGTTCCATTTCATGAGCTAAGTGAGTTCAGGACAAAACATTGCATCTTCAAGTGGGAAACCAAAACAAACTTTGGCCCTTCAAGGTGGGGTGAAATTGAAAAAGTTTGACAACCCCTTTATTAATGGAAGTCTGCCCCAAAACAATATCTGTTGTACAATTCTCAGAAGTGTTAGCAGGTCCCCAGGAACTGCACAGTACACTAATAAGCATTTAAGATGCTGCATATAATAACCGTACTGAAATCTCAAAGAAAAGTAAGAACAAGCACATTTTCTCCATTTAGTATTTTAAATTAAGCATACAATTTTAGTCATTTATCTCACACAAAAAAAGCCAATTTTCCAGCATGCAGTTGCATTGTGTTCTTTGACGTTATAAATAATATGTTCCAGGCTCCTCTTAAATTGCTGTCTGTTACTAAAAGAGGAAGATGTTTTCATCTGGGCACGTACATCAAAGCTACTCGAGATTATCACAGTGATAAAATTATCCTTTAAATCTTCAAAGCTTTATAGCCATCAAATTTGACATGTCCAGGATAGTCAGCCACTTCTGTATAAAATTATACACCAAAAAAATCTGATATTCAAGTAGTTAATTCAATTTGGAATTGTGAATTTGGAATAAACATATATAATTTAGAAAGTCTATGTGTCATTTCCCAGCTAACCTAGTAAGAACTTAGAGACCTGGAAGACTGAAGGTTGGGTGCAGCCTGTTTTTAAATCCATAAATATATCCAGCTACCGCTGCAAAAGTAGTAGTTGAAGACTGAAATACATTAAGTACTCATCAGGTACTGATTGACTTGCCTTTTTTACGCTCATTGCTTGCACACAAGCCCTGACTTTAAAAGCTTTGCTCTGAGAAAACAAGTGTCACAGCAAACCACAGTTTCTTTATTTTTCAAAGTATATGCACTCTAAAGAAAAACAGATGAAAATAGCATGAAAGGATCACCAATGGCTATTTATGAAGTACAATTTGTCCTGTTTTTGCTTTGATCTCTTTGTTCTCAATGCGATGGTGTGAAGTGCCCAGAAAGCCGCTGTACAAATAGAATTTTGTGTGGTTCAAGGACATGTAGGGATCTTTGGCTGCTCTATTCAGCTTAAAAGTTAACATCTTTTTGGAATTTTGAAATGCAGACTGGCAAAGAAAAACAGTTCATTGCCACACAAAAGCTTGATACAAATTATGGACAGTTTTAAGGGATAATGTTGCAACATGGCCGCTATTAACCCGCAGCGGCCATATTTATTTTAACACTATTAAAGCACGAGGAGTAGTGATGGCCAAATTGTTGGCATTTGCTTCGGCAATTTTTTTCCGATTTTCTCGTTTTGGACGTGCCCATCCATTTTTTCGACGCCGTCAATGGGCTGTGAATTTGCCAATCACTAATGAGGAGCCATTTTAAGAACAGTCTCGAAGTCTTCATTCCTCCAATTACTGTTTTAGAACATTTTTATCATGGTTCCTTAATCAAAATAAATTTTTTGTAAAATATAAAAGCCATAAAATCCAAGTATACAAAAGAATATATATATATATATATATATGTGTGTGTGTGCATACAATATATATATGTCATTGCCAGAACAAAACAAAATAATTTCTATTACTATCTCCATGCAGCAGGATAAAACTCAATAATTCTGAATTACTAAAGATTACTAAGGGTATTAATGCTCAGACAACTTATTTTTATTTACTAAACTCTGGTCAGGCTTTTTGGAGCAAGACTCAAATTTTTCTATTTTTTTAAACTGGATTTTTTGGCATTTATTAAAGCCATCTCAGACCTGCTGAGGTTGTTAATACAGTAAGTCATTGGGAGAGGTCACTATCCTATTTGGGAGTTTCTGTGGTCTGCACTGGAATGAGTCTGAAAATCAAATAATGAAAAAGTTCAAATTGTGGATTCAAGGTTGGTTTGACTTTTTTTTTAATAAAAAATATCAAAGTTTCAGATTTTGATAAATAACCCCCAAAGAGTAGTAGATTTATTTTTTTTACTAGAACCTTTATTAACATAATAAGACATTGTGCAATTTCCAATGTAATTATGAATATATATGTCAACGTCTGCTGTAACCATGGTAACATTAAATGCATTGTGTGGTAGCTTGTGTTTGATGGGAAAAAGGCCAACAGGTCAAGTAGTTACTGGAAAACACATATACTGATTCTGGGTTACATGATAGCATCAGGTCAATTAATGGGTAAATCTAGTGTGGGTGAGATCAGGAAGCAAATGTTAGTGAATAAAAATGAAGATTGTTGGCCACAGTTCATCATATCAGGTCAGGGTTTATAAGACCTGCAATTTTGTGCAGTCACCATTGTGTGAGTTGTAGTGATGAGCGAATCTACCCAGTTTCGCTTCGCCGAAAAATTTGCTAATTTCTAACAAAATTCGCGAATTGTCGAAAAAAATTTCGAAACAAGTCGCGGCATGTTTTTGATGTTGTTTTCGTCACGCCACGTCTTCGGCGCATCGCGTCAAAAACGACGCGCAACTTGGTTTTTTTAGGCGGATTTTCACTGGCGTTTCATAAATTTTTTCGCCAGCGGCGAATCGCGAGAATTCGCCCATCACTAGTGAGTTGCTATTTTCCAAAGAATCAGTATGTTACCCACCATGGACAGAAGAGGCATGCATGTGGCAGAAGAACACAAAGGGGAAACTTTGTCATTGACATATTGTAATCAGTTATTTTGTTTCCCTGCCATTAGTCAGAGATTAGACCAGTGTCTACATTTATATGCAAATATATAAAAAAAATTTTATTAAAATATAAAATAACCTGGAGTTGATTCTTCAGACTCTTACAGGCAAAGTTATATATTTCCATACAGTGCTACAGCGGACAATTACTGAATGAAAATCGTTAGGACTCAATACAATTGCGTTCAGAATTATAGAAATTCTTAGTGGAATCTTGAGTAACTAATCCACCTGAGTTCTATCCAATTCCTGAGAAAATTTCACATTTGCTGCTGCAGGTCACTGCATCAGTCTTTCATCCAACCAAGATCAATGAAAAACGTATAAAATATACTGACAATGGCTGCTCAAAAATATGATTAAATATCACTCAAACATTAGGATAAAATATAGGTACATCATATACGCATAATATAAATATCTTAAGTAATAAACCATTATATATATATTACCTTTTAGTGGTTAAATCCTGTCCAGATGGTAAGACTGATAATTAAAATAATCAAATTAAAAATAAAGGTTCTTAAACGCGTTTCGTGACCGTATCCCGTCACTTCCTCAACCTGAGAACTATCAAGCCATTGGCTTAATTATGTCAGAGTGTTAATTCTTATGGTATTTTTAATGCCAATATTTGGTCACAGCTTTTCTGATATTTGGTATCAGTTTGAGCTGCCAATAAAGCATTTTCCTTACTTTCAAGTCTTGTTGACTGTGTTAAGTGAATCTGCCATGTTTCACTTTTTGTCAAAATTTTAAAAAAAACTGAGTCAAAATTAACCAAATTGCATTTAAGTCAATGGGAACACAAAGCTATGTCATGGTGGGCATTTGACATCAAGTTGGTATTGCTTTTATGCTGTTGTACATGCTTTTATACATGTTTTGAATTTGGAAGATTAAACATGAAGTTAGCACTGCATTTATATGCTGCTACTGTATGTGCATATGTATATTAATTGACACTTGTATACTGTTATGGGAATTTGGCACTGCTTTAATACCATGGGGCAGATTCACTAAAGGGCGAAGTGGCTAATGCTAGTGTCAATTTTCTAGCGTTACTGCCCGCAGGGACTTCGGCGATTTACAGGCACAGGTGTAACATCAATAGCAAAGGAGATAGATGCTAGCTTTGCTTTGTAGTGATGGACGAATCTGGCGCGTTTCGCTTTGCCGATTTTTTTTGCGAATTTCCTGAGAAATTTGCAAAATGGCAAAAAATTTGCAAAACGCAGCTGGCATCTCGTTTTGGATGCCAACATCTTGTTTGAATGCGGGCGTCTTGATTTGGACGCAGGCACACATTTGCATTGGCGTTGAAAAAACTGAATTTTCTCGGGCTAGAGCGAATTTATTCGTCGGCAGCGAATCGCGGGAATTCACCGCAAATTCAAGCCAGGCGAATAAATCCGCACATCACTTTTGCTTTGCACTCAAATGCCAGATGAATTTTCGCTCTGGTGAATGGACCTGGTGAAGTGTGTAGAACATCCTCAATCTTCAGTTATTTGCATCATACTTTTTGAGTGAAATAGCTTATCTAAGTCCAAAAAATGCTGGCGTCTTTTCATTTTTTCAGGATGGCCTTATGTGTAGGGTGTTAAAACAACAAAATTTACGTTATTAAGGTTCCCTCGGCATGTCTAGTTATCAGAGTAAATGTAATGTATTAGATACACCATGTAACATAACTAGCTCCATTTCACTTTAAATTTCCAGCCGTATGCAAATTAGCCTAAGCTCAAGAACGCTAACGAAGTTGCCCTAGGCAGAATTAAACACTAGCGCATCTTTACTTTGATCATTCTGCCGAAGTAACGCTAGCATAAATTCGCCAGCGTTCGTTGCCACGGGACAAAACTTCACTGCTTAGTAAATCAGCGCTGACCACCTGGTGAAGGTTTGCGATTTGCTGGCGAATTTGCCCTCTTTAGTGAATTTGCCCCCATTTTTGTTGTTAAACATGGAGTTGGATCTGCATTTATATACTGCTATATACCGCTATAGGACACTTATCTTGTATCTAACGTCGTACCATAGATGGTGCACTATTTTTAATAAGGTAGGTCTCATGACAGAGGCCAGGTGGCAAAAGTCTGGCACCACTAATTTATATATTACTAGCTTACAGGCACAACTAATAAATCCAACCACCAAGAGATAGGGGGGTTATTTATTAAGGTTTGGGTTGTGTTTTTCCATGAAAGATCGAGTTTTAAAAGTTATTTTTTTTTGGTCAAAACATTTTCGGGTTAAAATAAATAAAAAATTTCCAAGTTTTCCAAGTTCAAATTTTTTCAAGATGTATTATACTCCGACCCTGGAAATAGCTTGAATACAAAAATACACCATATCAAACCTGTCGTGATCATGTAGGAGTCAAAGGTCCCTTGAACCATTTGAAGATGTTAATAACCTTCCTGATGTTCATGAGTTTTTTTTGAGGGTTTTGCCCAAAAACTTGATCAATTCGAGCAATTCAAGTTTTTTTCTGCTGAAAACTCAATAAGATCAAGTTTTCAGGTTTCACAACTCAAACTTGCAGAATTTTTTTTACCATTTCAGTTTTTTCTTAAATAAAACAAATCAAAAATTTGAGTTGTGACGTCATTTGAGTTCATTTGAGGCATAAAAAAGTCCAGCATTCAATCAATCAATCAATTCAATTCAATTTGATAATTAACCCCCGTAATGTCTGGGGCTAATTACCAATTGCTCAAATTCCATTGATTAACCACAAAAACTATGAATGGCCAAAAAAAATACTGTATGACTGTATGTCACCTTGGATTTTGATGACCTTGACATTAAAGACATTGACCTTCAATCTCCTGTCTAAATGGACATGAAACTTCTCATCCACAGTTATCCCTTTCATGTTTGTATTTTTCTGTTTTGTCTTTTCTTACCTGTAGTTATTTGTTCAATTAAATAATTTTTTCCTACTTTCCATTTTCCACATCAGAGCATGCATGTATTTCTGTGACATGCTCATCATGTTTATTTCTGATACAGTTGTTTGGGTTTTTTTCTAGTTGCAAAGAAATAATCATATACCTAACTTGCCTGGAAGCAAATTGCATCTGTTTCTTATAATTTCTTCTCAGAATTTCTCTCTGCACCTCTTGCACATCTGCACACAACATATTATTGCATCTGACAAACAACTTATCTTGTTCAAAAGAATAAATCTACAGAATCAGTTCAGTATGTTTCCCCTCAGTCTCTGCCAACCAAGACTGTTTTGCAGGAAGCCGTTACCTTAACAGATGTTTTTTTGTGTGTTTACCCCCCCCATTCCATAGCATTCTATGTTTTTCTTGCCAAGTTGTTAGTCTAAACCTCAGTCAGTGTGCTACAATTTAGTCCTTATTACGTGTTTGTTAAGCAATCCTCTGTGTATGATAGAAATGACCCTTTTGAAAAAACATGGAAAAATAACAATAACAGCTAGCATTGGCAAAGGACCCAGATTGTCTATCTAATTGAATAATGCTTATTGCATTTGATTTTTACTTATAGACTTCTGAGTATTCTAAATATTCTCTTAATGTGCCTTATGCAAAGGCATGAACAACTTATTGAGATCACTCCTGCTTTCTGCTATCCATACCAAATGTTAAATAAACCTACTGGGGTTATTAATTACTAATTAATGCAAATACCGTGCTTCGTGTGCATTTGTGAAATCCTCATACGGTACTTAATGCTTGAAGGCTTTCCATAGTTTAAGTCAATTACAGAAAGCAAAAATGCATAAAGCATTTGTGGCATTTACAATATAGAAGTTATTTTAAATTTGTTAATATCAGGAAAAAATTTAAAAAGTGAAATGGGGCTCATTTTGTAAATTAGGAGATAAGTGTGGCCATTTATCAACGCTAGATTTTCTTTCACGGTTCGTTCACGGTTTATTTGCACTACAAATTGTTAATTTCAATAACATTTTGTTTTATAAATTAGCAAAATTTAAGTCTTTTTAATTTGTCAATTTATTTGAAGAAGAAAAACCTCTGAAATAAGCATTCACATTATAATACAGTATTATTTTCATATAAAACTAAAAGTTATTAGTCTAAAAAAAAGATTAGGGCAGCAACTCTGCATAACCTTGTTAGTCAAGAGTTTCACAAACTGCCCCATAAGACACGTTGCCTCCTTTTTATAAAATGTTTCAAAGATGCTCAATAGATATATGGCTAATCCTTGACCTAATATTATTCAACTGATTGATTCCATGGGCAAATAAACTGCCAAGTCGTCTGGAATGCCAGTATATCCCCATGTACTATATAGCCAGTTTTAGCACCCTGTATGTTTCTCATTCGCTTGATTGATTTATTGTATCTGGTTCCCATTTTTGAAAGAACATGTTATGTAATGTGTTTTATATTTTCAATGATCTTCAGCACTTGATGCACTTTGTTGCTGAGCTCAACAGTAAAGTTGTTGCTATCTCTTTTTTGTTGCTACAGGTATGGGAACTGTTAACCAGAATGCTCTGGACCTGTGGTTTTTGGCATAATGTATGTTTCTTTAATTTGGATCTTCATACCTTAACCTTTGCTTCCAAGAAGCATATATTTTATCTTAGTTGGGATCAAGTACAATACATGGTTGTACTGATGGATTACCAGGCAAAAAAACACAGATATACACAGAGAGATAGAAATACAAATAGAGACACAAGTATGAGATCCATTATGTGGAAACCCATTATCCAGAAAGCTCTGTTTTGCTCTGAATATCCATTTGACTTACATAATTTACAAAATTTTTAAAAAATAATTTCCTTTTTCTCTGTAATAATACAACAGTACCATTGTAAGGAGCACTCGCCGGCGCTACCTACTCTTTCTGCGTTTTCCCCAAGATGGCAGAGAAAAAGGAAATTATTTAAAACAAATTTGTAAATTATGTAAGTAAAATGGAGTCTAAGGGAGACAGCCATTCTGCAATTCAGAGCTTTCTGGATTTTACTAAAGGTGAGAAGCTTAGATTTATGATGTTTCTTCACAGTTCTTCTTTTTACAGCTGTATTGATTGGAGAATATTATTGGAAGGTTACATAGTTACATAGTTAAATTGGGTTGAAAAAAGACAAAGTCCATCAAGTTCAACCCCTCCAAATTAAAACCCAGCATTCACACACACACACACACACACATCCCTCCACACTTTCACACAAACCATGTATGTCCATAGCTACACTAACTGTAGAGTTTAGTATCAAGCTAGCTTTTGATATTATGTCTGTCCAAAAAAATTATCCAAGCTCCTTTTAAAAGCATCAACAGAATTAGCCATCACAAGATCACCCGTCTATAATGTTCTCTAATGTACTTGTAAAGTGAAATCATATCCCATCGCAAGCGCCTTTTTTCCAGAGAAAACAACCCCAACCTGGACAGTTTACCCTCGTAATTTAAGTCTACCATCCCTCTTAGCAGTTTAGTTGCAGTTCTCTGCACTCTCTCCAGCTCATTTATATCCCTCTTAAGGACTGGAGTCCAAAACTGCACTGCATACTCCAGATGAGGTCTTACTAGGGATCTATAAAGAGGTATAATTATGTTTTCATCCCTTGAGTTTGTGCCTTTTTTATGCAGGACAGAACGTTATTTGCTTTAGAAGCTACAGAATGACACTGCCCTGAATTAGACAACATGTTATCTATAAA
>CM044439.1:4097482-4111597 GCA_024363595.1 Xenopus borealis
ATCCTGTACTATAAAATCTTGCTTTCTGTCACAAAATATCTATTTTGTCATACAATTCTAGCTTGGCATGCTCTAGTTAGTAACACTATTATATATTCTGTCCAAGTTTTTTTTACATACAGTAATTCATTCTGTAAGTAACTGCATATGAGTGCATCTGTTACATGGAGGTTATATATTTGTGAGACAAATTGATTGTTAAAATGTACAGAATTGAGATAAGACAATAAGTCTTTTGTATATTATTTATCTGTGTATATGGTCACAAATACTTATATACCGTGAGAGACATGTATTTTGGACAAACGGCACCCCATAAGAGTCTGGTTAGTCGGGTAACAGCTGCTTCCTCCTTCGCTTCTCCGCACTACCTCAAGCTGACGGGGGGGCGGCAGAAAACGCTTGTTGTTGCTCCCAGGCACTGCCGCCTGAAGTGAAGGGAACTCCACAAGAGTGAGAAGTGGTTTGAAAGAGCACACAGCATGGATAGCATTGAAAGGGAAAATACTTCACTGTGCCCTGGTCTTTACGTAGGTACACATTCTCAGGCAAACGGGAAACACAGGCAGCCTGAGGTGGTGCCATTTTTGGACGCCGGCGCCAATGTGCCAAATTAATTTGCAATTTATCATAATTCAGAAGCAACACTGCCATTTAGGGTGTTTAGAGTAATGTGTGCACCTTATCCTAGATGCTAGGCACTGCACCCATGGACACAGGAACAGGAGGTGGGAAGAACTTCACAGCATCAAGTGCAACTATACAGTAGCAGGATTGGACTAGACCAACTGGACACCATGTAAAAACCCAGTGGACCCCATTGGCCTAGAGCCGATCCAGTCAGCAGCTCCTGTGCTTCCAAACCTCTGGGGGGGCGGGTAAGGGAACAGAGGGTTGCAGTTGGGGAAGAGGGGTCCATGGGAATTTTCAGCGGTGGCAGAGGGGCCCGTGGGGATTTTCAGCTCGGAGAGGGTGCCCTGGTCTGGCAGCCCCAGTGGGCCCAGACCCCCCAGTACAATGCTGTATAGTAGTGAAAAGTGCATTCTGATGATATAGGGTTTTATGCACTTGGGGTTGTACTTGGGGTTGTGCATGGCCCCTTATTTTTCTTTGCTTGTAAGTTGCTATTATAGAGAAAAAATACAGAAATCTGCAGTAGGGGTTCAGTAGACGGAATTAATAAATCAGTTTTACAAGTTGAGATACAATTTGAGATTCATTTTTACTTTTCTAACAGTTTGCGACACATGTTTCAACATCTTCCGTAGATAGTGTGCATGAAATGAAAAAATGCCAAGTTGAGAAGGGGAATGACATTACATTGCACCAGAGGCTAGTCAGAGGCCAAGCCTTCAGCATGGGATGTAATTCATTCAGCCGCAGTGTTTATTGCTTCCTTGTTACTGTGGGAAAATAAATGATGCAGAGCAGTAAAAATATTTAGAAGACTATGTCCCGTGATATATTAACTTCTGGCACAATATTCAATGTTTACAAGGCAGCACATATCCTATTATGTGTCTGTAAATATCCAAATGGTCTGGTCTTTAACTTGAGGGCAGGACACATTACCATAATAAAAAAAAACATGAACAACACTTACCTCTTCGAAGAAGTAAAGCAAACAGAGTACATAAGCGAAGCTGCTCTTTATTGACATTCCTTATCTAATGTACTGACATCCCACCACTTAACAAAGACAGATACATGAAGAGGTGACATCCCATTATAGCCCTTCACCTAAACCTTGATCACTAGTAAAACTACAAGCTTGGTTGTATTTTTAAAAGGAGAAACTACATAAAAAAACACAATGCCCCCCCCTCATAGACAAAAGCTGGACATTTGTAAAAAGAAAAGGGTTTGACAGACAGATACATGCTAACCTCTTGCTTTCTTTCTTTCTTCCTTTTCCTTCCACTTACATAAAAAACAACGAGGCTGGTGAAACATTTCAAGGCAAAAAACACAATATTGTTGTAGATGTCCTACTGACCAGGAAAAGATTGCAGTAGACAAGTGACGTATTAGTTGATGTTTAACTAGAAACAATTCTTTGCATATACATTTATTTTCAAAAACAGGGGTTTTGTAACAATTTTACCATCATAAATTTGCTAATCCTTGCCCACTTCAAGGTAAACACGATAGGGCTCCTTTGTGAACACAAGTGCAACTGTAGATGCATGTCACCATCGTTTTTACCCAGAAATGTTTTACCAATAATTCCTGCATAAAAATGCAGTCAATGGCACTTCCATTTTGATACAAATCAGATCCTATTGTGCTGGAATTGTCGACAATATGGTGTTTGTGCATGAATCTTTATTGGGATGGTACCATAGTTGTACCACCACTAGTGATGGGCGAATTTATTCGCCAGGCGCGAATTTGCGGTGAATTCCCACGATTTGCCACCGGCGAATACATTCGCCAAACGGCAGCAAAAATGTGGTAGGGAAAAAATAACGCGACGCATCAAAAACGACCCACGACTCTTTTTGCAAATTTTTGGCAAAGCGAAACGATATAGATTCGGTCATCACTAACCACCACTTTTGTGGTTGAAGCAGCTCCCCGCACCTGCATTGAACCAAGGGTAGGCAGAAGAGGCACCTACGTAGATTGCGATGATAGAGGGGCTCTGGACATGTACCTTTTGAAAAGTCTTCTGCCTACCCCTAGATCTCTTTCTCCCGCTGCCTTCCCTATGTAACTACATGAAGGGGCTGACTGGGTTGCCCACGGTGCCTGATTGCCTCTCTCAGGCCTGGGGCTCTCCAGGATTTTCCTGGTCTGACTCTGCATAAAACCACCATTACATTTGTAGGTGTTCCAGTTGCCCCCTTACAAAATGACTCACCTAAATTAAAAAATTTAAGATGTCTGTAGGTGCACTGCAAGGCAAAATCAAGTATAGTTAAACTATTGTAGAAATGCTAACAAGTCAAATGCTATAATGTCTAAAACACATAACTAATTTTGTTTTTCTTGTACTCTGTTTTTTTTTTTACCTGCAATTGGCCTTATTGTACCTGTTGAGTTTAAAATGAAGTCCAAGCCAATACGTTCAGAGAAAATGAAATGTGTGATGTTACCAAACTAGATAAAACCTCAATTTTTCTGGTCGAGGTTTTAGGGGAAACCTGGAATTTTCAGTTAAAAAGAAAAAACTTAAAATTTTGGCGATTTGTAATACACCAAAGCGGCTAAAAATCCAAATAGAAAATTCTCCATCTCAAATCTTTCGATGTCATGCAGAAGTTAAAGGCACATGTCCCAAGTTGTTTCTTGATATTGTGATCTGCTCTGTATAAGCCAATAAAGTTGGATGTTTTCATCCAACAATCCGAAACAGTAGAGTTTATGCAGTGAAAATTCTATAAAGTAAAATTTTTGGAGTGTTACCTGTATCATATGAATTGATACTCCATTTTGTCACAACGTTTGGTCTCTCCTACTTCTTTGAAAAGAATAAAAATTATTGATAATTGAGTTAAATTGGAAGGGAGTTTGGACAACTTTGATTTCATGAAAAACTAAGATTAATTAAAATTTTAGTAAATAACCCTCTTGATATCTAAACTACAGAAAATAGAACAGATTTCATTTACTCTGCATAAAAAAAATGTGGAGGACATTTAAAAAAGGTTATATTTCAGGATGCTTTTGTCCCTGGGGCATCGAAGTTTCAAAACAGATTACTAAGCAGCCTCACATGAACTGCACGGACTATTACTGCTTTTATATTTAGTGCCGATTTAAAAGAAAGACATAGAAACTGTGGAAAACCCGCTTTCGAGCTGTGCTGTTAGAAATGTCAGATCCTCAGCCATTTCAGGTTCCCGACCATCATTTAGAATGCGTCACTGTTTTACTTTGTGTTTTTATGTTAAATCCATAAAAAAATTTGAATATCAAACAAAAATTCTGCATAAATGAAAATGTTTGAAATGAAATGTTATTTTCATGACTAAATATATATTGGTCATTCCATTATTTTTCTTTATTCTGGGGAATGGACATAATCACTGAAAGGAAATATGTGTTTGGGAATGACTAGTATTTATCTGTCTTTGCACATTTATTTTCAGTTGAATCTCAGCAGAACATGAGTGTTCAAAAACATTGCTTTGCAGTTGGTGGTCTATTGAGTACAGAATTCATACATCACTAATTTCTATGCAATCTGCAGAAAAACACACACATGCAAATGGTATACATATCTGTTTTATGTAAAGTAATGCATCAGCCTAAGATATTATAAAACCAATGTACATCTTTTGTAATCCTCCACTTCAGCAGGCATACACCACTACCCTGCACCCTAGTCAGGGTCGGACTGGACCATTGGGGGCCCTGCTAAATGTGGACCAGTTTTTTTACCAGTGCTCCGCAGGCCCAGTCCGACCCTGACCCTAGGGGAGCATAGGCCACAATGGAGGCTTGGAGAAACAGAGCTACACTAATGGATCCTACAAGATATATGTGGGTGGCAAGGGTTCAGCAGCTGTAGGAACCCATAGGGTTACATTTCCTTAAGGGTTTGGAATTCCCATGCTAGTTTAAATTTCCTCTAGCAGGTTTCATATAGTAACTATAAACTTATGGCTCTTCCACTCTGGCTTCCACTTTCTAAACAGGGTCGATGCTGCTGAGGAGCATCGAACATCTAGGCCCCAGTAAGAAGATAGCCATGAAGGGACAAACCCTGTAATGAAGTGGGGTATCAGTGTCCCTGTAAACATAGTATTTAGATAGTAACAGGCATAGCCTATGTTAAAGTATATACTAGGGGGCAGATTTATAAAGGGTTGAAGTGAAAATTCAAATTAAAACAATTTGAATTTTGAAGTAATTTTTGGGTACTTCAACAATCAAATAGGCCAAAATTCAATTTGAATTGAAAAAAATTGAATTTAAAAATTTGACAATACGAAAATCAAAGTACTGTTTCTTTAAAAAAATTCTAATTTGACCCTTCGCCACCTTAAACCTGTGAAATGCCTGTTTTAGCCTATGGGGGACCTCCTAGAACCTTTAAGGAGTGTTTTGAAAATCAAATTATTTTAGAAAATCGGTGTAATCATTTGAATAGAACAATTCAAACAATTTTTATTCGATCAAAAATTGAGTGTTTTCGATTGAAAAAAAAAAACACAAAAAAATTTGATGGTCGAATTTTCGAAGTTTTTCAACTTCAAAATTCGACACTTAGTACATCTGCCCCTACGGGTCCCATCTACTAACCATCAAATTTAGTTTTTTCCAAAAATATTAAAAAATTTGTTGTTTTTTCATGCTCTAAATATGTGAGATTTATGAAGTGTAAAAACCACGAAAAACCTCTAATACAAAACTTTGCTAGACAAAGGTTGTTGATGTCTTATAACAGTTGATGGGAGTTGCATAGTGATGGGCGAATTTATTCGCCAGGGGCGAATTCGCGGCGAATTCCCGCGATTCGCCGCTGGCGAATAAATTAGCGAAACTGGCAAAAAAATTCGCCCAAAAAATTCGCGCGCAAAAACGAGTCGCGCGTTGTTTTTGACGCGACGCGCCGAAAACGGCGCGACGCGCGTCGGAATTGACGCGCGTCGCGTCGGAATTGACGCGCGTCGCGTCGGAATTGACGCGGACGCGATCGCGTCAAAAACGACGCGATCGCGTCAAAAACGACGCGATCGCGTCAAAAACGACGCGCCGCGCGTCAAAAACGACGCGACGCGCGTCAAAAAAGACGCGCGACTCGTTTCGCGAATCGGCGAAATTTTTCGGCGAAGCGAAACGCGGCCGTTTCGCCCATCACTAGAGTTGCACTGACCATTTTAAATCAAATCAAACTTTTAGATGTTTCGGTGCTTTTTTCTCTAAGAATTGTCTGAAAAACTGAGGTTTTCGAGGTATTCAGATTTTTTAGGACAGAATTTACTTAATTTTTTATTAAATCTTATAACATTCATACTTGTAGGGGGTTATTTACTAAAATTCAAAATAATCACATTTTTTAAAACTGAACCAAAGTTGACTAGACTGCCATCAATGAACTGAATTAATTTATCAATAATTCTTCTAGAAAAAGTCAGAAGAATTTGTGTGCAAATTTGTATCAAAGTATTGAAGCTTCAAAACCGAACTTTACCGTATTGTTGCTGTAAAAAGTCATCAAATTATTGGTTGAAAACTCAGACTTTATCAGCTTATCCAGCTCTTATAGCAATTTAACGTCAGGGACATCTGCCATTGACTTTTACATTACCACAACAGCTTTGAGAAGGAGTATTTTTGGATTTTTCATCAGCTTTGAGGTATAAAAAATCTCTAGTTTCCCCTTTAAAAACTCTACAAGAGAAATTTGAAGTTTAAGAAATAGGCCCCTTAGAGTTTGTGAGTTTAAAATCACTAAATACCAATACAATTCTGAATTAAGAAAACCAGATCACTGGTGAAACTTCTTCAAGAAAAAACAGTTAAGTTCAATTGATCTGACTTATTTATACAGATACACTAAAATCCCAAAAAGGAGACTGTTGATAAATAGGTTCATATGTGTGTAAGTTAGACAGAATCAGTTAGAACATTTAGGATTCATAACTGGAGGTAGCTCTCACTAGGTATTACTTGCCCTTAACTTGAAGGAACCATAATTTGGAAAAGGAGCTCAGGCTTTCTGAGGTTTCCAGATGACTAGCTGGTATTCCACATAAGGTGTATCTTATATTTAAGTCTACTAGACTATATTTACAATGGTAAAGCTATGTAGATGAACATTACTGCAAACCATTCTACCCCATCATGGAGCTATGTGGAAACAACCCTTGTGTTTGCTAAATAAACATCTGTTATCTGTTGAAGAACCTCTGAAGAACTTTAAATCACTCCCTTTCTCTACACAACATCCCATGGGCCCAGCTGACAGAGAGAGTCTAACATAACCGATGCTCTACAACAGTTAGAAGTTAGTTCTGGGTCAAGCAAGGGTTCAACAGCATAGAGCTGCTTCTATGTTTTCCTTTCCAAACTCAAATACAGGTATAGGTTTATCCAAAAACCCATTTTCCAGAAAATTCTAAACTACGGAGAAGCCGTCTTCCGTTATCCAAATAATACACGTTTTTTAAATTTCATTTTTCTCTGCAATAATAAAACAGTAGCCTGTACTTAATTCCAACTAAGATATAATTAATTCTCATTGGAATCAAAACCATGGCCTATTGAGTTTATTTAGGGGATTATTATCAAAATCTAATAACAAACTACAATGTGACCTTATTTAATATTTAAACAGCATGATTTAATTGGATCGGGGTCAACTCGATAAAATTGAGGGAAAACCTGAATCGTTTAATTTGATTTTTTTTTTAATAATACAATTTTTTTCTGGCTTTTTCCTGAAAAGCCAGAATGTTTTCCATTTTTGTCCAAAAAGTCCAAAATAGTCAGATTTTCAGGCTAATTCCAGTGCAGTACAAATCAAAAAAGTTTACTCTATATTTATCCTGTTAAAAAGTTTTTATTTTGTCAAATTACATTTTGGATTTTATAGTAAAAAAAACTTGAATTTTTAATTTTATTTTCAGACTTTAATAAATAACCCCCTTATGTTTAAATGATTTTTAGTAGACTTAAGTGGAAAACCACAAGTCCCAAGCATTCTGGATAACAGATCCCAACCTAGTATATAAAATACATATATAATGTCTATGCATTTTTTCACAGATAATATTAAAAGAGTTCAAATGACAATAAGATGGCATATTCAATGTATAATTTCCATTTTAATGCAAAACAATAATCCATTGCATCAGAAGCGGTTGCTCATCAGCTACTGGGCTCATTATCTCTTGCTAGAATCCAGCAGTTTTCAGTACTAAACTTATAGGACTCGGTAAACATGACACTTAAACCTTCTCAGTTACAACTGTAAGAGGGCTGTAGATTTACATGGCTTTCATTTTGTTTGGTACAGGGATAAGTAGCTCAGAATACTAAATATAAAACTAATAATGCAGTAGCTTTTTATGAAGCCATCCTAACATAACAATCAGGTCATGGAGCTTATAATCTATGCAGAACTATTCTGTTCCGCTAGTGTCTTTCCAGAAAAATATGACATTCACATTGGATCATGCTCATATGTACTCCAGGTCTAAACTGCCTGCTTTTATAGTACTCCTATACTATAATTCTTATACAGGTGTAGGTATTTCCAACTAAAGGAAGAAAGATGTTATCCAGAATGATTGGGACTTGGGCTATTTATGAAGAAGAGGTCTTGTGGAGCTCCATGCCTTAGTGCTACTGAAAAAAAACTAAAAATAAACATTTATGACTTCAATGTGGATTTACTCTGGCTAAGTTAGTCAAGTACAAGTCACTGCCTTATAATTACAGAGACATAGTAGTAGTCAATATGTTACTGTTTACACAAATAGTATGAATGCTATTAATTAATGATGAGCGAATCTGTCCTGAACCATTTGCAAAAAACATTGAAGTCAATGGGTGACAATTTTTATCACTCCAAATGCATTACAGTCAATGGGAGTTTTTTTTCTGTGGCGCCCTTTTTTGTCTTGGCAATTTTTTTGCCCAAATGTAATCAAATCAAAAGGCATTTTTTTTCTTATGGCGATGTTTTTGTCTCACCAACATTTTTGTCTCTGGGACTTTTTTGTGAATGCATGGCCTGCAAAAAAATGTGTACATTGCTTTTATTAATGATATTTTTTGAGTTGCTTGGGGGGGCCTGGGAATAGCAATGTATCTCTGAATCACAGATGAGGCTGCAATAATTACTGAGCCTTTAATTGACTAATTTAGCGCTTTCTGGATAATAGACTCCACACCTATACCATTTTTCACCAAAAGAAAGGGGTGCTGTCTTTTGCAGTGTTTGTTTTTACTCCTTGTGACCAATGCAAAGGTATTATCTGGCATTATGACACCCACGCTAGAGAAAACTAAGCACAGGTGACTAAATGTACTGCATGCCATTGCCCTTATGGCAACCCACTCCAACATTATCTCTTTATGATGCTACCCATTCTTTTACATGTTCTATTCCTTGTACCAATGTATTGTAGTCCACAAGGATATTAAGTGCAGTGGAAATTGTCTTTTATTGTGCAATATACATGTTCTATTTCTATGTAGCTTGTCCTAGGAAAGAAAACATGCTCAGAATATTTCATTTTAACGTTCCTCCGAAAACAGCTTGTGCATAAAAGGCAGCAGGAGATGTCATATATGTAGGATAAGGGACCTGCAGAATGTGGTTAATAATCTGGTTTCCAGTAAGCAGCAAATTTAGTGTTGAGATTCCAAGAAAACATAATATAACAATGTCTTTCAAAACAGCAATTTTAGTTTATATCATGTCCTTCTCGTTTTCTTTTGTTATAATGTTTACCAATTTTGTATTCTGATTTGATGCATGGATCTGATGGGTTGTTAAGGCAAGAGACTGTTAGGGAGCAACAGAACCAAGGTAGGACTTCTGGAGTGGGATAAAGCAGGAGTAGAGCCAGGAATATATAGGAAAAGTATAAGAGCAGGAATGGGTCAGGAGCAAGAGCAAGGCAAGAAAGGGTGAAAGCAAGGAGGAGCTAGAGCTGGGTCAAACCATACTACTCAAACCAAAACAACTTTGATGCTCAAGCCAAGAATTCATGTGGGGGCTGGATTAATATTGGGTGGAACTGTCTCTCATTGGCTGATCAATGAGGCTGCTAAAATGAAAGGGAAAAGCCAAGTGAAACCAGGAGGTTCCTGACTTGAATCCCAGAAGAACCGAACAGCAATATGCTTGAACATACCAGTGAAGATAGCAGCTGTGTGATGTTCAACAAACATTAAGAGACAGTGGAGAGTGCTAATAATTTGTACAGATTTAGAGTTTACTTGTGTACATGAGTAGAATTTTACAATAACATATGAAGAATTTGGGGTGTAGGTAGTTCATACATATAGTATGCAGCAAACCCAATACAGTCCTGTTTATTCCTCGCAAATCACACATATTTTGTCTCACCTTAGCCACTTGATGGACTTGGTCTTTTTTCAACCCAATTTAACTATGTAACATATATAGAAAGTGGATCCTGATCCTAACTTATGCTCTTGTTCCCTCTCATAGGTAGTCTTCATACTAATCTTTAGTAAAGATAATTTGTGCTCCCAATATATACCAAGGAGTAAGGACATACTGTATGATGCGGTACACACAATGGGTGCTGTAACAATCAATGACCCAAAATCTTATAGATTAATGATATGTCATTACTGGGTGAGCATGAACCAAAGGGTCAATCAAAGATCTATTTTAATGCATGCCAAATGTAGGACAACCATCTTTACTATTGACTAGAGCTCTGCGTGTTGTAGGTAAGACTAGAGCCTGATTTAGTAATAAGACAAAACAGAGGAGCCAAAAGGATAAAATTAGCTAAAAAACACTTAAAAACCCAATGGGTAATCCAGAGGAGGTAGTAGTGGAATATGTTGCAGTAATATTTTTGTATTTATATATTCTATTCTTTGTTTCATATAGGTAGGTCGATCAAGGAATTATTAAATAAGGCACCTCAATACACACAATACTGTGGAGCACTGATCATAAGTGGGATGAGAAAACAGGTAATAGGACAGATAACTTTTCACTGCAAGAATATCACAGCCAGAGAACTGAAAAACAATGACACTTAATCAAAGGCTTTTTGGTTACACCCCATTGGAAGTGACCTGGAATAGAACTGCTGAAGCACAAAATCTGTTTTCTTAATATTAGGTATTAACTTTTAGCCATGAACCAGTGGTTGGTCATTTCGGCTCTGTTAATTTTCAATTTTCAATATTTGTATCTCCTGTAAAACTCTGTAGACTTGTAAAGTAAAAGGATTATTCATGTCCCCAGCATATAGCTTAAATGAGGATTTCCCAAACTCATTTGTCAGGCTGTTAAATACACTGGCTTCAATAACGTTTTTTGAAAACAGCAGTAATTCCAGTTCAATGACAGCAGCTTTTCCCAAAATGCAAAGTAGCATTATCAACTTACAATAAATTAAATAAAAACAAATTACAAAAATAATTATGCTCAACAACACTTTAGGAATGAATTAGATTTATACAGGAATCTACATGCTATACATCATTTTGATTTCATGTGATAGGATGTGGGTTACTTAGAACTAATTTTTAACTTAGCCTTATAAGAATTAGTAGACTATATTCTTCCAATGAAGCCATCATTTCAGAGGTTCTGCTTGTGAAACATTTGTGTTGGAAAGTTTAGTTCCAAACTTAAAGTGCATATTGAAAGAATGCCCATGGTGATTGAGCCAGGAACTGAGCAGGGCCATAACAGGGCAAAAAAGGAGGGGACCGGAGGAAAGTGTTAGGGATTAAGGGTGTTGTCATTTCCTGGGTTGCGGTGAGGATAGGTGGAAACACATGGGTTAAAAGAGGACAGAAGTAAATATGGTGTTATCATTCACCTTGAACAGCTCCTGCATGACCTCCCTCGAGCATGGGGGTGGGGTAGCTGTGTAGGGGGTTGGTATTGGTCCCCTGGGGATAAGATGGTGAGAGCATCAAGTGTAGGGCATAACAGGAGTTAGGCTTGGGATCAAAGTTATGAAAAAGGTCTGGTGGAAGGGGCATGAGTTATGGAGGAAAATCTCACCTAAGAGGGACAACAGGTGGACCCCTCACTCTTGGTTAAAATTGTTTGTGGTCCTCAGAGTCTATTGGAGGTAATAATAAAATTAATGTTTAATATTATATAAATGTAATTGTTTACATTGGCCTGTACCTAAGTAATATAAGTATGCAATATTGATATATGTTGGTTGTTATGTAAATTTGATAATAATAGCTGCAGCCTTTTTCACCCAAAATATCTCATGTGGTCTGGTATTTTATCTTAATGTATGTTTTATAAATGAATCTTATTTGTCACCATCATTTGTTCACTATATCTCTTGAGGTCATGTTTTCCAAAAATACAAAAGTGTTTTTTTCCCCAGTGATTATGATTTTCACATCTAAATTATAAAACCCATATATTGGCAGGAGGTCGGTGTTGATATATATATATTTTTTTGTAACTTTTGTATACGGCGTTCTATAGAAAAAATACAATTGGCAAACAAAGGAAAAAATCAGTCATATTTAAAAAAAACTGCAATCAAGAAGTAAACCTGTGACTGAGAGTTTACACAAGTTGATAACTTTGCCCCTGAAGGCTGTAGAAGTTGCTTGTTAAATTTGGAAAATAGAATCTAATCTTGTTATCTAAGGGAAGATCTTACCTAAAAAAATACTATACAAACTATATTAATAAGGCAGAGATATATAAGCATGACCAAAAATGTCTCCGTCAGCCATTCCCTAAAGGAGGATTGATTCCTACACAGAAAGTACAAGCTGAACCACAATGTTCCTTTCCCTATGGGCCAACAGTAAAAAAAATGCTCAAGTTGCTTCTTAATTTGACTGCGGCATAAAGGAGTAAAGACAGAACTTCTGGCTGAAAAGAACATTTTGGGGATATCAGCTGCCTGGTGTGAAATCAAAGATCCTATTATTTAAACCTCAAACTTTTCTAGTTGAGTTCTCTTGTTATACCCCAAAGCTACTAAAAAGTGGAATCCAAAAATATTCCAACACAAACTGTCAAGGTTATGTAGAAGTCAATGGGGCAGATTTACTAAATGGCAAAGTGGCTAGCAAAAATCTGGCAGAAAGCCCAACTGCAGGGAGATCACCAATTTACTACCGGTTTAGAGGACTATTCACTAGCAAAGTTTCACACACTATCACCAGGTGACTTTTCACTCAGGTGCAGGGTCAGACTGGGCCAGTGGGGCACCGGGAAATAAAACAGATGGGCCCCTGGCTCTTGTGGGGCCCTTAGGCCCAGTCCTGTTCCCTGTGCTAATCTTCTTGCCACGGGTCATGACAAATGCAAGATGCACGTGTGTTGCGGCAGCAGGGGACCTGGAGGGGGGGGACAGCAGCCCCGATGGGCCCCCCAGTCCGACCCATCTGAGTAGCTGAGGGCTCCTCCCGAAGCCAAAGGCAGTCACACTACTGATCGTGACAGTAACTAGTTAAGCTATTTAATGCCCAGGAGCTGATGCTAGTTCAACTAGAATGCAAGTCCAGATTAGCTGCCAGTAGTAGCTGCAGGTTAAGGGCTACTCTTTATATATGCTGTTGAGTAACCTTAAAGAATGAGTAATGGGAATGGTACTGTAATTTGGTTAATGTAGCACTACTAAAATATAAAGAATTTACTACATTTTGTCAAAAATGCTTTAGGGAGCAGAGAGCTGTGATAGTTATTACCCCCAAATCACTCCCATTACTACAAAAGAGTTTTTCTTGATTGAACATTGCTTGGCCACAGTAGTTATACATATAATAGCACTAGTGATGGGCGAATCTACCCCGTTTTGCTTCGCCGAAAAATGTGCGAATTTCCAGCGAAATTCGCGAATTGGAGAAAAAATTTGCGAAACTAGTCGTGGCACGTTTCTATGTCGTTTTCTTTGCGCCACATCGCTTTCGACGCGCGCCGCGTAGTTTTTTTTTTCAGCAAATTTTCGTGAATTTATTCGCCAGTGCCGAATCGCGCGAATTGGCCCCTGGTGAATAAATTCGCCCATCACTAATTAGCACACATGAATACATTGGAGATTAATACAGCGCTATGAAATAAGTTGGCGCTATAGAAATACATGTTAATAATTAATAATTAATCAACTGATATGGTATATGTAAGGAATGTTTATTTCTATCCAAAGCATTTTACGAAGTGGGAAACCATACACCCGTATGCATTGCTTCATTTATTGGAACATATAGGCAAACAAAGAGATCTAATGAGGCTAAAGTTTGCAATAAATATGTCAACTTCTTCTTCTGCATTGACATCTATTCTGTATGTGCCGTGCTGTCAGCTTCTTCATCTGCATTTACCCGTTTTTCCTCCAGCAACTACAGAAAGGAAGGGACGATATGAGAAGTCTCTGTTGTTTCCTTAGTGACCAGAACCCAATTAAACAATCAGCAATCATCATTCCTAATAAAACCTTCTTATAATCATCC
>CM044439.1:4183286-4199424 GCA_024363595.1 Xenopus borealis
TTAGCACTTATAAATATTTGATTTCTCTTCAAAATGTTCCTCTCTTCTTGTTGTCTCTGGAAGTTCATCTAGCCCTGTGCCTTTCATTTATTCAGTCACACGCATATAATGATCTCTGTATTCTACTGTTGGTCTATTTGTAGTGATTTGTAGAGTTCAATATAAACTCTGAATAAACTGGTGCTCACTTTATGCTTCCATATTATTATTTATTGATGCTTATTAATGTCAGGGACAGACGTTGTTGATGCCGTTCAGTGCATCTTAATGTTAATTTCCAGGTAAAATATTTTGTAAATTGTATGCAGCTTCCAGGTAATGGCAGTGCATGACGTCCCAGTGTGGCTATTGAAAGAATATGGCGATAGCTTGTTTATTTAAAAGATAAGAAAATGGTTGAGTTGTATTTTTACAAACATTCTGCTGCAGGTCATCATTTTTTGCTCTAAAATATCTGTAAATAAATCTATAAATACATATAGAGAAAGAGGATATAACTACAGCAAATAATTGTTATACAAGTTCCAGGATTCCATCTACTAGTATTCTTGAGTGCATACTGTATGTGCTTTTATTTCAATTTGATTGAAGACTTCCTTTCTATATGATTATTATATTTAGAGCTTGATTTAATAGTTTTGGATAAAAACTCCATAAAATCTAAATCTGGAATTCTTTTTTTACGTTTTCCAAAAAAGCACACATTTTTGGGATTTTTGCCTGAAAAGATCAGATTTTTGTGCTAATTCCAGTGTTAACTTCAGAAACTTCAAAATAGGATAGGTACCTCTGCCATTGACCTATACACAACCTCAACAGTTCCAAGCTTTAAACTGAGTTAAAAAAAAGAAATGAAGCCCAACCGGAATTTAGCAAATAATCCCCTAAATCTCCTAGTATACTCCTCTTATTTGCTTTCCCCAGTTATTAGGCATGACCCATCCATTGTAAAGCTGTGGTGGTAAAGTAAAATGAAGCTATGAACCAGCTGGGAAGCTTTAGTTTCACAAAGGTTTGTTACCAATTGGGTTACAAAAGCATTAAATGGGCAGTTTACACCTACAGTATAAAACAACAACCAGTTAAAAATAGGCACAATACATTAGACTTGTGTTCAAATTACATTTTGCCCATTGTTTTAATTGTAAAGAAAATCAAATTTTCTTAAGGTTTGCCAGTCTAAAGCAGTAATTTGAAAGTTGGGCTTTTCCAAATACTTTAACCCCATACTTCCTTTATAAGCAGAACAATTTGTTCAGAACTCCCTATATAAGCCGCAGCCTTTGAGCAGAAATGATCAGGAACTGGCAATTCATTTAAAATGGCTTCATATTCTTGTTTAGTGCCAGAAAAAAAACCCAAAACCATATATTTTTCTCAATTTAAACAATATGCAAAAAGTATGTTCAGTACAAGCCTTATTTATTCAGTTCTTATATGAAAGGGGTGCATACTGTTCCATTAAGAGTAACTGCATCTATACTGTATGTGCCATATGTGCCAAGAGGTCTCCAAGATTAGGGCTGTTCAACATTTTGCTTCATTCTTTAGCCTTACTGTCCAACTTCTCTTATCTCTTTAAACACAAGAAGTGTGCACCCTTTGACTTGGCCCACAGCAATATTTTGTCTGTTTATAGGATATAACATATTTAATGCTGCCTCATTGGGGGCTTTCTCAGGGTATTCAGATTTCCTTCCTCGCTCCAAAAATACACAGGAAGGCTAATTCCAAATGGCTTGGACTATAACCTCCACTAGGTAAGTGACTGATGTGAATGATGTTTTACCTATGTAAAACATTATATCAACAATATATTAATAACATATTGAAAAAAATAAAAACTTACAAACAAAATTGCATTGCTTACTTGGAAGATAAATGTGCTGCTAATTATCTTATCTTTCTACAACTATATTTAACTTACATGTTCTTATCCTTATTCCAGTAGGTAGGCTTTGTCGAATGGCTGCTTTCCTTCATCATTCTTGGATAGAATAGTTTCCCAATATAATAGAATTTTCAGAGCAAAATAAATTATTTATCTGGAATACTTAGGATCTCAAGTTTCCCACATAAAGTGTTTTTTTAGTCTTATTGTTGTCACTGAATTTCAGGAACTGGAGATCACTTGCTCTGTGGATTCTGAACTCACATAGAGTCAGACCCATACAAATGAATCACAGGGAATTTATTGACTTGTAAATAGGGAGTTACTGGTGGGAGAGCATTTTACTTCACAGCACAGAAAAACAAAGAACTGCTCTTACAGCCAAACAGGTGGCTGTGCCTCAAGGCCAGGGTACTAGTGACCAAGGTTTGCTTGAGAACAGAATCCATCCAATTCAGGGGGGCTCCCAGAAGAATCTGCATACATAAAACTGTATTCTCTCTCACTGCAAACATGCATACATTGAATATCCCCCTTTTCAGCTTTAAAAACAACCCAATGCATTTACAACAGATCCAATTCCTGTATCATGTAAAATAATGCAATTCATATTTGTTATCCAATTAAAACCAGTTATAAAAAAAAATGCCACCATTCTCATAGTATATTCCATATCCCCCATACAACTTTCAGCTGTGTTCTCTCCAGATCTTTGTTTATACCGGAAAAAAAAACAGATAATTTTAAGAGGTCAAGAGTTTTCACTTTGGTTCATCGGCATTGTATATTTATCGATGTTAATGTCAGAGGAAATGGTACATTGCAGCACCCTACTGTACTGAAAGATGGCAATTTGCAGCAGTGAGAGATTTGGTTTGAATGACGCTTCGCTGTATGTGAACAGGAGAGGAAGTGGCTCAAACGCACACTCTAACAGGCAGTTCTATGGGTATTTGTTCTGTAATATATAAATCAAATAAAAGTTCTCTGGGCTGAAGTGTAACCTGGTGTTGTACTGCAAATAATAGATTTACATGCTGTGCCATTAATCTCAAGTGTCAGCTTTTCTGGTGGCCTATGTGTTTTGGCTGCAAATGTTGTTGCAGATCACAATAAAATTACAGCTCTCATGGAGACCGGTGCTCAAGTGGCTGTGGAAAGTGCTGTTACTAATGCTATCATTTTCCTCAGGTACTTTACTTAATCTTTGTGAGATGTAGGAGAAATAAGTATATATATTTTTTAAAAATGTTACACTGGATATACTGCAAGCTGTGGGGACAACAGTACTTCTGTGTTGGGGTATATTCATTGCCATGCAAAGGATATTATTATATATAAATATTGATTGAATGTGTGAATACATTTATATATCTTTATACATAAAAATATATAAATTCATAACTATGGGGCAGATTTACCATTAGGACGAATTTCGAATTGAAAAAAAATTCGAAATTCGACCATGTGAATAGTGAGGGAAGTAAAATTCTTCGAATTCGAATATATTGAATTCGAAGGATTTTACCCCTATACGAATATTCGAACGATCGAATAGGAAAATTTCGATTGTTCGATTAAAAATTCGATCGAACGATTAAACAGATTTGCCCTTCTACTCTTTTTAATGTTTTAGCTTACACTTGCCTGAATTCTGACCTTCAATCATGTTAATTCATCCGTGTCACAGCTTTGACTGTATTGACATGCAATTAATGTATGGGACAGACGTAACAGAAAAAAGTTGAAAAAAGTTATAACTTAGAACTTAGGAAATGCAGAGTAGTGCAAGTTGGTGACAATGACTGTTAGTGGCTGCTGTTAGTTATTAGTGTAGCTTTATGTACTGTTCCTAAAATATGTTCCCTGTGGTTCTTTTTTGTACTGATGTGCAGAGTTAGTTTGTATTGACAAACTGAAAGGAATATTTATTATATTTACAAACACAAAAGAGACAAGGGGAATAAAGTAGATAATCACTTCAATGGTTTTGAAGTTTTTGGACCATTTTTGAGGTGGGTTGAACTTTACTACTTGACTACATCCCCTGGGAGTTCCATTGTATTGTCTCTAACTGGATGTCCTAGCCATGAACTAATATATAAATTTGCCTCTGTGGGGATGTGAGTATAACTCTGTGGATCATTTGTCTTTGACAAATAAGCTGTTCTTTGCAGCAAGAACCTCCTGGCATCCTTTCTTTTACTTTTTATGCACAGTAGCCCATGGGAGTTGTAGTTGCATTACATCATACCTTCATCATTTCCACTTAGAGAAGGCCCTGCCTTAAGTGTAAAGATGGCCATACATGGGCCGATAAAAGCTGGCAACAGACCAGGTCAGCAGCTTATTGGTCCGTGTATGGTGCCCTCTGACGAGCTTCCCCGATCGATATCTGGATGAAAGTCAGTCAGGTGTCAATCGGTCGGGACTAAAAATCCCTTCCCGCATTTCTTTGTGGATGTGGTCCCGCGATCTGCTCCTTTCGGATCCAATCATTGGGCCCTAGGGCACACAATCGGATCAGCCTGATATCGCCCACCTCAAGGTCCGCTCATTTAGCATCAACGCCAAGCAAGCGGATCTCTCTGTGTATGGCCACCTTTAGAATCAAATGTACCAATTGCTTTATAGACATTTACTGGACATTAACCCCATTTGTCTGATGTAGCCCAAAATAGTGTTACAAGTATATGCCAGTGCCACTAGTAAGTCTACATTTTAACTACTGCTTAGACTTAGAAATCAGGTAGTGACCCCACAAAATTGTGCATATCGTTGTAATCACACAGACATACACCAACACACCTTACGTACAGGTCATGTACAGCTGTACATGGGACCTGTTATCCACAATGCTCTGGACCTGGGGTTTGTATCTAAATAACTTAAGTCTACTTAAACATAATTTAAATATTAAATAACTAAATAGGCTGGTTTTCCTCCAATAAGGATTAATTATATCTTAGTTTGGATCAAGTGCAAGGTTCTGTTTCATCATTATAGAGAAAAAGGTAATTATTTAAAAAAATCTTATTTATTTGATTATAATTGAGCCTATAGGAGAGGACCTTCCCATAATTCGGAGCTTCGGGTTTCCCGATAACGGATCCAATACCTGTTCTGCCATGTTTAGACGATTCTACCAGATTTATAAAGATTATGAGCTTAAACGTTTTATGAACATGTTGATGGTGCATTTTTTTCTGTTAACTATTTAACAATGGTGGAATTGTAAAAGTGATGTGACTTTAATGATATCATCCACTAATACATGAAACTTTCAGAATACTACATCATTAATAAGTAGTTAAAACAGACCTTAGGTGTGATTAGAACGGCCAATCTGTGACCACCATTCTAGGAGCTTACATTCTCTTTATAAATATAAATATTTAGTACACAATTAATACACATGTAATTTTAATCAGTGGTAGAGGGGTAAAAATAGAAGAAAAAAAAAAAAAATATATATATATATATATATATAAATTTTATCTGCAAAGTGCCACGTTTCATATTAATTACAGTAACCTAGCACTGGACACTTATGGTGAGACTATTGATCACAGTTGGTGCATATAGTTGTGAAGATAACATCTGATAGCCGCATCTCACAAATCATCTCTGAATACAGATATGTAATCGCTGTGGTGCAATTACCAGCTTTCACCCTTCTCCCTTATTATAAATAGAATAGGAACGCAAAGTCACCTTTATAAAACTACCCAATATAGATGTCAATTTGTTCACATGGCAAAGCTTTTCAACCCAGTCCTTGGGGACCATATAATAGGCCTTGAATAATTATATCCTTGAAAATCAGGGATTTAATCAAGATCACTGAGAACACAATAGCAGCTTTTAACTGTTTGATTTGGGTTCACAGTTGCTCAAGGCTCATTGTAGTGAAGGCAAATTAATTGTAGATTAAATGGTTAGCCCACACTTTATGTTCATGCAATATATTTTTAAGGATCCTACTTTCACCTAATGTTTATTTTATATCCTTCAGATTTTTTACATGGTAGCACACTATCAGGAAATGGAGGACAAACATTGTTTTCTAATTGCAAACAGTTCACAAGTCCACTTAAGTAACTAATTGTGTAGTAGCGACCATATTATAACTCATACGCTTGCACCATAACACAAGGAAGCTAATACCATAGAGGGATGATCTCCAGGACAATTAGATTATGCATAACTAATGGTTAGCATATTGAAATGACTATCAATTATAACTGAGAAATTAGAATTGTTTAAATTACTTGAGTGCATGCAATTCTTTTTAGCCCACAAGGCAAAATCAAGTTACGTTTATTGTCTTTTATTCATGTGTATGGTGACAGGTGAAAAAGGTTTTGATTTTTGTATTAAAAGTGCAGATCCAGGCTTATTCTTCAACTTAAAGCAGTGATCCCCAACCAGTGGCTTGTAAGCAACATGTTGCTTACAACCCTTAGATGTCCTCCTAGCGGCCTCAGATCCAGTGTTTATTTTTCAATTCTATGCTTGAAGGAAAGTCTTGCATAAAATCAGGTGTACTCCCAAAAAGAATCTCATGTAGGTTCCACATTGTAGCTACTAAAAAGCCTACCCCTAGAAAATGTTATGCATGCTTTGCTTTCCACATTTTCTTCATATTTGAATGTGGCTTACAGGTACAAAAGTTTGGGGGCACCTGGCTTAGAAGACAGGAACACACACACCCTCCTCTGAAAAAAAAATGTATAAATTAATTAAATTTCATTTTCATTTAAGCAGTTTTAAAGGGAAGGTTTAAGCATTAGAAACCCACTGGGGCAAATTCACTAAAGGGTGAAGTGTCTAACGCTAGCGCTAATTCACCAGCGTGACTTCAATTTGCTGATTCCCTGTTGAAAATTCACTAGTGAAGGACATTGACTTGCGCAACTTCGCACCCTTACACCAGGCGAAGTTGCGCACTGACGAAGGGACGTAACTATGCTAATTCACTAAGAAGAAAATTTTTGTGAACGTTACCTCTTAAGCTAGACATTACTTCGCCAGGTCAGACCTGGAGAAGTTCAATACATTAGATAGGAGTTTGAAAAAAAAGTTCCAAAAAATGCTGGCATCTTTTACCTTTTGTTGGGTGATAGTCTGAAAAAGAGCAAAAATTTTTTTTGAGTTACCCTCATTACCCCCTACATTTCCTAACACATGGAAACTCAACTATACAGTGGGCACATGTTTAGGGCAATAGGAGAACTTTATTTTATTTATTAAAGGTTTCCTAGGCTTGTGTATTGTAATGTAGTGACTGTAACATATACTTCTATTATACTTTGAAATTTGCGCCGTAAGCAAATTAGGCATCGCTAGCGTAAATGCGATTTGCCTGGTGAAGGAAAACTAGTGCAACTACACTACCGTTCACCGACCTGAGCGTAACTTTAGTGAATTAGAGTAGCGCTAGGCAAAAATTCACCTGGCGAAGTGCGGCAAACATTAGCGAAGGCAACACTAGCACATTGTTGCCGCTTAGTGACTTTGCCCCATCATCTCTTGCATCATAGTATTTGATTTATCAGTTTGTGATATTTTTGTCCTGACCTGCTTTAAGGGGTGCTTAAGAGTCAAGTATGAATGTCTTCAATATAGTTTTCACATGATACTATCAAAATCGTCAATGTAAATCAATCCTGTATGAAAATGCATTTCATAACATTCACCAATTTCCTGCCTTCATCTTAATGAAATAAAGATGTTTGACATTGTATGGAATGTTATATATCTGACTGCAAACCTGTGACCTCTGTTGTCAGCTAGACCTCTGCAGTGTATTATGTGCAGCATGTGTAATAATTGTTTGATAAAAATATTAGAAACAGTGGTCTTGATTTTAATTGATTTTCTTTCAACAACTTTTTAGACACAAGCTCTGGAGGGAGGAATTTCCTGTATAAACATTTTATAAAACTGAATGCAGATATTTTATTTATACAGTGTCGGACTGGGACAACAGTGGCCCACCCAAAAATCTTAGACCAGGGGCCCACCATAAAACCTTAGACCAGGGGCCACTCTCAGTACTAATATTCTTCATCTCCTCAATCAACCTCTTTTCTCCTAGTTTGATTTCTTCACACACTATAATCTATTATTCCATCTATTTAGCCTCTTTTTTCTCATAGAAATAGGGAATGGCCATGAAATAGGCCAAAAGTTTAGCAGCATGAGGGCCCACTGACACCTTGGCCCACCGGGAGTTTTCCTGGTATTCTGGTGGGCCAGTCCAACACTGTATTTATATAATTATTGGAGGACGTCATGCTTTTGCTCAGTATTTAACTGCACATTCACTCCTTCAATCTGCCCATTTAACATGGACCCATTAGGCAGTGAGTGAAAAGGAAGATTGTGGGTGCTGGCAGATGATGATCATCAAGGCATTAGATGTGCCTGGTGAGATCTATCTAACGTGTTACTTTTTCCAGTTCATGTATTATGAAGAAAATTAGGCCTTTTTCCAGTAAAATTATTATGACTGTTGGAGTTATATTATCCTATAATTTGCATTTCAGCTCTCTCTCAGGTGGATAAGCCCGAGCTGCCCTTAGTACTAGCTTGAAGCACCATTGGCAGCAATTACAGTTGTGGGCCTTTTGGGACTGGTTTGCAATAGCCTTGCACACCAAGAGTTTTCAATATTTGACCATTCTTTTTTGAGAAAAACTGTTCAAGTTCTGCCAAAATCCTCTGGGAGAATTCACAGTTGGATTTAGGTCATGGCTCTGACTGAGCTACTCAAGGACATTTTACCTTTTTTCCCTTAGCCACTAGTATTGCTATGGATTTTATACATAAAAGGTTAACTTCTATTTCAGTTTTAACTGTTTTGCTGAGGGCAGCAGGATTTTCTCAGTGACTTTTATGTGCCTTGCTCCATTTATTTTTCACTTTGAAATAAATATTGTCCCATCCCTTCTCTGTAAGGGGTAAAACAAACAATGTCTTGAATGTGTGTATATTTAAAGTATTCTTTAAATGTTTTTATGTAAAAGGTCTTACGTAATAAGATCATAGAAGTCTAAAGAGAGGGAACATTATTTCAAGGTGATACCATTCCATTTTTATTAAATATTTTGAATAAAATTAAAATGTTAGGCTCTGAAAATAATTTTTATATTTATTTTTAGGATTTAAAATAAAAATATTAATTAATATAAGCACACATTGCAGAATATTCAATCAAAGCACTATTCTTTTTAATACATGTGATTTAGAGGAATACATTAAATTGACACAGAACATACATTTTGTATACAATTTAATTTACACTGAAGATAAATAGTTTAAAGCTGGTAGCGCAGCTCCAAAAAGCCAGTTGTAAAGGCTTTACTTGAATACAAGTGTTGGCAGGGATTTTGAGATGTTATTGCCTGAATGTATTCATTAAAGGTACAGATGCAGTCACTTTGGATTGTGTGTTAAATGCGTTGTGACTTAACTCATCTAACCCATTTATCCCACTTAGCACAGAATATTGTGTCACAGCATCCCATCCAATTAAAGAAATAACCATTGAAAACAATGGAGCTTTGGTATACTAATGAAAAGGTTAAATGCATTAAATGAGTTAAGATAACTTTAGATAACACAGTTTCTTCAATTAGCCCTGAGTCACGACGCATTTATCTTACACATCCAAGTGACTGCATCTGTAGGTAAATTCTATTAAATAATACAAATCAAATACAATACAAATAAGCAGAGATGATCTGATTGTAGTCAACCTTAGGATCTGTGTTCAAAGATGAGCTAGTTTAACAACACACAGAAGATTTGAACAGCTTAGCTCAGGCTGAATAATTTTCAGGCTCTCAAGCAAAAAAATGGAATCTGCTCTCTGTCATTCATGTCAAATGTCAACATTTATTTTTTATCAATCTTATTGCTATTCAGTAGCAAACCGTTAAAATCCCTGTCTAGCACTTTGAGCTCCAACTACACATTAATGCATATGGAGTGAAATTGAACAGACTCACCTTAACTCCTTAAGGTTCATGGAGGCAGGCCTTCAGTGACTAAAGGCCAAATGATGTTCAACTTTTAAATTTGTTTGTGCAAAAAAGGTAAAGATTTATTTGACCATTTGCAGGAGAGAACAGAGGATCAGTGTGTATGTGCTGAATGTAAATGTAAAAGAACAAAACCAAAATGCTTTAGTAAAAGATATAAAAAAAAATGTAGCTTGGACAGATGAGTTATAACCTTAAAGATAATATTTGTTCATAATATTTAAAGAATGTTCAAAACATTGATTTAAATTTGTTTTCTATTTAACCATTTTTAATGTGATGCATCTGGTGGCATAGTTATTCACTCTAGGTGGACAGTGCTTCTAATTTGACTAACAAGCAACCTTTATCTAGACATTTGGCTCACAATATACATCATATTATTCCATTTAAATAGATAAATAGAACACTATAATTTAATGCTGCAACGTGATTTGCCATGATCATTTTTGGAAAGGAGAAGCTTTATTCCACTGCTGTGGAATATATGTACTTATGTGGTTAAACATAATGTCACCATCTATCGTCAAACACAAACTTTTCTCTTGTACCCCACAGGTCTTTATAAGATGAGCTGCACCCTTAGTCCTGATCTCTCTTTGTCCCAGGACTGCTCTACAATCCTATATTTCATAATAGCTATCTTACACCTCCATTATATACAATTTTCTTACCTTTTCTGACCTTGATCCAGAGTACCTTATGCCATCTGTTTAAGAAATTAATTATTGCCTAGCAGGCACAGTTATTTTTGCATTTCATCTTGGAGTCATTGATGATGTGCAAGTATTGCATGAAAAAGATGATCATCGGCAGGCTGCACAAGAATTAAATAGAGGGCTGTTAATTTTCCCTTAAACAGATTGCATGTATAACAAGGCTGCCAATCTCATGATAGAGAGCTGTATTGGGCCCTCACAGAGATTTTTATAGTCCCCAAGCAGCTTAATAGTTCCATAGATTTGGAACAGCCTTGGAAAGGCAGGTATGCAGAAAAAGAACAATCTGCTTAAGGAAAACATTTGGTGAAGATGGGAATTGGGTTTATTTTCCATGTTGTTATTGGAAATTGGGATTAAATGATTATACATTCTATGCATGGTCCAGGCTAGCAGGCCTAAGAGATTTTTTTTAAAAAAAAGGCAGGCATCCAACTTGAATGAAAAGCAAAAGAATAAAGCAACAGAAGTAAAATAGTTTGAAAGACAAAACTAACCGTTGTGAAACAGCTACATTTTGAGATTGAGTTTAGGGGTAATTTAAGTTGAAACACGAGTGATTCAAAAGGGTTCAGCATTATAATTTATATAGCGTTAATAATTTAGATGATATTGACAGGCTAAAATAGCCTTGTGACCACTTGCAACCATTTTGAAAACCTAGATAGACTTTATATAATAGAGAAGGGTTGTCCAACTGGAGACTGATGAGCTGGATGTGACCCTCCACTTAGCCTCATTTGGCTAAGTAGTTTTACAAATGCTCTAAAAAGTATACGCATACATGAAAAAATATATAGATATAATGTATTAGACACAAAATCCAAGTTGCAAGGTACATCTTCAGTCAATCATTATTCAATCAAGCAGTAAACCATTATTTTCTGTTGACATTCATATTGAACCTTGAGAGAAACTTTCTGTCAATCATTCTGTGATACATTATATCTCTTTTCATATCAGAAAATAAATGTTTGTATAGTCACTAGTACTTGTAAAATATGTTTTTCTATCTTGGATCCTTTAAGGATTTAAAGTAGAAGAGATATTATTCAAAAATTGCTTTTTTAGTGGCAGCATTTTAGTTGCTTTTTTGAAAAGTCTGCCTTTCACCAACACACAAAAACAGCCCCAAGCCAAAAGTTAGTTGGGAATATTGTGGGTATTGAATCAAACTTTGCACCTGTTGTTACATTAGACTTTAAAGATAAAATGGGTCCCTTAAAGGAGAAGGAATGTCAAGACTTACTTGGGGGTACCAAATGTTAGGCTACTGCCAAGTGATTGTAATGACTTACCGAACAAAAATTAATGAGATGAGAAATAGGAAGCGCAAAGATTTAACTCCCCGCATATTCATCCTCAGCAACCCAGTTCAGACCCCCAACATGTCATTAAGTACTCTGCTAGGTATTCCCACTAAGTACAGATGAAGCCACTTTGGATTGTGCATTTGACACAGGAAAAAACTTAACTCATCTATCCCATTTATCCCACTTAGCACAGAATATTGTGTCACAGCATCCCATCCAATTAAAGAGTTCACCATTGAAAACAATGGTGCTTTGGTATGCTAATGAAAAGGTTAAATGCATTAAATGAGTTAAGATAACTTTAGATAACACAGTTTCTTCAATTAGCCCTAAGTCATGACGCATTCATCTCACAAATCCCAGTGGCTGCATCTGTATATTAAAATATAACTTTTAATGATGCTAATTAAAATTGAGCATATCTCCTACCTGCACAACTTAACAAACCAAAAGACACACACCCACAGCAATACATAATGCCAGGCGGACCGGTGGTTGTCGTTCCCCCATCAATATGGTATAGCTCCTATTTGTTACGATATGCCCAACAGGTACAAGTCACCCCCGTCATGGACTCCCTCCCAATCAATATTTCTCCCTACATAGGGAGTGGTCCAAGCTAATCTCACCACAGTCCACCTATGCTTTTCCCTACGCGTTTCACCAACTCAGCGGCTTCTTCAGGGGCATGGGTGACCTATCGTAACAAATAGATGCTATACCATATTTATGGGGGAACGACCACTGGTCCATCTGACGGTTTTAATTTGGCGATTTTAATGGCCCTGGGTTTTAGGAAAGTAATTAGAATCACTTGGTGGTGCCTAACATTTGGCACCCCCAAGTAAGTCTCGACTTTCCTTCTCCTTTAAGGCAGATATCCTTTAATATTTCCATTTACCAAATGTGATTTGTATTTATTTAAAATTATTAACAAAATAGGTCATATTGATTTTAGTGTTTATTATTGAATAATGCAAGCTGGGTCATATTGAATTGCTTTAATAACCAGTGACCTAGATAAGTGCACCAGAACTGATGACATGGTCATGGATGAATAATATATGGGTATGCATAATGCTGCTAAAAAAATTACCAATTACATGTAAAACATTTATCACTTTAGAACATTAATTGAAGCAATCGGATGGGTAGTGAGTCCTTAAGGCATAGACTAGCTATTGTGACCAGACAGGAACAGGACTGGTAGGGAAGGATGAAGTAGGCTAAGAGACAGGAACAGGCAAGATTAGAGCAGAGTGGGCTAGGGGCCAGTTAGCAAATAGGCCCAGGTACAGAACTGGTACAGAAACAGGAGTGAGAGCAAGGGCAGCAAGAACCTTGGAGAAGCCACAATATTCAGACTATAAGAGGCCAATGTTCAGGCAAGGAAGTGTGGACAGGCAAGGGTTTCAATAGGACTTGACCAGCTCTGATTGACTGACCAGTAATGCTGCTGGGTTGTGATAAGATGGCAAGGTGAAAACCCACAATAGGAATAAGGATGAGTGTAAATCAGAGATGAGAGAACTTACCAGCTGCTCTTCTGGCATAATGGTTGAGGAGCAAAGCCAGAATTCTGTATGTTTCTAGCCTGAATCCCAGCCAATACTAATAATTATTTGCTCAAGGTAGATGACACAACATGAAGTGTCTCATTTGCATTTGGTGTTTCAGAGCAGTCAGATTTATATGGTTTTTGTGGAGAAGGACTTGATCCATTAATTCATGTGTTGTCATGTGATGGAACACAATAAACAGGAACGCCTATAAAAAAAACTCAATTTCTGCTCTATGTGACTTGTATGGACAGGACTACACTGAAATGCCAAAAGGAAATTAGACTCAACATGATCCCATTAATACAAGACCAATAAGAGTAGAATGTGGTCTAGTAACTCATGCATTCCCTTGTGATGTAACTTATACAAAAGCTACCACATAGTATCACATGTAAGATCCCAAAGGCTACCGTTTATAACTTTAATTAACACTTTAGAAGTGTAACCACAATCCACCACTTAAAGACATCTTAAAATACTGCCTATTAGATCACTTCACAACTGCATGTTAAATACTATTTTCTGAAATTATATCTGTGTTTGTTTGGACATGATTCATGCTATCATTTTACCTATCAAATTAGAAATGTCTGATCTTTCAATTGTTCCATCAATCACATGCCTGCAATTAGACATCAGTGAAGTTAGCTGAGCGAGCTTACTTGTGAATTTAACAATTTATATTAAAGACAAAAGGAAAAAAGCCATGATTACAATTTTATAATCCTCTGCTGATCATTCTGCTTTACAATTCGATCAATCTCTTTACTTGCGATAATGGTTTTTTGCTAAAAGTAATTTTAAAATTTCATTAGTATTCATTAATTGTTATTCAAAGTGAACTTGCAGTGCTGATCAAGGGTTTTCTTCATTATCCTTGTTATGAGAAAAAAACTGCTGAATATAAGTAAATATAGCAGATGCCTCTCTTGCCCAGGTTTGCACTTTCTGCAAGAACACTAATGATATAAGGTATCCTGTACAACAGGCCAAGATAACTCTAAATGTTATACTTTCAGAAGGAAGAAGAAATGAACAGCATGTGCCGCAACTAACAATTAGTGGGTCTGTGTATATGAATAGAGTACAAATATTTATTATTTGCAAAATATTTATTAATTGTAGACCTTTGTTACAGTTAAAGAAAACAGATATAAGGCTATGGAATGATGACAAAAGCATGCTTTATGACTTTACTTTTGTTTGATGCACATGCATGTTGTTTGAACATCAGCTGGGATCAGTAAGTTTCTTTGGCATTGTGATCTATTCAAAAGCAGTGATTAAATTTAACATATGAAAATTTTTTCTAAGGCCCTACAGATAAAGCATGTTTAGCATAACCACCTTCTATCCACCAGTCTGTAACCTTTGGGACAAAAATGTAGGGCTTATCCAGGCCAATTTGTATTTTTTTGTCTTTCTCATGTATTCTCTTGTGATATAACCTGACTTCCTACATTGTGGTGCAGGTCTTTCCTCCTTCCTATAAATGTTAGCAGTAAGGAAAGGAACAAAGTGTCTGTGTACTGACTAGGTGGGGAGGAAGTTTTAAATAGCGTTTGAGATGGAGTTCAATTAGGATGTGGTGAGAAGTAAATAGAGAAACAGAACAAAATGACACATGGTGGGATAGGTATATGAAGTGGGATGTGTTGCAAATACGAAGGTCAAAAGCAGCAGGGTCAGAGTGGAACATGAAGATGAAAATCAATTAACAATGGCACATGGTTAGAGAAGAAAGAATATACAGTAACACATGAGTGAGCAATGGCATGTTAGAGGAAATAAAAGAAAATTGGGAAAATGGCACACTGAGGAAATAAAATAGTAAAGAGGAGGAAAAGGTATGTTCAAGGGACAAAATAAGAGGAACAGTATGGATGGCATATGGGAATAGACTAGATTAGAGATTGTAAAGATTAGAGAATATCATTAGGAAAAAGGTTAAAAAAAAGGTTAGAAAGATGGGGGGAAAGAACATTAATAAGAAGCATAAAGAAAAATGACAGAGGGACAAGAAAGAACAGCTGGAATAACCAGAAATTATAAAGATAGGATTGTATGTTAAATTCTTTAAAATTGAAATACATATTGAACACTATTCTACTGGGCTTTGACATAGTTTACTGAGGCATGTTGCTACACATTACAGAAGCATCACTTACCCAGGAAACTAAAGTGGAAGAAAAGGACAAACTCTACTTTAATGCACAACAAAAATCTATCTATAATCTGTCTATTCAACTATCTATCTCTCACTTGTTATGTTATACAAATCTGGCTCAATATGGCGTGGCCTAGAATGGTTCTGAAAAGTGGTGAAGGTTAGCTAGTCCATAGCCTCATTGTGTGAATCTGCTGCTATCTTTAGTTTTCAAGCTGTTTCTCTGCAATCAACATGTTGCCTTCATTGCCCTGACTCATTTTATTCACCAGAAGTCAGAGGACTGCACAGCTTCAGAAGTCGGATCAATTTGTCTCTAATTGTTTGACCTCTGGCAGTATGCTGAGCAATATAAGGTGTTTCAGAGGGCACTGTCTTCTTAATATCTCAGCTGCCAAGAAATATCGTGAAGCCATGAAACCATTAGGTACAATGTTT
>CM044439.1:4205492-4231179 GCA_024363595.1 Xenopus borealis
CTGGAGAGAGTGCAGAGACATGCAACTAAACTGGTTAGAGGGATGGTAGACTTAAATTATGAGGGTAGACTGTTGAGGTTGGGGTTGTTTTCTCTGGAAAAAAAAGGCGCTTGTGAGGGATCATGATTACTCTTTACAAATACATTAGAGGACATTATAGACAAATATCAGGGGACCTTTTTACCCATAAAGAGGATCACCAGAGGCCACCACTTCAGACTAGAAGAAAAGGACTTTCATTTAAAGGAACAGAGTAGGTGGTTCTTCACAGTGAGTACAGTGAGGTTGTGGAATGCACTGCTGGGTGATGTGATGCTGATTCTGTTTAATTTTAATTCTGTTAAAATTTTAATTTTTCATTCAGGGGAATTTCTGAGAGTTTTAATAATTAGGCAGCTTTTAATTAAATAATTAGGAGTTAAGTCACTTGTAGGGTAGGCATTTCCAAACTGGTCTCCTTTGAGGGAGCATGTGGACATCTTTTATCTAGACTTCTTCAGTGTAAAGCTGGCCATATAGAGTAAACTATTCAATCGTATGAATCAATGATGAGGGGAGTCTTGACATTTTTCGTCTGGCAGAGATCAGTCGTTTGGTCAATCGGACAGGTTAGAAAATCGGCTGCCGATAATATCTCTGCATGTATTGCCGATCGTATGCTTTTCAGTGGGAGTCTGTCACTAGGTTTCGTTGGACACAACTTTCATACAATCCCTGTCAGTGGCAGAACATTGGCTGATCTGTGCTTTTACTACTTTATTTGATCTAAAAGGTTAGTGGCAGGTCAGGAGATGGGGAAGTCCGATCGTTTGAAGATTCGAATGATCAGACCTTTGCGTCTATGGCCAGCTTAATTGTTTATCTATTCAGAACCAGAAGCAAGTACAGAGAACAGAAAGGAACAAACAGATACTGCTTTCAATATCAACTATATAGTAGGGGGTATGGGATCCATTATCCAGAAACCCAGTATCCAGAAATTACAGGAAGGCCCTATCATTTAGAGTTTTTATGCATAATCCAGTTTGTTAAAAGTGATTTCTTTTTTTCCTGTAACAATAAAACAGTAGTTTATACTTGATCTGAACCAAGATATAATGAATTCTTATTGGAGGAAAAACCAGCCTATTGGGTTTATTTAATGTTCAATGGATTTTCTCATAGACTCAAGGTCTGTTGGATCAAAATTATTGAAGGACCCATTATCTGGAAACCCCCAGGTCCCAAGCATTCTGGATAACATGTCCCATACCTGTACATAGTATTGTTAAATACCTATTTGTACTTAATGTAGCTCTGAAAGTTGCTTAGATGATATTTTCTTTCATTACGCAATATTATAGTTTTGGGTTGATATCCCCTTTATAAATAAGGAAACCATCTCATGGATGAAATCTTTTGTAAATAAGAGATTACATATAATGCTAAATACTAATGGTGGCTTAGATGTAATGTACAATACAGTATATGGAGTTGGTAGAACAATGGCCAAAATGCATTATGTTATATTCTAGATGGTATGTTGACATATTTACTAAACATCAAGCTCAACTTTACAATCTAATAGAAACATAATGTGATGCCATACACTGACTTGTAAGACTAACATCAGAAAATGCTTAATAATTGATAAAAGATGCTACAGAGAAATACATATAAGCAATGTAGATTGCTTTGGTTTCATGTTACCTGTATCATCTCAGTATAACAATGCTAAGGTAAAGACACTGTCATGGATGTATAGACACTGTTATGGTGTATTAGAAAGTCAATACAGTAGGAAATAAGAGCAACTCAAACTAGTAGATCCAGTGATGAAAATCCAAAGTTATATTTTTATATTTTGCACCAGCCCCTTAACATACATGCCTTTACTTTTCAGATAGCCATACATCATATATGGGAGAATTTACACTCTGAATGCACATATAGTAAATTCACCCTTCCAAGGTTACCCTGCCCAAGGTCTCAACAGATTTCTTGACATAAATGATACTTTGATAGCGGACACTACATCAGTGTTTCACCCTAGGCATCCACTTAATACTGATGTTAGTTGGGATTGTCTAGACAATCTCAAAAATGCCAAAACAGTTCAGTACAAGTACAGGTATGGGATCTACTATCTGTAAATCTATTATCCATAAACCTTGAAATATAGAATTAAAATTTCCTCTTATATAAATAAAAAATGTATAATTTTTGAACAGTTCACTTTTTTGTAATAATAATGTGGTCCTTTTCCCTTGATAGTAATTAAGTATAAACCCATGTTGGGTTTTGTGTTTTTAGTAGCTTTATGGCATTTTGCTGCAGATGTAATGTATATAGTGTAATGTATTTTTCCCATGGAGTTGAAATAATCTGTCATTTTTACTATGTAGTAAAAGTGACAGATTTTATGCAAGAATGTTCTCCTTTAATTTATATCTTAAGTGTGCTGGGTAGGTTTATGACACCTTTATGCAAAATTCTAACTTTAGGATGGGAGTTCAATCATTTGGTTGCACTTGACATGTATATGTAATTTGTTTTATATTTTCCAGATAAATAATTTACACCAAACAAACAATGTTGCTCAAGATGCAATTCCTCATTTTCATTACCTTGCTATTTGAGGAAAACATAATCAATATTGTGTCTTAGGCAAGATTAGACTCTAAATTAATTGCATAATGTGAAGACTAAATCATACTTAACGAGAAGTCTAAAAGTTCTGAGATAATGACACCATCTAGGTTTTATTCAGTAAATGCTTCAGCTTCCCCTTTAGGGCAAGGCCAGACAGGGAGATTCAGGGGAGATCTGTCCGCTGGCGACTTCTCGCCACGACAAATCTCCCCCGAATCTCCCGGAATAGCTAACTAGCGCTGCTCACCCGCTCTGCGTAAAGTCGCCTGCGCTTGTTCACACGCAGTGGCGTGATTTTAAAAGTCACTCAAAATTGCCTGGCGAGGCAATATATATATATATATAACGCAGTTTTGCATGGTGTGCCACCACTTAAATTTCACAGAAACAAACCATCACCAAAATTGCCCTTAAAAAAAGATGGTTTGTTTCCTCAGTGTTTAATAATTTAATTCCTGAGGAAGCATGGGGATACACCACACGAAACAAGGTTGAACTGTTCAAAATGGTTTTGTGGAATGTGTTGAGGCTATATAAATAAAGCATAATAATAATATATAGGATGCAAATGACAATATGGGTGTTATTTACTAAACTCCAAATCTATCTGCTTGGGCTTTTATGGACAAAACTCAAATGTTTCATTATATATTAAAGCCTGATGCTGCAAAAAGCTGGAATCCGAAATTCCACCATCTCAAACCTGCCGAGTTTGTGTATAAGTGGAAGAGGTCCCTATGCTATTTTGAAGTTTGTGTGGTCTGCCCTGGAATTAGACTGACCATTTTGGGCTTTTTAGGCAAAAATACGAGAAATTTGGGCATTTTGAAAAAAGTCAGAAAAGATTGTATAATTCAGTAAATAATCCATGAAAAAAATGTACGCTTCAAGTTTTCATTTGATTTTAGTAAGTTTTTACCTAAGCCAAATTGCGTTTTTTTTTTAATTTAAAAAATGAGATAAATTCAGATTTTTTTTTTTTTTTATTATTTATTTAACAAATTTTTACAAGATAGATCAAGTGACAGAAATATAAATAGAAACATAGTAAAAAATAGATAAGAATATCACAAAGTAGATTAAGAGTATTGAGAGTACAAATACCAGTGCTATTTCATTACCGTACACTACCAATGTTCACAAACTTGACCCGCGAACCGTCTCTTTAACCTTCAAGCTACAAAAGACAGTTACACTTTTATTATTCCAGCTGGATCCCTTTGCCAAATCCCCAGATACAACATGTTTATACACAGAAAAATCCTCCCTTTGATCCTCTTTGGACATGCCCTCCCCTTATTTGTTTAAAAACCTGACCCATGGTTCCTAAATTTACCAATATTTATTACTCTTATTGTGGATGATATGTGTTATTTCTTCCATCTTCCTAGTATCCTCTACAACTTGTTGCCACTCCATATAAATATATATAAATTCAGATCCTAGTAAATTACCCTCTATGGGGCAGATTTATCATGGGTCAAACTGAAAATTTAAATTCAAATTTTTGATTTTTCTTTATGTTCAAAGCTGTCAGATTTAACTATTGAGTTATCTGAATTTGATTTGAGATAAAAAAAATATTGAATTTTCAAAATTTATCTTACTTTGACCCTTTAAGAATTAAAATTTGTCACCTAAAACCTGTCGTATTACTGTATAAGTCAATGGGAAAGGTGCAGGGATCAATTTGGAGATTTTGGCAGCCTGCCTGAAATTCTGAGAAAAACCTCAAATCGAGTTTTATTAAAAAGTTTTGACTAGTCAACTTTTGAATTTATGGGAATTTAAAAAGGTGTTGTTGCTGCTGTCACCTTCTTGAATGCACAAAAAATCAAGAAATCAGTCACCAATGATGAACACAATACAAATTTAGCATTGTCCTAAATATGCTTGATGTGAAATTCTTTATTCGTTGTTTAAATATTGAACAGTCAAATATTTTCCGTCTTAGAGTTGTGAATTGTTCATGTAAGCATGCTTTGAGAACCTACTGAGAAAATGACATGCAGTTCTTTAGCTGATGCAGCACAAGCAAAAGCTGCAAACAAAACAAGAGCTGCTGCAGGTGACCTTGTCTAACAGCATCAGGCCAACTCTGCTAAATAAGAGAAAAAAATCTGCCTGTAGGTTTGCAGCACAACCTCGACTCTATATTTATTTGAACGTTGTGATTTATATTTAAAAAAAATTAAACCTGTGCACTTTATCTTTGAATGGCAAATAATGTTTAAAATTGAAAAACCTTTGGTAGCAGTTATGGGCCATGAGTTATAGTGATTAATGACCTAAATGTATGTTAATAAATGTATTTAAAATGAATCGGAGCATATTGGGAACCCCTTGGGGAGTTTTTGAAAATTAATTCATTTTCATGGAGTGTAGAATGAGTGTGGCCTCGTTTTACAAACCCATGGGACAAATGTTGCAGCAGTACCTTTAAATATGGAATTTTGTAAGGAATTAACATTTTTATATTAAATATCATGTTTTTGATGGGTTATGATAAATGTGCAGTGCTGGGCATCCTGCAGCCTCCAGATGTTACTTAGTTTAAACTCTAATAAGTCTGCACCCCCTATAGGACTCACCCAAGGGGGTTCTAGATAAATGCATAATTGTAATAGTGTCTGGAGAGCAGGGGATAGTTGGGCATAGTTACTAGTAACTCATTTTACACCTAACAGCTAAGGCTGTCATACAATATTTCAAATTTAAAGAGGCATTTTAGCAAAAACTTATTTTATCAAACCATTTCCCATTTTAAGGGCATTTTTGGTAACTCAAGCAAATCTTCTTTCATTCATCTTGAAGATAAAAATCATTGTTTAATGTTGACAGGACCCATTAATACAACTTTTTAGAGCCCCAAAACTTGGGGTTGAGGGTCTGTTTCATATTTATAAATATATGGAAATGGATCAGTCAGGGCACATCTTGGGCCATCAATATTCTTTTACTTCCAGCCAACCGAGAATGGCACAGGTTGAAGGCCAGTTTGGGTGAATATTTTCCCTTTGGGATATGAAACTTTTTAAACATAAAGCTTGGAACTGCAAAAAAATATTGGAGGCTTTTAAGCACAGGTTGAAGGCCACTTTGGTTTAAACTGTCACTTAGGGAAAGTTTTTTTATGTTTTACATAGCTTTTCCCATTATTATTGTAACAGTAATGTTGCATCTCTTCACAGGCCAGTAATTCCAGGGGAACTAGAGAAAGACATGTTTTTATTGAAACAAGTGGTATATCTGCTGAAGGGAATAGTTTTTTTTTAGTAATTTTTGGTTCGTTAAAACCAGTAGGGATTAATTTACTAACATTGTAGCCCATAGCAACCAGTCAGTGGCTACCTTGGTTTAGCCTGCTGCAGGAAGAATAAAAGCTTAAAAAAATAATTGGTTTTCATGGGTAACTGCACTAGGGGGGATATTCCCCATGTTAGTTAATGAGCCCCAGGGATATGCATTTTTGTTAAATAAATAAATGATCCAATAATTAGGGTTAAAACACATATTCCCCTAAGATAATAAAATAATAAAAATCACCTAACCCGTGATAAGTTTAAATATTTTACGAACTACTGAGTACAGTGAATGACATAAAGCAATACATTAAAAATGCTATATTAAGCAGGAGATATTGCAAAATACCTTGTGCTGAACGGCTGGTTTCCCTGGGGGACGATAGCTCAAACAACTGCTGGTTTTCCTGGGTTACTAGGCAACCATGCTGCATGCTGCTGCCTGCCCAGCAAGACACATCCCTGTACATTGCAATGGAGGAAATTGTATTCCAGATAAGATATTCATCTGTATACATTTTTTTATTGTCAGAAACAGGTGCTGTACAGATCAGTTTATGCAGTTCAATCATGTATATTCTCATCAGTACAGCTAGTAAATGTATGTGTTTGTATATACATATACTGTATGTGTAGACATAAATGCAGGCCTGCTGCTGGTGCATACATTAGAGTAAATACATCTTTCCCCAAACTGCAAAGAATTTCATTTGAACAAAGTCATCAAATCATTACCACTGTCAGTCAGAATATTGTTAATAAATACAATCGAATTCAAACTGCTGCAAATCGATTAGGTTCTGCCAGTTCTAATTTTCATAAATATTCTCCCATATATAAAAGACTATGTACAAAAACCCTCTGTGCCATCTCATTTTCTCAGACTAGTGTGACATACAGTACAACAGGCAGTTGATGAATTGGAATGTACAGGTGCTGGCAGGTAAGACATAATGGATTCAGTTTTGTATTAGCAGCAAAGGCAAAATAAATAGATTGTAGGGGTTTAAGGGTGTAAATACATGAGTCAGCTAGTTGCATTAACTGGAGGTTATGTTTTTATTGACATAAGTTTTTGAATAGAGCACACTGTAAACCAGTTGTCTCTGTGATTCAATCCCTATAACACAGGTCGATTGACATAAATGCCTGCTATCTGTGTCCTATACAGAAACTGGTAGTTAAATTTTAATTGACGTACATCCCATACTTGAACATACCATAAACCATTTATCTGCAAGTGCATAAATCTTCCATTATACAGGCTTCTTAACTGAAATGGCTGGCTAATGTTCAGTCAAACGGGCAGAGACTTCCTCTAATCTTTTGATTTATACTATTTCTATGTAAAGAGAAACACCACCCACATTTTTTTTTTGTTTCTTAATAAAAGAACTGTAAGCCATTCTTCAAAATATATTCATTAAACATTTTCTGTAAATACAGTAACTTCCCTCTTCTTCATTTACAATTTAGCATTGTTTCTGTGGTTCCAAAGACATATGCTACAGTACTTAGTGGGGCTTATTTATAACCTGGGCACCGGGGCAGTAACCCAAACAAATGTTTGCTCTCATTGTTCAACCTGAAGCTGGCAGAAACAAAAGCCAATAACTTGTTGCTATGGGTTACTGCCCATGTGCCAACTTGCCCAGTTTTTATAAATCATAATTATAAATCGATAATTAAGGGCACATTCCCTTGATCGATTGGATTAGTGCAGCTTACATTGACTTTTTTCACAACCATGACTGCTTTTAGTTGGAAAAGTTTTCTATTAGTATTTTCCATGATTTTCACACTTCATAAATCTCAAATTTTGTTTTAGTTTTATGGAAACAAAAAAAATCACACATTTTTAGATACAAAATATGGTTTCTGGGAAAAAAAGTAAATCTAAATGTTAGTAAATAGAACCCCTAATCTTGCAATACACATATTTACTAAGGTTCAAATGGTAAATTATAATTTGAGTTTTCAAGTTGGTATTTTAGTCAAATATTGGAATTGAGTTCCAATTTGATTTGAATTCTATTTGAGTTTTCAGTAACATTTGTCTGAATTTTACAAATCAGTCCAAGTATATACAGAAATTATGGGGGTTTTCACAATGCTGAAGATGACTTATGACATAGACATCTCGTCTTTATATAAAATTCACCTTTTCTGTAACTAGCATTTACAAAGGCACTACTATCTAATGTCGTAGAGTATGACTTGTGAGGATGTGATAGTTGCCCTGTAAAACTTGCCTCGAGGTATGGCTTTATAGAACAGGGTTGTTAACTCATATCCCTCCAGCTACTTGACATAACTCTTCTGGAGAGTTATACAGTGTAATGCTCTTTAACAAGGCTCAGGCAATGTGGATCAATAAGCCAATGGTTCACAGTAAATGTTTATTGTAAGACCATACTATGGCAAGGAAATGCAAGTCTCGAAGCAAAGCTGTGAAAGAAATGGATATTTCTTAACAGTGGAAGTTTTAATGAACAGACTTTCAGGCTTGAAGAAATGGCCCTCATCTGTTACAAACTAAGAAAGAACCATAAAAATTATGGTAGATTATATTTTACAAAATAAGAAAAATGTCAATCTTTAAGCTATACATAAAATGATAAAAATCACTATTTCCTCAAACAAATGGTTTTAATATGATTTAAATCATGAACCTTCTTCTCTATTACTGTTGGACAAGACTCACTGGGAGCCAATCTATGCAATGTTGCTCAACCCAGAATAACATAGCAAATTCTCAAGGGTTAGAGTATGCTGGAAGCTGTAGAACCCCTTAGAACAAACAAATAACAAAAGTTCAGTTGTAAAAAAGTAAGACATTTTAATTACTAAATTATACCTTTGGCACAGGTAATTTTCCATCATTCCAGTAAAAAAATATCAAAGCTTGAGCAATGACAAAATAATAACTAGTGGAAGATTTTTTTATGGGTTTATGGATTTCTTTCAGCAAAATAATTCACTGCTACACACCACTTACTTGCTTGTAGGGTGCATTCAATTCCCAGACTATTGCACCTGAGGAAGGGGTTGGTCCCCGAAAGCTTGTGCCACAAATATCTGCAACAATAAAAAGATGAAGGCTTAAGCCCGTTTGAATTGGTGTGCATCTTCCCCTTGCAATGTTTATGGATTTCTTTACCAGTGGTGCAGTTATGTTTTAATCACAAATTATATTCACTGTATTACAATATAATAGAGTTGATTAACTCAGCTCTCTCTCATTTTCCTGAGCCTTTTAAATGATAGAAATTCAATTAGTTTAGACTTAATATACTCTGGCATCTAGTAGAAAAACAAAGATACAGAGGCTCATTTACAAGACAAAAGGGCAAGGAGCAGAATTCCTTGTTGTTCTTTCTACTGTGGTTCTCTACCCTGTCTACTTTTAACATTAATAAGAAAGCCAACTAACAGACCAGTTCACCTAAACAATCTTGCTTACTTGCCAGCTTTCCTACGAAAGCCAACCATATGGACTGACTCTTCTGTCTTCATTACTGTATTCAGTATTAGCAGCCAGGCAAGGGGGTTATTGGTATTATTGATATATCATTAGGTGGGACAGAAATGTGAAAGGCATCTTTAAACATGCACTGGCCCCAGAAACAGGAATAGATGGTAATAGTATTTGTCTGCTCTTAAATAATGAGGAAATATGGAGAAATATGGAGAACCCAAGGGGGCCATTAATTAAACCTTGTTTTTTTCTGGTCAAGGTTTTAGAGATTTTTCATATCCCAACGCTGCTAAAACTCTGAATCCAAAAATACACCATCTTAACCTGTTGAGGTCATGTAGAAGTCAATATCAGATGTCCCTGAACTTGTTTCTTGATATTGTGATCTGCTCTGGATTATCTGATGAAGGCAGGGGTTTCTCAGTGAAAACTTGAAAGGATCAGGTTTTAATAGCGTCAATCACGCAATACAAATTGATACACGATTTTGCAGTGACGTTTTGATTATTGATAAATGAGTTAAAATAGTGGAAGGGAATTTGAGTTTTAGTAAATGTGTCCCCAAATGTTTCCCTGCTTTTGTTACTCAGCATTAGAGTAACAAAAGTATCAGAGGTATTAGAATATCTTGCACAAACAAGATCTTTAAGTAAATATAAATCTGTAACTGTGGTTTGTGTAAGCCTACACTTTTGGTTTATTTACTTACTTAGCCTAAGAGAAAGTCTTATTGAATTTTTCACTGGAAGACGAGCTCCCTGCAGAGTTTCAATTCTGTGCTGGATATTTCATGCTATTTCTGAACTCTGCTTTTCTGCATGTTACACTTTTTATAGTTTTTATATTGTATTTTCATGAAAAGGTGAAATTTTCTTTGTAGTTTCTTGTCTAAAAACCCTGTCCCATAGTTAATTATGATTATATAGAACATTTTAGGAAAATCAGCCTTAAGGTTTTTTTTGTTGAGAAATCCCATATGCTAGGAGAATATTTGATTGACTGTACAACTTTCAGGATTTAAAGGAAATGAATATGGTTAAAAATGCCACATTTTATATACTGATCTTATTGCGTCAGTCTAAAGTTTGAGCTTCTCAATGATCAGCAATGATCCAGGACTTCAAAATTGTCACAGGGGGTCACCATCTTGGAAAGTGTTTGCAACACTCACATGCTCAGTGGACTCTGAGTTGCTATTGAGAAGCTAAGCCTGGCCAGTAATATAAGCTGATGCTACACACCTGATTATTCTGATGCTTATTGCACTTATTTCTGTGCTGCCCTGTATCAAGTATATTAGTTACTAATCAGCCTTATATTGGGACATTTCTATTCTTTGTTTACTGTATATTTTGAAGAAGTCCCTAAGCTCAGTAAGTGACAGCAGCACAGAGCATGTGCAGTGAATCAGCAAAAAAAAAGATGGGGAGCTACTGGGGCATCTTTGGAGGCACAAATTTTCATAGCTAAAAGGCTGTGGTTGATTTGAGCCAGTACAGAAGCCAAAAACATAATCTACAGCATTTCTCACTGCTAGTTATGTTAAGTTTTAATTATCGTTTAAGGTTTATCAGGCCTCTGTTACATATTTAAGTTGGGTTAGAAAAAGACCAACATCTATCAAATTCAACCCATAGCACACATGGAATGGCACATGTTGTTTTGTGAGTAGCTTTTTTGGGTTCTCTTTTGATTTTTTTAGTCTTTAAAATATACAAAACTCCATTAAGCTTCAATCTCTAACATAAAACCATGACTTGAGCACCTGGGTAGTATTCTAATGGCAAGTTTCACTCTGGTGTTTCCTTTTGCATTATTTAACTGCCTCACTGATTAAAATCTGTTAAGTCAACCAGTATATCTTCCATATCTGCACCCAGGTCCATTTTGTTTTCGTTCTTTTAAAAGTCAACAGATTTTTGGGATGTAAAAATCAGAGGGAGGGATGTTTGAGCGAATTTATTATACTTACTATTTGTTAGCATTTTTCTATAGTGCCAGCATTCTAGAATATCAGCACATTATGTAAATAAGAAGAAGAAAAAGGACAGATTACAGAAATACAAAAATTAATAACTTCTTCAGTCATGAAGTCATGTTTTTAAACATTTTGGAGATAAGAGTTAGCAACATTTTAAAAAATGGGGGGAAGGGGGTTACTACTGAGGAATTGAGCCACACATAAAATGCAGAGAATGGACAAAAGGGTCAGTCATAAAAGTTTGTATGTACTATTATCATTTTGGGGTCTCTGCATGCCACATAGAGGAATAATATTATGTATATTTGATATCAAACTAATAAAAATTTTTTAGCAGACTAAATATATGGTGATACAAATATCAGGGGAAAACCCAGGTCCAAAGCATACTTAATCCTATACCTGCATATATATGATATTGTTTATTATTTGATACAATAAATATCATTCTAGATTCCTAAATACCATAGTATCTGGAATTTAATCTTGAGCAGGGAATACCATGGTAACCATCAGTACTCGTGGATAGTTCTCTTATTGACAGAGGGAAATTGAGTTCTAATGTGTGTTTGTATGTATGTACAGTGTATATATATATATATATATATATATATATATATATATAGATAGATAGATAGATAGATAGATAGATAGATATATATAGATATATATATAATACACACAGATATATATTTCTTATTAACAAAAACACATACATTCTGCTATCATAAAAATATATATTTCATATATATCTCATACCAGTGAATATTGGCAAAAGAAAGGCTATTGTAGATGCGTAGGTGAATCTAATGTAAGTCTTAAGCCCTTACACTGGTAGTAAATCATACTGGTTTTTCCATAAAAGAAAAATACAGTTTCTTTATTGTATTTTAAATTCACATATAGCCAAAAGCATTGTGCTCAAACACCCAAAGGAATCAAAGCGTTGAAATTCATCTAGAAAAATATCTTCTGAACACTACAAGGCATTTTTAAAACATTTTTTTTATGATATTTAACCCAGTTCTAATGAAAAAAAGTAAATTATGTAAGTCCTAAACAAGGTAAAATTTAAGTTTTAATGCAAAATAACAAAAATCATCATCATCAACTGAAAGTAAGTATTCTATACTGCAGTGTTCTTTCTACAATTCATTAATAAGGTCCCATATATGAATTTATTTAAAGTGCATTTTCATTTGAGTATAATCAGTAAATATAATGCTGCTTTCTGAATCATACATTTTTAAAGAATTTCAAGCTTTCTCTTTGACAGTTGGTCCTGGTCCTGTTTTTTCAGTGGTATAGAATACGTATCGGTATAAGATTATATTTAATTTCATAAAAAATTATTTAAAAAGCAGAGCTGCTTTAAAAAAATTGGTCATCTAGGATAAACAGGCCCAGCATCAGTATTTTCACATATAAAAACTTTTGAATGTACCTTTGCCAGAAATTGCAGACCCCTTATTTTAATCAAAAAGAAAAGTATTAATGAGTTGAAAGTATTATTCTGTATTTATACTCAACAAAAGGAGTAGGTTTGTTTTGGAGGATTTTTTGCTGTACCAGTTTTTGTTATACCATTTCTGCCATTTTTATATTTAACAATTGATTAATTGTACAGTTCCTTCCTGTTCCTGATTTTGCCTAGTATGCTGTCTGTCCTGATTTTTGCTAGTTTTTGACTACTTTCCTTGATTCTTCCCTGGTATTGTGACCCGGCCTGCGACCCCAACTAATCTCTTTCTTACTGAATCTGTATTGCCTCTCCTAGCCTGTGACCCCAACTACACTGTGGTTCCTTTACCTGCCCAGAACTAACTCCCTGGCCCTCTCACACTAAGACCTGGCAGCACCTGAGTAGAGGAAAGCAATGAAAGATGGTTGTTATAGGTGGAAAACTAGGCTGCGATCAGGACCTTCTGGTTTTTTCTAGGTTTGGGATACCAATCGTAACAACTAATTAGTAAGCAGACCCGTGTTCAAATCTGGACTGCAAATGGTGCCATCTGCATTTTTCTAAGTAACAAAAATTTTCACATACCTGCACTAGAATTTCACTAAGTGGTTTGTTTTGCCTGAAAAAAAAATGTTTTTTTTTGTATAGAAAAAAATCTGAGAACAAACACAAAAAAAAAACAACTGACTCCTTGCATTTGGTGCAAGAAGAAATATCAATTTATTTAAATACATTTGGCATGGTAAAATATGTCCATTGATGCCAATGAATTTGTCACAAGGAAAATTGCAGAGAAAATGTGACTCCCATTGACTACAAAGCTTTTGACATGAAAATTAATCTCCGATTCATAGGACACAAGAAAAAGTGCCCATTGACTCCAATGCACAATTTGGCACACTTTTTGCAAAATGTTTTCCATTTTGCAATTTTTTTGTAAAACAAAATGGGGCACTGTTGTTCATGATTAAATACCATGATCAGTTTCCATTTGTAAAGAGATACTGACATATTTTAAAAATCATTAGTATGACACACCAAGGACTAGAATTCCTAGGGTCACATTGTTTTTAGCTGGTAAAGCTACAATTACTATTTTTTCTCACTACGGATACTTCACAGTAGCGTAACTACCGGGGAAGCAGGGGGTGTGATCGGACCAGGGCCTGCACCCCCGCAGGGCCCCCGGTAGCTCTCACCATGCTGCAGCAGCTAAGAAAATCAGCACCAAAGGGGGTGGGGCACGGCTGCACAGCCCGCACCCGGGCCCGCCCCCACCCAGTTACGTTACTGATACAACTAAACTCGTTAGAGGAATGGAAGACTTAAACATGAGGATAGACTGTTGAGGTTGGGGTTGTTTTCTCTGTAAAAAAAGGCGCTTCTGAGGGGAGATGATTACAATTTACAAATACATTAGAGGACATTATAGAAAAATATCAGGGGAGATTTTTACCAGAGGCCACCCCTTCAGACTAGAAGAAAAGAACTTTCATTTGAAGCAGCATAGGTGAAATGCACTGCCGGGAGATGTTGTGATGGCTGATTCTGTTAATGCTTTCAAAAGGGCTTGGATGATTTTTTTTTGGACAGACATAATATCAAAGGCTATTTTGATACTAAACTCTACAGTTAGTATAGCTATGGGCATATATGGTTTGTGTGAAAGAATGGAGGGGTGTGTGTGTGTGTGTGTGTGTGTATGCTGGGTTTTAATTTGGAGGGGTTGAACTTGATGGACTTTTTCTTTTTTCAACCCAATTTAACTACGTATGTAACTATATAACTATGTAACTATGATACTTCATAAGGGAATGCTTATGCTACTGAGTTGTTCCTAGAAGTTTGTGTAGTGGTACTGTTGAAAATCAGGGTTTAAAAAAATAAAATAATGATCAACCCCTAGAAAATAAATCCTAGGGATATTCTTATGATGTTGTCCAAATTTGTTTAAACATTTTTATTTCTTTTTTACCCAAATAAAAATGAAAGACAATTATAAAAGAATACATTTCTACATGAGTATATATTTTACTGAGCTTTCATATCAGCCATAAGGCATGGCATAACTGTTCATGAAACAAAAGATAGAGATTTTCCATCTGATTTCCAGTTCAATGACAAAAGTGAGCCCTAAGCTGTCCTTCTGCAGTTTGTGATCTGGTGTGGAATCTGGGCATGATTGGGTATCCTCTGTTTAAAGATTAATTGTTCTCTGAGTGCTTGTGGCTACATATATTGATCTTGGTGGTGTTAGAAGAATCTGCTGCCATTCAGATGGTAGAGCTTAGCTATGGATGATTTGAAGCTCCAAGGCATTGTCAATACCACAACTTAACTACCCGTGGAAGAAGAGCTGTGAAGTTAGATTGACGAGTCCATAATTCGCATTTTATAGCTGTTTATATTTCTAGCCTTCCGGGCATGTTTTCATTTTAACACTCAGAAAAGAGAACTGGCTTATGGCACTCTGGCATTATTGAGGTCACATGTTGACCATCGATAATTTACATTTGAACTAATCGTGCTTACAGCTTAACCACTTTTTTACATGATTTATAACAGTGCACAGAGCTGACATGTCTGTTGATACACCTAATGATTTAGCAGATTGTGGAGTAGGAGTGGCACATCTGTGTGTTGTTTTTGTGAAATTAAAAATAGCATCTTTTTAAACAAACTGAAAATACAAGAGGAACGCAAATGTGTGCATTTATGGTACATACTGTAGATCAAGTTGATGCTCAAAAATAATGTATTGCAAGTATATGCACGTTTTAAACATATTGCAATGGGGAAATTTCTCACATTGCCGATTTTCCATGCGGTCATCTGTGAAGAAAGCCATGCCCAATATAAATACAACATTTTATCTTGTGTTATCATACTTTATTAAAAAAAAATCTCATTCCTTTAGAATATATACATTTCTGATTTAGCCTGTCCAAGGTAGTGTGGACCCTTCATATAAATATTACTAAACACAAGATGATATATCTTTGGCAAACAAAACACAATTATTGCCAACATCTCTTTTGCTATCCGTCGCAGTATTAGCAAATGGCACGTCTTTTACCAGCATTGATTTTCTTGTCCCCAGCAGTATAAGAGGATCATTCTATTGATTTAGGATTCCATTATCAAAGGTTTGGCTTCAAAGCACAGGTATGGGTTCCCTTATCTGAAAACCCAGTTATGCTGAATGCTCCAAATTGCGCAACACTCCATTACAATCAAATAATCCAAAATTTTCAATATTATTTCCTTTTTCTCTGTAATAATAAAACAGAATGTTCTACTTGATCCTAACTAAGATATAATTAATCCTTATTGGAAACAAAACCAGCCTATTGGGTTAATTTAATGTTTAAATTATTTTCTGATACACTTTGGGTATGAAGATCCAAAAAAATCTGAAAAACCCCTGGTCCAAAGCATTCTGGATAACAGGTCCCATACCTATATTAATTATTGCACAAAAATCATGCAACAGGAATACCATCCTCATTCTCTTCCATTAGAGGTAGACTTTTGTCTGTCTCTCAAGTTACAGTTCCGATTACATGCTGGTCAGTTTGTTTGTTTTACCATTTAGATATAGGTAAATCATATGAGAATGAATGTTTGAATCTATCTGTATCTAAATATGTGGAGCTTACCTAGCATTCAGTGGCAGTGACCATGCTTGGGTCACTGATCATTGCAACCCAAGCACGAAACTAGAAGCGACATGGGGAAGAAAACTGCTGAGAAAAATTGTAATGCTATTTAGGCCAATAAAGGTTAGTACCCAGTTTAACAGTAGAACAAGGGTTAAAATTGACTTAAACAGCTAAAACAGAACCTTCACTAAGTAGAATTTATGAAGAAAGGCTTAGTTGACCTACAACTCACACAAGCTACTGTGCTTGAAAATAAAATAAAGGATGCCAGGAGGTTCTTACAGCAACAAAACAGAACAAAGTTTTTTTGCCCTGTACAAATGATCCACAGGGTTAAATGCTCACATACCCACAGAGGCAATGTATTGCAGATGTTACAAAATCAGGACACCTCAATGTGACACCATGTTAACCTGTCACTTGTTGGCCTCATTCATGGGGTCCCTGCTCCCCTACTTATCACTAGAGGTACAAGTCCCTCTAGGGCAAATCAGCTTTACTAGGCTTTGTTGATCCCAGGCTGCTTGAAGCACATGTATCTGGGTCAGGAACTAAAGACCAAAGAGAAAAGTCTATCCCCAAGAAGACACTGGGGTTTGTTTATTAACACTGGGCAAATTTGCCCATGGGCAGTTACCCATGGCAACCAATCAAAAGGCTGCATTCATTGTTCTGCTTGCAGCTGGCTTTAAAAAGATAATCACTGATTGGTAGCTATAGGTAACTGCCCATGGGCAAATTTGCCCAGTGTTGATAAATGAGCCCCACTGTGTTAAAATGTGACAGGAATTGGTCATAGGCCATTAGGTCATTAACTGAAATATGTAAATTAAGTAATAAGATTCAAGGGCATCTGCCCAGCAACTAGGGAGATAAGGAATTATAGGGATTTTAAGCCATAGGGACAAAATAAACATATGGGTCCCTACACAATGCTGACAATTTCTGTAAGGGGACTTTAAGGATTTTTTATGTTCTCATTGATGACCTGGAGACCAATGCATTGGGACTAAAATCATAAAAATGATGGAGAAGGGTTAGTTCTCACTTTAGCAAACTTAATTATGTAACTGTAATAGATTGTAGGCTTCACTGGGACAGGTAATTATGTGAATGATAAGGCATTTAAAGGATCATAGTACAGTAAATGGAGGGTTGTTGAAAAGATTAGTGTGCAGGTACAGAAACAAGAGAACAGTTTTACAATCATTTGTCTTACCTGGATGACTGTGCTATAGGGTAAATATAACCATAATATAAACAGCATATTTTATAAATATTTTTTTTCCATGAGGCCAGGGAATGTTCAATCCAATCTCCTTCATTCAATTTCCAAAACATGGAGATATGCAGACTTGAATCACTGAAGAGAAGTGGTAACATATTATATGAGGTATTATCCAAGTACTGCAGCTGTTCAAGTTGGATAGTTAACATGCTTTTTTCTTGGTCTTCATAAATGCATTTAGTGTTCACCCTTTTGATCCATTTATTGTGCCCAGTCTCTGGAAACTTCATTTATCAACTCAATAATATAGATATTACTTCAATTTCACAGTTATATGCATTCTGTCTGTCTTCATTTAAACACATTGCCTTAATCCAATAATTCTAGTGCTAAGCAGACTTCAGGTTACACAAGATGGCACACAATCAATCTAATCAAAGATGCCTATTAAATTTAATATAATCTTTGCATTGAAATAAAGGGAATTCCTTAGAAATTGTAGTGTGTGAATATCCACAACATATAAATATAAGGGCTTATCTCAATGGTATTTTGCCAGGTTTTAAATGGGACAACCTTTACCAGGTGTTAAGGCAAAATAGGAAGGCTATTTTAAAGTAATGAGATTTTTCAAAGATGATATTAAAGTATTTCTTTATTGAATTCTTATTTTGTAGAACGATTGAGAATGAATGATTGAGACAAAAGATTTAGAACATGTGCATCTAATCACAGGCACACAAACAAACTCATTTCAGCAATACACCACCCCATGCTAGCTGAAATCAAAATACATACTGTACATCCGTATACTCTAAACTAGTAATACATACTGTACAGTATTGGACATGGGTTATTGTTAAAATGCTATTACAGATACATACAAATATACTCAAGCACATAAACTTATTAAGGCGAGAGCTATAGATGCAATGGGCAGTGATGGGCGAATTTCCACTGTTTTGCTATGTGAAATTCCATTTCCATTTATTGGACAACAGTGTCCACTTTTTTGATACTAGCGTCCACAAAACAGATGCCGCCATTCATTTTTTCTGACTCCAGTAAATTTTTGTGGGTGCTCCACGGTATTTATTTGCTGGTGGCATATCGAAGAAATTCGCCGTAAATGCATGCACGGTGAATAAATTCACTAGTAATGAGGAATACCCATTTTTGTCACTAGAAAACTAGAATTTTTAGAGAAAAAACTAACATTTCTCGAGATTTAGAGGCAGAATTTCGAGGGTTTTAATGCAATGCAATTCAATATATTGAATTATCAAATATAAAAAATTCGATTGATCTCTAAAATCACTAAAATCGTTAGAATCCATCGATTTGAACACTTTTAAGCAATCGATCAAATTTTTTTTATTCAACAAAAAAAACTTAGAAGAATCCTATGGGCGCTTCCCATAGGATTCTATAGCAATTCGTTAAATTCAATCTGGCGAATTTGTGGATTGAACTTTTCTTAAAGGGACAGTACTTCGAAAATCAATTTAAAATTTTCAATTCTAAACGAATTTTGGGCAATTTGATCAAATAAGCCCAACATTTATTCCAAATTTTAATTTTCACTTCAAATCAATTTGACCCTTGATAAATCTGCCCCTTATTGTACCTCAATGCTGTAAAAAGCCCATATCCAAAAGTCTGCAATCTCAGACCTTTTGAGGTCCTGTATTAGTCAATGGGAGAGGCATCTATCTCAATTTGAATTGTTTGTGGTCTGTGCTGGGTTTTTGCCCAAATATCTGACTTTTTTTATTTTAAGGCACAAACTCAAAAAATTTGAGCAATTGAATAAAATCCAGAAAATACAACTATTCTGGGTAAAAAAAAATATTTGAGAGATTTAGGTTTCCTCTTGATTTTATTTCAGTTTTCCACAATCTAATAAAATCAATTTTTCTAATTTATAAATGAAGTTAAATTGGGCATAGCAGTTTTGTTTTGTTTTACAATATAAGATAAATTCAGATTTTAGTAAATAACTCCCTAAATGTACCTGGTGTTGTGTGACTAGCAATGGTTTTTACAATATGAGATAATTCAGATTTTAGTTAATAACCCTCTACATGTAACTGGTTTTGTGTGACTAGCACATGCATTATGAGTCTTCACTTTTCCCCCTTTCTTTCTTCCTTTTTATATGAATAATATGAATACCATTAACTTGTTTGCAAACTTTGCAAAAAAAATTACGTTTCATCCTTTTCCTAAAGGAGAAAAAAATACTGTAGATGTTCCTCACCAATTAAAAACATGTTTCTTTTCAAATTTTTAACTTGGTAAAAATTTGCCAGTGGCTGCAGCAAGCTGCTTCAAATTGTATAATTGTTTTCTCTGTACCACATGCATAAATGCATAAAATGTAGGTTTATGTCACATTTTAATGGTTTTGGAATGGATTATACTTTGTATTGTACCATATAATAGCTAAATATGTAGGTGAGAATAAGAAATGGCTACATGGACCTGTGTAGCAAGTGAGGAGTTAAATATGTGGTGTGAAAGCATGGCATAAAGGGGCTTATTTACTAAAGCAGTGGTCCTCAAACTTGGCCCTCCAGCTGTTAAGGAACTGCAAGTCCCACAATGCAATGATGGAGTCTGACAGCCACAGTCAGGCAAATGCATTGTGGGACTTGTAGTTCCTTAACAGCTGGAGGGCCAAGTTTGAGGACCACTGTACTAAAGGTTGAAGTGAAAATTTTAATAAAATACAAATTTTTAAAAATTAAATTTCAAAGTAATTTTGGGCTACTTCGACTATCAAATAGCCTAAAATTTGTTTCAAATTGAAAAATTTTGAATATAGTACTAAAATATAGTAATACAAATCCTTCGACTTCAACTATTTTAGCCATTTTAGCCTATGGGGGACCTCACAGAACTTGTCCAGAAATTTTTTATAAGCTCTGAGAAATCGAAGGACTTTGGTGAAATTGTTCGAATCGTACGATTCAAAGATTTTTCATTCGATTGGATACGGATGTTTTCGCACAAAAACGGCCTTATTGGATCAAAAAACACCGCCCCCTAAAAAATTTAATGGTTGAGTTTTTTCACTTCGAAATTCCACCATTACTGAATCTAGCCCTAGATAGGGCTAGAAGGGCAATGATGTAGCTCAATTACTGACTGAGAACAATGGAAGCCTTCTCTATACCTGCCAATAATGAAGGTTTGTGTAGATAGACAGGTTTAGCTGGAAGTTTTAGTATTCAGATAAAACAGAAAGTCTCTGGAGAGTTTTGTCCAATATCTTGAAGCAGTGAAGCATTCCATGGTGCAATGTGATTACACAGAAATGTTTCTCTTATTGACCAGTTTTATTGTTTTTGTTATAAATGAAATTAAAACAGCTTTAACTTTACTGGAAAATGATCTAGAATCAACCATTATGTATGAATTCTATTATTATTATTTTGGAAAAACAACTGCAGAAACATTTACAAATAATGTTCTTTCATCAATGAGGCACAACATTTAAAGCAGTTACCAAAGGTGTTAAGTTTTACACTGCTTAGAAAATGTCATGTAAAGTAGCATGATGGTCAAGAGAGTGTAAAGAAATAGATTCCCCTAGGCAAAGCAGTTCATTTTAAAGCAATAAAGTAAAATTAAAAACTATGTTACACATTGTCATAAATCAATTTAAATTTATGAAAAACTTTTCTGTGCATTCACAAGGTTTATCCTGATTTCTCCATCAAACTAATTTATCAATAGGTGTCAAGATTGTGTGGAGGCTTATGTTTCAACAGTCTCATTTTGGTGGTTTTAGTGGTTTTTGAAACCACTATTCAACATGAATGTCATGAGATTTTGTATAAAATCCAACTTAAAGAAAAAGTATAAATGGAATACTATGTTGAGCTCAGTGCTAAAATAACCAAAACACTGGAAAACCTAAAAATGTGTCGTTTTTCAGATAGTTTCAAGCAAACAAAAAAAAAATGGAAACCTCTAAAAGTATGAATTGATTCAAAAATATCAGCACAGCTCCCATTGACTTCTATAGAACCTCAACAACTTTTACCTGGCTTTTTACAATGCTTTTTTAAATTTACAAAACCACGTATCTACTAATACAAAATAATTCTTACAACTAAGCAACCTGCAGTTTATGAGCACCATGGCTCAGTAAAAAATAGAAATAGAAAAAACAATTACAGTAACTGGTATATACTTGTTTTTGTCAGAAACATCTTCAAAAAAGTGAAAATGCTTTTTAAATACTCATCAAATAATAATAAGAGCATAGGCCTTATTCAAGTTCCCATAGAAATGCACGTAGAGATGTGGGTGGAATATAGCCACATTCATATCTTTAGTCATGTTTAATGTATATCTGGATTTCATGCTGTGAAGAGAAGTTGACACACGATCAAGCTGGAATGTATCCTGACTATAATATGCTAACCATGGTAATTGGTTTGATATGTGTCCATTTGCCCAATTACTATATATAAAATAAATTGCTGTGGTAGTCATCAGTGTAGCCATGTTTTTAAGGATGCTGGGCTGTTTGCAAGTACAGGTATGGGACCTATTATCCAGAATGCTCGGGACCTTGGGTTTTCAGATCTTTTCTTAATTTGGATCTTCGGACCTTAAAGTCTATTCGAAAATAATTTGAACATTAAATAAACCCAATAGGCTGGTTTTACCTCATGTAAGGAATACTTATATCTTAGTTGGTATCATGTACAAGCTACTATTTTATTATTACAGAGAAAAATTTATAATTTTTATCAGATTTGGGTTATCTGGATAAAATGGAGTCTATGAGAGACAACCTATCCATAATTGAGATCTTTCTGGATAATGGGTTTCCAGATAACAGATCCCATACTTGTACTATAAATTCTTGGTTCCCAAAATATTTCCCTTTTGAGTTTCTCTTTAATAAGATGCTGTAATTACTCATTTTATAAAACTCAGTGTGCATTGGTCGAAAGTCTTGTGTGAGGCTTCCAGAAATAATTCCAATAAATAAGTCTAAAATAATAAAAAGAACTTCATTGCACTATAGTGTATTGTTTCAGCTCTGAGTCACCTTGTAGTAATAAAGGAAACAATGAATGATATGATGCTATTGTTCCAGTATATTAATGTGTATTGGCAAATTTCTATCATTGGACATTTTGATTAATTTCTTCTCTGACATACAAGAAAAAAAAAATAGAAGCACCAGCAAATAACATGAATGACATTGAACAAAATATGAACCGTATTTACTTCTATGAAACATTATTGCTGATTTTCCACAGCCAAAATTAACCCTCTTCAATTATATACATAAGCACAATTTATAAAAGGGTAAATGCTTTTTAGCATAAAATCACTAGACAGCGATTATCCTCACTTCACCATTTATTGATTCAGATCAGCAGTAAGTAGCTAATGAGATTTTAAGTAACAATGCAATGCAGAAGATTGCAGTCTAATATCCAGTTGTAGCACTTCTATGCTTTTAAAAATACCATTGAGATCTTGCTATGAAGGTAGAATTTACAAGCTAATTATGAGGCTTTGTTGTTATTTGCAAACAGTAATAGAGCGTTTTTTTCTTTCATTCATATATAAAAATAAAATGTATGGTGTGCTTCTGTTGTTATGGTTTTTTGGACAAACAAATGATAGAGGTTACTGGTTGCTGGTTAGCTGGAAGATCTTGTGTGGTCAAGTATGACTTCAAGAAATGTTATAACAATGGTATATAATATAATGGTAGAATTGACTAGCTACAGTCATTTTATTAATCAAAATTGTAAGTAATAGAGTTGGAAATACATATATTTTTTATATGGCTTGTGTAAATTAAGGTTGCTTATGTCTAATACACGGAATACTAGTGATGAACGGAAATTTTAAACAGGTGTATATTCATGGTGAATTTCTGGATCTCACCATTTTGTGAAACCATACAAATATATTTTACAATTCTTCATAAAATAAAGGTTTATATAATAAATAAGCAAATCTGGACATGAATAGAAAACTATATCAGAATTAAAAATAAAAAGTCTTAATTAATAATTTAGGCATCTAAAGCCTAGAGATCATCTACAGAAGTGAATGGGAGGTATTTTTCATCTTTCAAGCTATGCATTCCCAATATTTGGGGGGTTATTTACAATTTAAAGTTCAAATTTCTCTAAAGTCAGCTTTATAATTTTAAAATTTTTGAATTTCATAGCAATTTCCTAGCTGTCTGTTCCTGTGAGGTTTACTCATTTGACCATACAGCAGTTCAATTTGGTTGCCTAAGCACTGATCTGAAGTTTCAGGCCTCTAAAATTATTGCGTATATGGGAGTAAAAGTGGTTATGTTGCATTTTTGGCCAAAGACCACATTCACAACTTGGTTGGTCACGTATTCTGATGGGGAAGGGCATGGTTTGTTCCTATAGTTGAAGCAATGGGTTCATGATTCAGTCACTCCATGGCCCTTATCTTATCACCTTTAACAGACAAATGAAAATGTCATAGAAATAACATTTTTATATAAGTTAGTTGAAACAGTGGGTACTGACGAGTAAGTTATTGTTGGGAATATTTTACTTATATATTGTGTAACTGAATACATTAGTGCTGTCCTACTGTATTTCTAGATATCATTATGATAAAACAATGTCTTTTCATGAAAGTAGAAGTAAAAATTAACATTTTATATTTATTTCTAAAATCAGTGAGTACTGTAAGTAAGGGATTGCTAAAAAGGGAATATTTACTTATATATTTTGGTGTTTAGTACATTGGTGCTGTCTTATTGCTGTAATTAAATATATATATATTTATATATATATATATATATTTATAATAAAACTCTTGTCTCGAAAACGAATAGCAACATTATTGATTCACATGACTGGCTTAAGGTTTCCATTCTTCACGCTTGTTCCACCATAGCATATAGAGGCTTTAGTAGAATTCCATAGAATAGAAGAAAAAGGAATAGAAATTATGTAAAAATATCTGGGGAGATTATGTTATTTGTATAATGACAACACACTTAAGAAATCTAAGTACTGGTTTATATACAGAACTGGAATATACACACTTCCTGAAATTATTGCAGAAACGGCAAGCTGTTCTGGCATCTAGATTAGTTTCCAAAGGTGGAACCCACCCTCTCTGTTGCTTTTATTCCCCCCACCCTTTGAATGGTAGCAACTGAGCATTTGCATGTTGTGTTTGATGCCTTGCATGAACACATGCAATGGCAAGTTCTGGTCTGCATGCCGCTTACTGAATGTTTCTCCTTTTCTCTCCTTCCCTGTCATGTGCTTTCAGAAGACAACCGTATAGAAGGTGGGTGCTTTCGACCTCTTCTTTTCTTTAGCTCTCTCCCTTTAACTTATCCTTAGTTTATGATTTTAGTTTCCAATGGTAAGTATCTTAGTTAAACGCAGAACTGTAATGTCTGAAAGGGAAAAATGCAGTATAGTATGATTTATTTTATCTTTGGCTTAGATTGTGTGCCATATTGCTGTGCCAAGCACCTTCTGCAGTATGCTTAGTAATGTTGCAGACACTTACAATTTCAGCATGACATTAGCAGGCTAAAATAAATGGATAGAATTTTAAGGCACATTATTTTTAGATGCCCCATATACAGTATGTGCTACATATGTTATTAAGTTTAATGCAAATTAGTTTTCATAATGCTCTGCCTTGTAACTTCATTGTCTTTAGTACCAAGGGGCCTTAAACATAAAGAGTACTCATGCTTATTTTAGCTACTTATAATATTATAACAGACATAAGATATTAAATATGGTTAAAATATGGTTAGCAACTTAAAAGATGGGTGCAAAGTTACTTTAGTAAGATGTTTAACAATGCCTACACAAGGGAGGAAAAACCACCCTACTGTCCAGAATGTATAAAGCTGGCCATAGACGCAATATATATATATATATATA
>CM044439.1:4231475-4279306 GCA_024363595.1 Xenopus borealis
GAGGGCAATGGGCTCAGATGGGTTGGTCGGGAGAAAATCCAATCTTCCTGATCGATATCGTGGCCATATATCAATTGGGAAGACCCCTACAGGGCAGATAAACTGTCAAATTGGTTTAAACTATGATATCGGCAACTTTATCTGCCAGTGTATGGCCACCTTTAGTGCAGTTGATCACATACAAGAGTATGGGGACATTTTGATAATTAGTAGGAATGGTCTACTATGTGGATAGGTATGCAGGTTAATGGCCAGGTCCAAGTCAGCTATTTTAAGAGCAACACACCTATGATCATACAGTTTGGATGGAAATAGATTAAAGGAACAGTCATACAGTTTGGATGGAAATAGATTAAAGGAACAGTAACACCATAAAACTAAACTAATGAAAATAGCATGTAGTGTTGCCCTGCACTGTTAAAACTAATCTGTTTACTTCAGAAACACTGCTATAGACAAGTGGCATAAATTGAAAAAAGTCTATATGGCACAGGATAAATAGTGGATAACAGATAACATTAACAATAGCTGCCCCTATTGCTACACAGAAGATTATATATAAGATTATATAACATATAAGTAGTGATGGGGGCGAATCTACCCAGTTTCGCTTCGCCGAAAAATTTGCGAATTTCCAGCGAAATTCGCAAATTGGCGCAAAAATTTGCGAAACGAGTCGCGGCACGTTTTTGACGTGACGTGTCGTTTTTGACGCACCTCACGTCGTTTTCGGCGCATCGTTTTCGACACACGACTCTTTTTTTTCCATGAATTTTCGCCAGGCGAATTTTCACTGGCGTTTTGCGAATCGCAGGAATTCGCTGCAAATTCACCCCTGGTGAATGAATTCGCCCCTGGTGAATAAATTCGCCCCTGGTGAATAAATTCCCCCATCATTATATATAAGATTATAATATATTATAATATATAAGATTATTTTATATATATATAAAACACAATAGTAGTGTTTCTGAAGCAAACATAGCAGTTTTACTAGTACAGGGCAACACTGCATTATATTTTTTTTCTTTAAAACAATAACATTTATTGATGTTACTGGTCCTTTAAACTTTATGAAAAACTTGTCTGTGTGGGGAAGCATTTTCACATGACATGCAGAAAGGCCAGGATATGCCGGATAGTCTTATTGAGAAATCTAGCAACTACTGCTATACAGTAACTACAGGTATGTTGGGATCTATTATCGAGAAACCCGTTATCCAGGAAGTGCAGAGTAATGGAGAGTTATAAAACAGTACCTCGTACTTGATCCAAACTAAGATATAATTAATTCTTATTGAAAGTAAAATCAGTCTTTTGGGTTTATTTAATGTTTACATGATCTACTAGTAGACTTAAGGTATAAATATTCTAATTCAAAACCCCAGGTCCAGCACTTTCTGGATAATGGGTCCCATACCTATAGTAAGTAAATAATTCCAACACACATCAGTGAGTGGCAAATATGAGGAAAAAGCATCAGAAAGATCCCGTGCATCTCAAGGAAATGCCCTTGGGTGAACTGAAATCAGAAGTACTGTTAAAAATTAAGTGAATGTAATGAGCTAAAACATTGCTTGGATTGCACAATCTGTCTTTAGCCTATTTTATAGGAATCTTATATTATAGGAATGCACAAGAATGCATCCCTGAGTATTTTAAAATACTTATTTTGCATATAAAAGCTTGAAATAGTAAGCCTGGCAAAAATAAAGGAAAATATGCTGTATTTTTAGTTTTTATTTTATATCTGCTGTCCCAAAAATATATTAAGCTATTAAAGTATGGCAACTCAACTTACCTTGGACTAGCCACATAGAGCCATGAATGCCCTTCATAGCTGTTGGAATATGTAATCCAGTCATTTCTCATTACTTATTTGGTGACCTAGCCATATGAGCTTCCCAATAGTGATGGGCGAATGTATTCACCTCCTGTCTCATTTTGGATGCGGGTGTCTGTTTTTGTACGCCGGCGCCCATTTCCGGTGCCAGTGTCCAAAAACGGACGTCGATGTCTAAAACAAAACGCAGTGGCTTTTCGCTCATTTTTCTACTAGAAATTCTCAAAATTTTGGCAAAGCGAAATGCCTCAGATTCGCCCATCAATACCAACTCTCAAGACATATTATTCTATAGCTTTCATCAAACACAAATATATATATTGATAGTCCATAGGGGTCGCACCCCTCGAGCCAAAGTTAATAACCTGTGTGCTAGTCGAAAAAATAGATAAGTAGCAGCACACAGTGAACTGAAACTTCGGGATTAATAAACCTCAACTTCGATCGATCTTTTTTGTTGTAAAATCCTTGGAGTGCTATCACTGTGTGATACTACTTATCTTTTATATATTTATTATGTTGAAAACAAACATTTCAGTGACCTTTCACTGAAAACATAAATTCAATTTACACATTCAATAGGCGTGGATATCTGAATAACTGAAATGGTGGTTTAGGCCCAGTTTAATGAAAACAAATTATCCTGAAGGTGAGCTCTCGATTTCCCCATAGACTAAAATAACATTTTCAGGAAATTAACTATTTTCCCTGAAAACCAATCTGGCAGTTATGAGCACACAAGGAAGTAGAGAGAAATATTAACTTATAAATAGGGTATATTTTCCTTTTTTGTTATCTCTTTCTTAGCCATTCTACTGGTTTTTCCCTGATCCAAACTTGCAGATGACACAGTGAAGCAGTCCTTAAATTCTAGAATGTTGCAAATGCTGGACTTAAATCTTAGCCAAGCTTTATCTTCTCCTGAAGTCATGCTGTCTCTGTTACTTCTTCTTTCAACTGCCAACTATTTCTCCAAGCAAAATCCGGCATCTGATCCACTTGACCTGTGCTACTGTATCTTCATTATCTATATGAATCATGCTCGTAAAGAGTTTCACACATTCATTGCCAAATAAAACCCTACAAATAAAAAAAAATTGCCTTTAGAAAACCAGACATTGGGTTTGCACATATTACTTTCCATTGATACAGGCCCTTATCTCCTCATAAAGAGACTTCCCAGCATTATCATTTCAGTGTTTAAGGATTTTTTTTCAATTATCTGAAACACTCATTCCTAATGAGGGGAAAAAGACCAGAACCAGCCCATTTGAAAGATTCTGTTTAATACCTTACTTTCTGCTAAAAACCTAGAAATTTGAAAAGAAAGAGCACTGAAAGTAATGATGTCAAAGTGCACAAAAGGCAGATTGTTTAATTATTTCTTATAGATTCCAAATAATTATCTTGTTTTTTTTTCATTTAAAGTATTATGTTGATATAAAATTCCGCCATGCAGGATCATCCAATGTTTGAATTGTAGTTTAATTCCTCTTTGTCCCTGAGTGTGTCTGCCAGGGATGGAATTACTGTAAATGGTTTTTCCCATTAAGAGACAGATGCCATACAGGAAGAACAATTGCTTGTCACAAACCATTTTTGTCACTGTGGCAACATCTTCCCATGCTCCCTTGTATATTGCTGACTATGCTCTTGTTTCCCTTTAAGGTCTGGCGCACCTGATGATGGGCGACCAAGGTATGGGCTCTGTTCCTTTTCCACTCTGCTTTCATTGTCTCCTATTGTTTCTGTAGCTGCTTCAATCCTTCACTGCAAAGATGGGCAAATGCTTTAAAGCTGTGCGCATAACTTTAGCAACATCCTTGTTTCCTTTCTGCTCACTCTTTATACCCTTTTCTGCAATATAATAACTGAACCAAATTGGGACCAAACAAACAGCTGTGTATTGTTCTGATATGGTTATCTGATAAGGGTACAGGATAGAAATTCTCAGCTAGACAAGAAAAAAATGTTGGTGATTTAGATTGAGAAGACAATCAGTTTATCATATTGTATTGAGTAAAGATTTCATTATTGTTTATTATTTTTCATTGATGCATGGCTGACCGATTCATTACAAGAGCACTCCAACCCTAATTTTTAATAAATCTTTCTGTTTATTAATTTAACTTCTCTAGCCTTTGCTTGTGTCACCCAAATCTCTTTATGTCTGTTTTTTTATTAATGCATGAGGACTCTGGGTACTTAATACATGCATGCTTACTTACCATTGATCTACACTTAGATCACGAAAACATATTTCATTATCAGTTTCATTTTAACAGCCTGTTACATTTTCATATATTCATGTATGTCTTTACTTTTCTTTTCTCTCTTCTCTGTTCTCTTTTGTCTGGAAATGCTTTCTCCTCATGGAATCATTCCATCTGTTCTCTAGGCAAAACTAAAGGTACCACATTTTTTTTTCTTAATGAAAATATGACTTATCATGTCTCAATGTTAAAATATTTTGCTCAAAGGCTTGATAAGGTAGGTGTCTTATATTTGAGGAACAACAAATATACACAGGAGAAAAAGAGGACATATTTACCCACAGGTATCCATGTTAGCAGTTTGATGTAATACTGTAAAACTATCAGTAACTTGAAATTAACAAGAGATAATAAAATTCTATTTAAAATGGTAATTACTCCCAAGGTGACTATTGGTGAGTCAGATTTCTGCAGTTTGAAATTCAAATCTGAAAATTGATCAATACGTTTGCAAATTGAAGCCATGTTAATTAGATTTTGAATTGCAGTTTCCATGTGTAAAACCAACAGGTCAGCCATGAGAGAGGTAATTAAAATTGTTTATTCTCATGTCACCATTCATACAGTTTCATCAGCTCCAAGTTGTTTGTATGACCAGTGTTCTGTATTTTGAAATAACAAATATAGTAATATCCGATGACAAGGGCAATCACCCAACCGGTTAACTACTGTAAATACAGAGAGTCTGAAAACGTTTATTAATTACAAATAATAGAAAAAGCATAATACAAATGTTTACAATAATGTATATTATTTTATAATATTTTATGATATGTATAAGTATGTTTCTGTGGAGTATAGCTGTTACTACACAATGATTTTTCACTGTTAACGCCAAGGAGAGGCAATATGGCAATAATCGAAATGGAAACTCTGCGTTAATCAAACTCTGATACTTGAATCACCCAAAATATATATTCACAATGATTAATAGAGATTGTAATTTGTTTATTTGCAATTAAAATAACCATCAAAATGTTGCTAAACTATGGCTGGTTGGTATAATGGCCTCTTTACTACTATAGGGGCATAATTCAACCTTAGATTCAAGGGGGGTTCCTAAAATTAAAGCAAATTCCTCTCTTGGATTTACAGTTAGTGGGCAATTTTGCATTTATATTAGTAAAAGAGTTTAGTATTTATAAAAATAAAGGAGATAATTTACCCGCCAAGACACTAGTGAGCTTATTTATTGAATGTCAGGTTACTAATTCTTGTCTCAGTTTTTTCAAATGAAGCACCTCTTCTGAAGCACCCTTATGGAAAATAATGGGATATGCCAAATTTAAGCTGGCAAATAAAGTAGTGAATAAAGTTCTTTTTGAATAGGGTAAACTAGAAACAAATGTTCCATGTTACATATAGTAGAAGTCATTTAAGAATGAAGACGTCATTTTCTGACTAAGCTAAAGCTTTTTGAATGGGTATAAACCTTGACAGGTTTGCTATTGTGACTATATTCTATGGCTCTAAAATCAATGTATTTTTGGTGTGATGCTTGATTGATACTCTCTGATGAAAGCTACAGTATACAGGTTTAGCATACATATGTAGATGAAATCCATACTTCATATTTTATGGTGATTCATTAAAGGTATTTGGCCTCAAAATGTTTTTGGAGTTAAAGAAAGTGCCTATACAAACTTTTTAGCACCTTGCACCTAGCATTATACCTGTTTGGCTTGTTAGCATTAATTGCATGCAATTTCATCATACAGGCTACAATAGATACAAGTAAGCCTTGGCAATAATGTCAGCTTTGTCCTGAATTGTATTTCTTTTGTGCCAAGTAATGGGTTTGGAGTACCTACACCAACTCCACATGATTCCCATATTAATGTACAAAAAGTATATGATTATCTAAGAACCAAATTGTGGTATTGTGCTACAAACAGGAGCAATTATGTTGGCATTGCGGAAGAAACAACAAAGAAGATTTAACAGTTTTTTTTTAATGCAGTCCAAATACATAATCATATTTGCATATTAATGGCATAAGTATAACCTCAGCTTCATATGTGCTTGTGACATATAAAGGGCAGACTTCATAATTTCACAAATTTAACATAACAGCTGAAATCAAAGTCGGGTGCCATTTCACTCTTTGGAAGAAGTAATTAAAGCAAGTTAAGTTCACTTAACTATATGAAGAAGTTTTTAAACCCAATTATAGTAAATTTACCGGAAAAACAGGGTTTGGAAAATGGATGCACAAAACCCAAATATTTTTTTATTTGGCAAAGTGAATCCTTAATGAGTTCTTTAGCTGAAATTGAACCCTAACCTTTATATTCCTGTGGAAATTTGTGTCTGAAATCTGTAGATGTCAAGAACAAAAATGGCGCATGACAGGAGCTGATTTATCAATGTTTGAATTTGAATTTTTACAACAATTGAAGTTTTTTTGTGCCAAAACACAGGGATTCAAATTAAGAGTTTGAAAACTATAATTACAGATATTTATTAAGCTTAAAACAAAAGTTTGAAACATGTCAGCATCTAAAATCTAGTAAATGCTGTGGACGTGGCAAAGTGCATAAACAGTGTCTTGCAAAAGCACTGAGAACTTTTTAAATTTTACTGGATAACAAATTCAAAACTTTGTGCTCACTGTTTTATCAGAGCACTGAAACCCATTGAAACCCATTTTTAACTTGACATTTTAAGGAATATCTTTCTTATCTTTTTATTTGGGCCATTTGCTATTTGTCTTCCATCCTGACTTCCTACTTCAACATGGTTGCTTGGTTAATTAGGACATATAACCTAGATAAGACTCTAAATTCCATGCCCAAAAACATTGCAGAACAAAAACAAAACTGAATAATTCCTAAAAGCATAACATTGCAAAAAAGGTAGCTTATATTGAATTGCCTTAGAATCTCAAGTGTTTAAACTGCATCTGCTTTGAATGCATATGGAGAGCTATAAATTCTCCACTACAGATTAAATAATTGTCTTTGGATCATAATTACAATGCTGTCAGCCTTACAATGATCACAGATTTCCTGGGCGTTTAATAACAAAGGAAAGAGCCCCAAATGCTTAGATAGATATGTAAATATGCTGTATCTAGATCATATTGCTTCAATTCATTGTATAATATCCATCTGGAATAACTGGCTGCTTTCTAAATATGACTTTTTAAATATATTTCTTAGGAATAACTGGCTGTGGTTCATTATCTAATTAGTAATATACACAAGTTGTAACCTACTGTACTTAATATATTTTCATAGCATGTCTGAAAATGAGTCATTCAAATGTGTGTTTATTTTCTAATCAGAGTCAATTAACCATGTAAGTCAAAGTTTTAGAAGATTCATGTGTGTGAGTGTAAATCTGTTGATTATATATATACAATATATCTGTTGTATATATATATATATATAAATAAAAAATAAAATAAAAACTTACATTTTAATTAGTAAGACCTGTGAGTGCGGATTCTTCTGGATAGATTTAGTTTATTTTGCTGTCTCTGCACCCAGACACCTTTACCGCAGTTATCGAGAGTCGGTATCACAGAGTGGAATATATATATATACATATTAATAAATAATAGAGATGGACCTGCACTCCAAAATTATGTGCTCAAAAGATTTTATTCAATTTTGTCAAAGGCCCCAAGGAGGGCGGAAACGTTGGATGCAACGGTGATTGAATAAAATCTTTTGAGCACATAATTTTGGAGTGCGGGTCCATCTCTATTATATATGACCCAGCACCCACACACAACAGTTGGAATTTGAGTGCAGGTACTTTTTTGGACGTTTCGGTCCCACCTGGGGACCTTTATCCTTGATGAAGGTCCCCAGGTGGGACCAAAATGTCAGATATATGCTGTGTTATTGAATAAAGAAACACTTCATTCACTTCAACAAAGAGAGTGCTGATCCTTTTTGAATCTCTGAGTAATGGAACCTTGATCGTGCACCTCGACTTCATTGAAAATTGAGTGCAGACACCAGCAGTCTATCTATCTATATATATATATATATTGTCCATGGAGGAGACGGCACTCTCGTAACAAAGTGCACATTTGCCTGAGTGCAGTTTCCAAAAAAATGAATTAAACAGCATACAAGTAAGGTCCGCACTCTCAGGTCTTAGAAAAAAATAAAAAGTTTTTTATTCACATGGGAGACTGACGTTTCGACCTCTTCAGAGGCCTTTCTCAAAGTACTGACAGGCTTTACAGGAATTGTAAATGACGTGTCAGCATAGTCATCAGTACACATAAGCAAGTTTACATTAACCCTATACAACTATACATTCATTCAGTATATAACTGTTGCCAAATAGCTAGCACAGATAGTTAAACTACACCTCTCCTACAACATACATACTTAAAATGATTAAAACCAATACTATGTAACATTTAGCTGCCTTCAATGGTCCTTTGTTGCTTTTTAGTCAGAGCTGTTCATTTTAATAATTGTGTTACAAATAGTATAAAAGTTTTAATCATTTTAAGCATGTATGTTGTAGGAGAGGTGTAGTTTAACTGTCTGTGCTAGCTAGTTGGCAACAGTTATATACTGAATGAATGTATAGTTGTATAGGGTTAACGTCAACTTGCTTATGTGTACTGATGGCTATGCTGACACGTCATTTCCAATCTGACTAATTTTCCCGCCATTCTGTGTATATAATGCATTCCTGTAATGCCTGCCAGTACTTTGAGAAAGGCCTCTGAAGAGGTCCAAACGTCAGTCTCCCATGTGAATAAAAAACTTTTTATTTTTTTCTAAGACCTGAGAGTGCGGAATTTACTTGTTATTTTCAATGGGAAAAATAATCCCTAATCTGTCTATAATATTTTATAATAAAAAGGGGATATCGTGTAACCTAAAAGTTAATTCTCTACAGGGAAAATAACCCCAGCCTTGGCAGTTTTTAACCTTCTAATTCTTTTTTACCAGTTTAGTAACATGTCTCTGCATTCTCTCTCCAGCTCATTAATATCCTCCTTAATATCCTAAATCCCAACAGTGCAGCGTATACTTAAAGGGAAACTGTCCCAGGGGCAGCTGGAAAATTGACAAAATGGCTAGCCCCATGTCAGATTTCAAAACTGAATATAAAAAAATCTGTTTGCTCTTTTGAGACATGGATTTCAGTGCAGAAGTCTACTGGAGCAGCACTAGTAACTGATGCATTTGGAAAAAAAACATGTTTTCCCATGACAGGATAAGTTTATGCAAGTTTAGTTGCATGTCTCTGCACTCTCTCTCCAGCTCATTACTATCCTCCTTAATATCCTAAAGACTGAATCCCAACAGTGCAGTGTATACTTAAGGTGAGGTCTTACTAGGATTCTATAAAGAGGCATAATTATGTTTTTATGCCTTGAGTTAAAGCATTTTCAATGCAACTCCAGTACACAAGGAGTAGGAATAAGAGCTAAATGTGCTCAATGAGTTGCAGTGTTGTGCTTCTTTTGCATGTCAGGGCTTGCTTTTACACCTACATAAAAGAGCCTTTAAATTTTATATATTTCAGTGAATATAATGCCTGTCATCTGTTTCCAATTGTGTTTAATATTTTGGCACATCTTTGTCAATGTCAAAGCCATATCCAAACAGAAAATATGCCTACATCTCAATCTGCAATTCAGATTTCTGTATTAAAATGCAAACATTCAAATCTGATCATTTATTAAAATGCACATAAAAAGAACAAGCGCTCATTTTTCACATAGACGCATAGCAAATCCTGCTGCCAAATGCTTGTAGCTCCCCCAGCCAGTGAAGTCTGTCAAAATATAAATGAGTTCACCTAGTGTAATCTCACGCAGAAGTCATAAAATATTGTTGTGTGCTTTGTTTGTGTTTGCTTATATTCTGTGAAACTGGATCCTTTGGAATGTTTTAAGAATGTTATTTGCCATTTTTATTCTAATTTTCTTTTTTTAAATTAGGATAATCCACCTGCTAAGGTTAGCAAAACAGAATTCACTGTTACCCCTTTTTTACCCCACAACCCCACCATGAGTACCCATGGGAGCAATCAAGGATCAGTGTTGTTCCAAAGAGAAAATAAGAATCAGCTAAGCAGTCCAATTAGGGACTGACTGGTTGGATAAGATCTGGAAAGAAATCAGTAAAGACAAATGGGGAAAAGACAGGTATAATTCCTACATAATTTAGTAAGGAACCAGTCATAAGATTCCGAGGTTTCGAGGTAAAGGGCACACTATCAAAATAGAGATCTTGCAAAATTATGCCCTGTATATATCTGAGTCTTTTTCTGTATTGGTGTGTTAATTGCATCATTACATTGTTCTTTTGTTCCTTGTCATTATTCCTGATTTGACAAGGATGACGTTTAACAGGGTACTTTTGCTTCCTTTATATATCACCTGCTTTGTATTTGTTTATTACCGCTTAACTGCTTTATTGTCCCAAATATTTTCGATGTATGATGAACACATTGTAGCTTATTACATGCTTCACATAACTATGACTCTTGGCTTAAGTAAACAAATTATGATATTGATATTTGTCTTCTGTTCCTCATGATAAGAAGAGTTTGTCACAAGAGAAATGGTATACACTTTCGAACCTTCTAGAGAAACAGCCATTTTAGAAAATGATAAATGCATAATTAGGGAATAATTGGAAAATTAAAAATGATTATAGTGTAAGGGGCCACATCCATCTTTTCATTAACAAGTGGAGAGAAACCTCATTGCCTGATGTGTGTGGCTAGGCAAAGATAGCAAAACTTGACATATATTATTCATACCCATTTCATGGTATTGTATGAATTATTTACACACTAATTAAACAGCCCTATAAGAGCCTCAGGACTGATACTTGTTTTTTTTATATATAATATGCAAAAAATAAAGCCAGGCTTCAGAAAATTGATTGAAAACAGCTAAACCCAGCCTCAACAAATAATTGCTAATAATCTTGGTTAAGATTGGAGTGCATTGAGGTGTCATGGTAAAATTTTTTAGACCTAATCAATAAACTTAGTTGGACTGTTGTATATTTATAAACTGGTATATTTATAAACAATGCATATCAGATGTTTGTACCAAAGATATTTGGTATGCTGATTTTATTTACCCTTGTTACAAAAAATTCAATATGTAGTAGTGATGGGCGAATTTATTCGCCTAGGTCGAATTCGTGGTGAATTCCCGCCATTCGCTGCTGGTGAATAAATTCACGAATCACCAGTGAAATTTCGCTTGGCGAAAATTCGCCGAAAACGAGTCGCGCGTCAGTCGCGCGTCGTTTTTGACGCGACGCGATGAAAACGACGTGACGCGTCAAAGTTGACGCGACGCGCGACAAAGTTGACGCGACGCGCGACAAAATCGTCCCGTGACTCGTTTCGCGAATTTTTCGTCGATTTTCGCGAATTTTTCGGCGAAGCGAATCGCGGGAGATTCGCCCATCACTAAACTTGAGGAACTGAACTTTAATTTGAAGCTATAGGATCCTTCCTCTGGTGCAAGGAAGGAAGGACCCTAGAGGTCCGAAACATGTAGTGCTATAATAAAAGCAATTCACGTTTGAAGACTCTCTGTGATACTTCATGTTACTGCTTTGGAGATGGCTACTCCACTAACCTGTTGAAGAGTCAGACTATTAAGTCATTTGGTGGATCGAGTGGGAATAATATACAGTATCTTTAATTTGAAGCATCGAAGTTGGTTCTTCACGGTGAGGACAGTGAGGTTGGGGAATGCCCTGCTGGGTGATCTTGTGATGCTTGTTTCTATTAATGTCTTTAAGAGGAGTAATTTCTTGAAGAAGCATAATATTCAAGGCCATTGTGGTGTTAAGCTCTAGGTATGTGTATATTTTTGCACTGGGGTTGTTTGGAGGGGATGGGCTTTTTTCAAGCTAAATTAAATTATGTATTAATGGATATAAGCAGGCTGTAATGTGTCAGTTTTTAACTGGAAGTGCCCATGAACTATAACTCACTGCTATCATACCTCACTTACCTTTAAAACAAACATTTCTATTGATTTATAAAGGCAAATTTAAAAATCTCTTGTAACATAGAAAATCCTTCATATGAAAAATCATTTAATTTTGAATTGTTATAGGACCATATGATAAAATAATGTCAAAGAGATCAGGAACATTTTCAGCAAGTTTTGCTGCAAAAATGTGCATCAAAAATTTTTTTAGACTTCATTAAAAATTTTAATTTAAGGGCCACGTGTCAGTACTCTTATTAAAAATGATTGCCAGTGTTACTATAGAAACAAGTGCCAGTGATATTATGGGGAACAAGTGCTCATGTTATACTACTGGCCTGGTGCCAGTGTTATTTTTAAGAATCATTTTCAATAATATTATGGAAGCAAGTGAGCATATTATATTGGAAAACCAGTGTCAGTGATCTTATAGGGAATCAATACCCATGTTATTTTAAGGGGCAAGTGTTATTTTAGGGAATTAGTGTATTCCTTTACAGATCTCAGTGTTTCTAAAGAATCAACATGTACTCATTGCTTGCAGGAATAAAAAGAGAGGGAAAAAAGGAAGAAAAGAGGTAAAATCTGGGGCATGAAGATTAGGGGAAGGGATTGGGTTATCTTTGGTTTGCTGTAAAAATGTATGTTTTGCCGCATTACTTCTTATAGTTACATAAGCATTGGTTAATTGTCTATCTAGTCATTTAAATTTGCTGGTTGGACTATTTGTTCCATTTCAAAGTTTGATATATATATATATGACAGTTATTGACAGTTATTTTTAGCAATCTGGAATGGAGAGGACCACCTGAGGATCTTAGACAGTGCCACTCCACTCAATTTTATTTATAGGCTCATTTACCTGAACGCCCCACAAAGATGGGGAGATTAAGCATGATGATGCACCACCTTTATTTGTACTTTGGAAGCATCCAGCTGTGCATCAGGGGGTCCCATATGTGATACCTTCTTCCTGTAACAATGGAAATCAATACATGACATGACAGCTCATCATTTATTCATGCATTCACCCTTACAAACCAAGTTAGAGAACGTTAATATTTACAGGCCCAGCCTGAATTCCCCAAGCAACTGCAGTTTTTAAGGATATCCTCACATGAGTGCTTGGTGATCAATCCTTTACAGATATTGATTAGTCATAATGACTGAGCCCCTGACTGACCTATCATTTATCATATAATGGGAATTCTAAAAAAATTCTTTTTAGCTTGTAGATGCCTTCTAAATTCAATGATGGTCTATTTCATAACAAAAAAAAAATCTAACCCTTCAAGGATAAGATATTATTGTAAAAGAGAGCAAGAAATTGTTTGTCAATGATCGACTTTTAGGTTCTTAACGTCACCATAATAAGTCCACTGCCATCTAAAAGCCTTATCCCCTTACAAACACTAAAACCTGTTAACTGTGGTTTAGTCTGGTACGCTGTATAGTTATGCTGGTTTATGCCATCATTTTTGCAGCATTACATTTAGACAGTTTCCCTTTTCCCCAGTTGAGTTGGAATGGTAACTTGTTTATAAGTGTATATGGCAAATTAATATTGTGGGCAAAGCAATCAGGACAACATCTACCAGGCATCCAGAAGAAGAGCACATCTCTTTAAGTAAATGTGCTTCCTCATACATCATGGTGAACTTATAAGAAAAGAAAGATTAAGAAGATTCACATTCAGAATTATACATATCTGTAGCTTCATAGCAAGGAAGTCTTAAATAAAAAATAGGTTTAAACTAAACATAAATGGATTCCGACATTCAAATGATGTTCTTGGTGTAGGTCAAGGGTAGAGGCAGTGAAGAAAGTTATTGTTGTATTATAAATCTTAGCACAGAGCTAAGGTTTATTTCTAATGCCACAGATTCTATGAAAATATTTTGTAGGCTTTTGCTTTGAAAGTTCAAGAAGGAGTGCTGAACTGTCTATAGAAATAGTTTGAATAGGTTTTTAATGCAGTATGATATTATTTCAATTTGTCAATCCGTAGGTTACCTACACAATGCAGGCAGAGAGACACTGAGATAATATTGAATGAGGTATTTTTATTGTAGGGAAATGGAATTAGTATTACTAAGTAGATGCAATGCTTGCAGTGCACAGTTGCAATAATAATAATGAACCATTTATCAAGCATTTTAAGCTTGGATTGAAAATTATCATCTTAATTTAAAATGCTGTTCATATAACATTTTCAAAATGGAAGTGTATGCTTTTTCTTTGGATATTCCTATTCATTAGTCTTAAATACTGTTAGTATCTATGACATGGATATGAAAGTACAATATTGCCCATGCCATAGATTGTAGTCTAGGTGGGTAAACTCCCCCCTTTCAAATGAATAGTGCAGCAGTACCAAGAAGTACTAACCTTGAAAGATTGTACATTAAATTTGTGTAATGTAAAACTATAAAGAGTTCTATAAAGATACCCTAAAATAAACAATTTATCAAACGATCTTCAACCTGGGACTGTCCAGTTATAATTCCAACTATGACCTGTTGGTGAATAAAGGCATCTTTTAGTATATGGAGTCAGCAAAAAGATTCTCGTTTTGATTATTGGTACAGGCACTGCATAGCTATCATATGTCATTATGTCACATTCAAAGTCAGTGTCTGATCCTGATACCCTGGTAAGTGAGTATAATCACATACTATCCTCAACCATTGGCTCATTTGCCCCTTTACAGGCTAAATGTATATATGCTTAGAACCCATGACCCTGGCTGAATTCACAAACCAGATTCTTACGCTCCTGTACAAGATCTGCTGAATCCCGTAGACAAGCAGACTTTATTCACTATAAATTTTTGTTGTCCTGCCTCAATTCTGCCTTGTCAACGGCCAAGCAAGAGTACTACAGTACTCTTATAAACAATCACAAATCCAACGCACAATGCCTGTTTTCTCTGTTCAATACTCTTCTCCATCCCTCATCAACAGTATCAGTCAACCTGACACACTCTCCTAAGGATTTTGCTGATTTTTTAAAAGACAAAGTAGAGTCTATCTGCAATCAGATCCCTACAACTTCTAATGAAACCAGCTCCTCCTTCCTAAGCCCCCTTCTGCAGGTTTTAATTCCTCCCCTCCTGTAACAGTGTCTGAAGTCTCCAAGCTTCTCTTGTCCTCCCCACTCACAACTTGCCCTCTTGACCCCATGCCTTCTTCTGTGCTCAAACACTGTTTTGCAGAGCTTACACCACTACTTACTTACAATCTAGTTGACCCACATTATCTTGTACCTTATCTGTCTATCTCTTGTAGATCCCCTCGTAAATGACTTTGACACCTCACACACAGTTTGATATTCCTTTTTGTTGGTCATTTGATCTATGAGCTAAATGTTGTATATATACCAGAGAACACCACAGCTTCATTGTAATCAGCTTGAAAAAGGAACTAAAATGTTCTGAAAGTTTGCTATGATTATATTAGTTAGCCAATAAAGGTATCACCTTTATACCATTTTGTTATTTTTTATTTCAAAAGGGTTGCCCAATAACATTTTTACTGGCTAACACGGTACAGCAACTTTACCACCACTTACTCAAATCTTTAATTCTTCCCTAGCTTCTGGAACCTTCCCTTCTCCTTTCAAACAGGCCTGTGTAAAGCCTATATTAAAAAGGCCACATTTGACCCATCCTGTCCATCAAATTACCATCCTGTCTCCCTTCTACCACTTGCTTCTAAACTCCTAGAGTGTATTGTGTTGTCCCATATTACTAACTTTATACACACACATGATCTGTTGTACACTCTGCAATCTGGTTTCCGGCCTGGTCACTCTACTGAGACTGCTTTGTGCAGAGTTACAAATGATCTTCAGGTTGCCAAAGCCAAAGGTCAGTTCTCCATCCATATCCTCCTTGACCTACAGATACAGTCACTTGGATTTGTAAGTTAAATGCGTCATGACTCAGGGCTAATTGAAGAAACTGTGCTATCTAAAGTTATCTTAACTCATTTAATGCATTTAACCTTTTCATTAGCATACCAAAGCACCATTGTTTTCAATGGTGAACTCTTTAATTGGATGGGATGCTGTGACACACTATTCTGTGCTAAGTGGGATAAATGAGATAGATGAGTTCAGTCACGACGCATTTAACTCACAATCCAAAGTGACTGCATCTGTATCATCTGCATTTGATACAGTTGACCACTCTCTCCTGATGCAGATTCTGTATTCGCCTGGCATCCATAACCAGGCTGCATCTTGTTCTCTTCTTACCTTTGTAACCGATCATTCACTGTCTCTATTGATGGGCAAATTTATTGGCGTGAACGCGCGGCGAATTCCCGCGATTCGCTGTTGGCGAATAAATTCACGTCAGCGAAAAATTGCCTGCCAAAAATTAGCTGGCATAAAAAAAAATGAGTCCTTGAAAACGACGCACCGAGTCAAAAACGTGACGCGACTCATTTCGCTAATTTTTTAGCCAATTTGTGCATTTCGCTGGAAATTCGTGAATTTTCGACTAAGCGAAACGGGATAGATTCGCCCATCATTAACTGTCTCCTATGATAACAAAACCTCATGTCTAGTTCTACTTAATGTGGGGGTGCCACAAGGCTTTGTACTTGGTCCGTTGTTGTTCTCCCTGTACACTCTGTCTTTGGGAAATCTCATTCGATCATTTAGCTTTAATTATCATCTGTATGCTGATGATATCCAAATATATTTATTCACCCCCTTCATTAACAGCTGAAAAATAGGCTCAAATCTCTAACTGCCGACCTAGCTCAACCTAACAAAAACTGAACTAATCATCTTTCCACCTAAGCCTGGTCCTACTCCCCTATTTACTATCTCTATTGATGGCATGCTCATTAACCCTGTCAACTCAGCACGCTGTCTGGGGGTAATCTTTGACTCCTCTCTCCTTCTCTGATCATATTAACACCACTGTCAAACCCTGTCACTTTTTCTTACGCAATATTGCCACAATCCATCCTTTCCTTTCACCTGCTACGACCAAGACACTCATTATTATTATTAACATAATTTACATGTATTCGTAACGCGTAGCACTCATGCATGCTGTCATCCTATCCCAACTAGATTACTGTAACCTTCTACTAACTGGCCTCCCTAACTCCCATCTCTCCCCTCTACAGTCTTTATTAAACACTACCCATCTGTCATAGTGAATAGTCTATATTCTACAGACCAAGTGAAAAACACTGATAAGAAGAAGAGGTATAAACACCCCATACATTTTAACGGTAGTACATGCTCCAAAAAGTGTTAGAATCTTTGTACTAGATAATATGTTTCAACAAGGAGGGTGTGTAATATATTTCCCCAGTGGATACTAATGGAGGTACAGTATCTCAAAATATCATCCTTTTTCTATCGCTGAAATATATTCCTATCATTGTCAGTAACCTTATAGACCTCTTTGATAAACAATATTATGAATATTATTGAACGAGTCACCAGTTACCTCAATGAAAGGCTCTGGGCACCCCTTTTACTGTTAGGTAAGATGATGCTGTAATATTTGCAGGTTGAATATCTGTCAATGTGAACAACAAGTCACCAGCTTTAGGAATTCCTCTCAAGTGCACAATTGTGACCCTCAGCAGAAGAAATGTTTCTTCAATACATTAAGTAGCCTAAACAAATTGGTATCAACTGCTATAAACTGTCATGGTATAGTGCTCAATAACAATTTGGATAAATGCAGGAAAATTACAAATCCACAGCTATACACCAACTTTGTTTAAAAAACACATATGTTTATATAAACATTATGACCAAAAGCATTTTATTTTGTATCAGGATACTTTTGTGCAATTCTTTTAAAGGGAATTGTTCAAAGACCTATGGAGTAATGTACAAACTACAAAGACTTTCTGATCCACTGGTCGGTATCTAATCTATTGGTACCCCTCCCCAGTAATTTGAGTTTTGTCAATGTTTTTTAGCTTTGATAAATATTGTGGCAGCTCAAGCAGTTGGCAGTAACAGTATTTTTTCAGTTGTAACAACTGGAGATGGTGGGGACTTAATGAGTATGGTAGGTCATATGTTGATTCAACAATAATTTCCTACAACATATTTACTGTGTTTAATAAATACACAACATAATAAATAGGCCCCTATGCCTGCAATGTCTTTGGTACAATGGATTGACTAAATTTGGAATTTTGTTGCTGTTATAAAGCTACATATATATATATATACTTGCATTCCTGTGCTTTACTAAATTTTTCAACCTTTCTAATGTTTATGGTGGTAGTCGCTCAGCTCTTTCTGCCTTTCATTATGCAAGGGAGAATATATTTTAAATAAAAAAAACTCACAAATGAATGCAACGTTTTTACCATTATATTCTTAAGTATGTTATTATTCATCACATTTGACAGCTGTACTTTCAAATTGCATGGTTAGTGTGCAAATGGTCCACAATACATTTTTGTTGCCTTGGTAGGTACTCACAAAATAACAATGTTCTGTATAAAATTTACCTTCTACAGAAACGTAATTCCTACTAATTTCAAGTGAATATCGTTAAAAAAAACTTTTCTATATGTGTCATGCTGTACAACCATCAATAACCATGCACTTTATCAGAAAATGATCACTGGTAGCTGCAGTATTATATCAGGGGGGTATATTATCTGTGGGGTTTTTTGCATTTCTGTAATCTTGATGGCTGTGTCTTAACTTGAGGAAGCATAAAACTTATTGTTAATGAACAAAGTGTCATCAAAGTAAATAATTAGACTAAATTCGCCCTCAGGACTGGCCATTGTTCTCTTGTTTGTGTTCAATGCATCTATACAGGAGAATGAGAATTGATCAGTAACACAGGCCTGCGTGTCAGTATGGCTCATTTATTGATCATTCATGCTTCTTTGGAGGCAGTCTTTAAAGAGAATTGTTGGCAATGCCTTTAGCAAAAAATATTTTTACAATAATCTATTTATGCTTGATTGTATTGAATGGTAGATAGAGAGATAGGTAGATGATTCATTTTTGTAGAAGTCAATCTGCTGGAGTTCTTCCTTTTTCTTTTGTTTTTGGTTGTGCTGACTAAACAGAGTTGCAGAACAGAACAACTACAAGGAAGTTAGACAACAAAAAATGTTCTGCTCAGTTGTACAGATCACCAACACATTCAATTAAGAAGGTATGCACTGCATGGTGGTGCAGGGAAAAATGGGAGAAGACCTCAAAATAGTTAAAGTGTACAATAATGTACCTGGGCAGAGCTATCAGCACATCTTGCACTGCACTTTGTCTAAGTCAGTGATCCCCAACCAGTAGCTCGTGAGCAACATGTTGCTCTCCAACCCCTTGGATGTTGCTCCCAGTGGCCTCAAAGCAGGTGCTTATTTTTGAATTACTGGCTTAGAGGCAAGTTTTGGTTGTATAAAAAACAGATGTCCTGCCAAGCATTCTCTCCTGTAGGCTGCCAGTCCATATAGGGGCTACCAAAAAGCCAATCAGAGCTCTTATTTGACATCCACATGGACTTTTTCATGCTTGTGTTGCTCTCCAACTCTTTTTTAAATGTAAATGTAGCTCACGAGCAAAAAAGGTTGGGGACCCCTGGTTTAAGTAAAGCCATGTTTTAGAGGATATGGTTGAATTCATCAGCAGCTGGAGAGTGTCATGTTTGGATGCTGGTGAATGTTCAGCAGTATGAAGCCTATATGCTGGATAACCTAGGTGACACACATTTACTGCAGGATAATCAGCAGAAGCCATGATATGGTGAAGGAGATTTAATCGTGAGAATGAAAACAAAAATGAACAGAAGTGTAAACTGAAAATTCAAATACAAGCCTGGGTAGAGGTGAAGCAAATTCAAGAACAGGCAAAATGGTCTGGGCAGGCGGCAGGCAGGCAAGGTCCAAATGGTAGGCAAGGTCAGTGGCAGGCAGCAATCAAACATTGTTGAAATAACAGGCTGAAGGTCAAACCAGAGAATCCACAGAAAATAGGTATCAGGAACCAGGTGGGAACAGGAGCAAAGGGAACAGGCAAGGAATATAGAACCAAGCAGGGAATACTGGAACCAGGAATCAAGGGTCAGGAATCACAGAGTAAGGAGGCTGAATCAGGCTCAGGAGCTCAGATGATCAAGCCAGGATCACAGGGCAGGGACTAGTTTATAAAGGGTCATAACCTGGAAATGGGAAACACATGTTAATGAGGCAGGATAGAAAGAACATAATTGAAAGTTGGTCCAGAGCAGTGTCCCGCATGTGCATAAAGATCCTCCAGTGGCTCACCAGGATAGGATAATGCAGAGTGTGCAAACACTAAGGACCAGGGTTTGATCCCTGGTGATTCCTGACAGAGAGCCAGTTTCCATGAGCAATAGTCATGATTTCTATAATCATATATCAAGCTCCAATATATGTGCATGGTGTTGCATCATGTTCTTTTGGCTTTTTTGGAGAGTACCGAATTCCATTATAAATCTATACTGTATTTAATCTACCCAAGACAGAGTGTTAATGTGGGCTTCTAAATTTACACAACTTATATGTAAAGTAAATTCAGTGCATTTCCCATGGCCCTGTGCACTTTATCCAGTGAATAGCAGGGCACAATAAACATTTCAGGGTAGGGAATGCCTGTTCTCTTGTGTGTGATAGAACATTCTGGAAACAGAGTTATAAAATGGCCGTCTAGAAAGCACAAGTCACTTTCAGAGTATCCTGTAATTTTGTGATGTCAGCACTGAATCCATTTTGTCCCTTTACCTACCCCAAAGCTGTCAATGACTGCAGTGTAGTGATGGGCGAATCTCACCCATTTCGCTTCGCCGAAAAATTTGCGAAATTCGCGAATTGGCAAAAAATTTCGAAAAAAAAGTCGCGCGTCGCGTCAATCGCGGTGCATCACGTCGTTTCCGATGTGTGACTCGTTTTTTTGGCGATTTTTCGCTGACAATTTTTTGCTGGCATTTCGCAAATTTATTCGCCAGCGGTGAATCACGGGAATTCGCCGCGAATTCGCCCCTGGCAAATAAATTCGCCCATCACTACTGCAGTGCTGTTTGGATATTTGAATTGACAGCATGATGTGTGTACTGTAGCTCTAACATTCAGTATGTGTATTAAATGCCACAGACAGACAATTCTATACAGTAAATAAACAGCTGGAAAGCTCCCACCCTCCCACCTCAGCCTGCTGTTATTTTCTTGTCTGAATAGTCTGTTGATAAACAGGTATAGGCTGGGTATTTAGCAGAGCTAATCCTGCAGAAGCAAATACGTTCTGCTTAATATTGTATAATGCGGCACAATAACTTTGTAGCTTTAAGCCTATATAAACGGAAAGAACACAATGCATTCTCTATGGGCTGTTAAATCTGTCAGCACTCCTACCCATTTCAGCAACAAGCATTTCACTCAAGGTATTGGGAATTTAATGATTAAAATAATGTGACCAGACTGACCTTTCATTTAGTGATTGATTCCATTGCATGCCTACCATTTGCCTTTGTGGATGAGTGTCCTGTACTAATGTGGTGATCTGATCACAAAGGATTAAAGTAGAATTATTTCTATATTACTAATTTGACAGGCACATGTACACTCATGTTTCAGTTGCTTGAGGTTGAAATCCAACCAGTTCCCAACCTTCTGGATTAACATATTGAGCTTTTCATTTTTACTGACAGTTTCTCGCCATCCAGGGTATTACCTGTGTCATGTGTTGTTTCGAATAGAAATATGCTTGTATTATGCTCTATAAAAATATCTTGCACCCCAGGTACTGGAAAAAGGGTGGTAGGGGAGAAATTTCTGTTTAGTAAGTCAGTAATTATTGCTGCTTGTTCTAGATGCTACTGTTGATATATCCAAGATTCGACTGAAGCTGCAGTTACGGTGTATTTCTCAGCATGAGCACTCATGATTACCCCTTGAGATACAATATTTGTTACAACTGATTATACACTTAGGGGCAGATTTAATAATGTTCAAATTGGAATTATTGAGTTATGATTTTTGGTGAAAACTAACAATTTGAAGTTATAAATGTCCCCACTATAATTCTAAATTGAATTTGAATTCAAATGTGAGATTTATTACAGTGAGACCCTTCAAAAATTTGAATTTGACTATTTTTGTAAGGAAAGCTACTCACCCTGGTGTTCTAGTGGAGCGGCTGCTCTGCTCCTTCCTGCAACTCTAAGGCACTGATCGCGCCTCTTCCTGGTTTATACTCGCGATTTATACGTGATGATGCCAGCGTGGAATGGCGTGAAATTTGAAAGTATTTAAGAGGCTTTTTGTTATGTTGTCATTGCCCATGAAAGGAATTATTTCCTGGTGATTCCTGAGCCTTGTGCTAACCTGCTTTCTGTATTCTGCCTGATTATCTGTGTTTTACTCCAGCCTGTTCTTGACTATTCTACACTCTGTAACCTGACCCTTGCCTGAATATCGACTACCTCTTCCATCTCATCCATTCTGATTGATTACCCGGTTTTACCTTTGCCTGCCTGACGACCCTTGCTATCTGCCTGCCTCGACCCAGCCTGTCTGACTATGAACTTGCTTACTCCTGTTTGTACCATGATCTTCAGCCTTAAAGACTCTCTACGGTCGTGCCCCTCTGTCTATCCAGAACTTATTGCTTTGCACCTCTCGTTAAGTCCAGGTGGCATCTGAGTAACCGAGAGCTCCTTCCGAAGCCAAAGGCGGTCACACTACTGGTGAAGCCAAGCTGAGACCAGGGTGCTTGGCATCTGTTTTGGTGTTGGGTGCTGACTGTGACAATTCTCCACCTAAAACCTGTCGAGTTCATATAGATGTCAATGGCAGCGGTCCCTTCTACTGTTTGAAGATATTAATATTAGTAATGAGTAATATTGCCAGGTTTTGCTGCAAAAATGACACCCCATAGACTACAATGGGATTTTAAAAAAATTAAACACGTCAAAAATATTTGACTTTTAAAAAGCGAGGTTTCTTTTGGAGGAAAACTCAATTTGAATTTGATTTGAGTTTTCTGGTCGGAACTATTCAACCAAATTTTAGACATTCATATTTTCCATAGAAGACATACCAAATTGTGAATAAAATCAAATGTATTAGAGTTTAAAAAAATACACATACAAGACTACAAACATCCCACTATACTATAAATCCTGACATTTGACGGTTTACAATCCCAACACAATTTCTTCACTTTCGTGCATACACCTGGATGTATCTCATAATCTCAACCTAAGCCTTATAATAATATTCTGACCATAGTATGAAGGAATATTGTCTTTCCATTGTCTTGCCAACGGAATCCCAGTCTAAAACTTCTTCACTGGTATTCTTTCCCTAAAGACAAATTAACACCATATACAAGAGGAATTATCATTTGCTATCCCATTTAAACTGAGCTATTAAGACTGAACATCTTTACAAAGCCGTTTGATTATCTTGTTAATCTTTTTGGAAGATTGTAGAATAAAAAAATTAATACAAACACACTCAAAAAACAAAATACTTAATTGAAGAGCATCTAATCCACTAGTAAAATGAAGGTCCAGTAATCTGGTATTCAACAGACACAGTCACCTACAACTGACTTTGTTTGGAGACTCAAAGAAACAAACATATTTCTTGGTGTTCCATTTGAAAAGGGACATTAAATGTTTCCTTTTTTCCTTGGGCTAAGTACGGATTTAGTGTGCTTTCAATGGAAGTTAGTGGACCAGTAAATTAATCAGTGATTGCCTTGCAATCACTTTTTATCACTGACAAACACTGTGTTCCCCCCAAATCACTAGTTTGTCTGAAATGGTTCATTGAGCTGTTGTTGGTAATGTGTTTTGTCTGGATTTGCAACCTTGTTGTAGGCTCTATTCTATTATTTCTGTATCCTTTTCCAGGTACCCTTTCCACTATATAAGGGACATCATCTGTGTCTCGCTGTTTATTAAAATATTATCAATGGTTCAACCATTGTCAGTATTTCATGCTAAAGCCACAATGTTAAGTTTTAGGAGTAACAATTGCTTGCTTATGGCATTAGTTCAAAATCCAGCTATAATTATCTGATAGTGGAAAATGTATAGCAGAATCTCCTTGACATTTGTTTGAAATATAGTGCATCGGATTCCATTTATCCATACTGACAGCAAATGTAACTCATTTCATTTTTACAGAAGTGGAGTTCTCACACAATGGAAACAGAGAGTTTTCTGATGTTACTGTAGAGTCAATGATAATGACACACAGGGAAAAGGTTTGATCTTATTATGCATTGCTTTGCTATATTAACAAAGTAGATATACCATTTGCAATATTTGTAGATATTTCATAAATCTAAGCTATAAATACAGTGGTTGGCTCAACAGGGCACACAGAAATAAAGATGCATTGTTAAACATTAGCCAATGTATAATGGAATACAAAAGGATGTTGTGTTATGGTAGCAGAGGATGAGCAGGGTATAACAGTGCTTTATTAGCAGGTTCATGCAGACATTACACAACAACAGTAAGTTGAACTCTATCACTCTCAAGCTGTACAGAAAGTACTGTGTAGCTGCATCGTACAGTGCACAGTGACACCCGCAGGCCATTTGTATAAACACCACAGATGTCACCTACAATCTGAACAAAACACATAAATAAGTGTGAATTGATACACTTCATAAACCTAGCTAAGAAGTCACTAACAATATTTCCTTTCATTAAATAATGTCAATAATGGCATGGACTCACCACTAGTAATGGTGGGTCAAATGACAGTTGAAGTAGTACAGTCAAAAATGTTTTTATATAGGTAGAAAATATTACAAACAAATCCAAGGAATTTCGTATGTATTTCATGCCTCAAAGTGGCCTCAAAGGCACAGACTTTGCACAAGCCCAGCAAAATAAAGTAGAACTGTTTAGGTTTTCTAGAGAGTGGTTCACTGCTGATCTATCATGTAGAGATAGAAAGGTTGTTAGTTATGAGATGATAAACTATTTAAATTATTTAATTGCACAGATGAAGCCACCATGAACTTTTTGTTTGCCGCACAGTTAAACACTTGTTGAGGCTCCATCTGTATATGGTTTTCTATTGTTTGAAAAAGACTCTGTTGAAAAGGAAATGTTGAGAGTGATATAGCATCATCCATTATTGTTTGTAAACAGGGAACATGAAATCCGTTATTTTACCAGCATGAACACAAAATCCATTATTTTACCAGTATATATTTTCCACATTTGGATTTGGACAAATTGTTAATATTCAGCTAAATCTAAACCCTTAGGGACAAAGTCTATAAAAATAAAAATCTCAATTTTTTTTAAAAATCTTGCAATTTTCTAATAGCTAAAACAGGTTTCTATAGCCAATGAGATGTGTATTTTCAAAATACAAGCTAATTTATTTTGATAGTTCAAAAGGTTGACTTTGTAATAAGGAATTTAACCAAACACATTGTCCTGAATGCAGGATATATTAATAATCCTGTGAATTAGAAAATAAATGCTACATGGGCTCTAAAATACACGTGAAAATGAATGTATGGATAAAGGAAAAAAGATCAAGTTACTTAAGGATTCTTCAATTTGATCTAAAAAAATAAATAACATTTTGTGTAACTTTATAAATACCAAAAACTGCCATTAAAATATACCCTGTGAGCTGAACATGCTTGCAATCTCATAGTGTTACATAGCATATTTCTTTCAAACGACTGAAATACAAAACAATGTATTACAGGACCTGTCGGCAGTGAAAGTTAAAATAAGAATGTATATTTGCATTATATCTTTCATTTTAAAGAAGCTGCTAAATTTTATTCTCCCCAGTGAGATATTTCTCTCCCTTAGGAAGCCATTCTCAGTATTATTAAAGAAGACAGACAAAAGCTCATCAAAATCCTTATAAATTCGACTAACACCTTGAAGGCTTTGTTTTCATGTCATGCATCAGCTTCTCAAAATCGAAACCTCAGCTTAATGTAATCAGGAGTAAAATGTAGCAAGCAAAGTATATAAATGCCACTACCACAGCATATTTTGATTATGCCAAATATAACTCAAGGAAATTCTTATACATACCGACCTGATGAGTGCCCTTATTAGCCAACATTGCTTTTTCTAAGAATGAAACACACAAATGAGATGCCATTTCATAGATAATTATACAGTGAAACCTTAATTTAATCAGACTAATAAAACTATGCTCATTAAGTATGTTGTGCATTGACAAGTCATAATACTACAGAATTGTTAAATTATACATAGCTTGAATTCTTTTCAATGCATTTGAAATTTTGTGCGGGTGTGGGATTCATTATCTGGAAATCCATTACACTGAATGCTCTGAATTACAGGAAGGTCATCACCCATAAACTCCATTGATAGATTCTCTCATCACTAGACATAAGGGATGGAGATCCAAATTACAAAATCATCCCTTATCTAGAATAATCTAGGTCTAGAGGGATGAGCAAAATATTTATAATTTTGCCCTTAGACTGTAATGGATTGGGTTTAATGCTTTAGGCAACTTTTTTGCCATCTTACAAATTTTTGGAAAAGCAAAATAGGTCAGATTCGCCTATCACTACCCAGGTCCAAAGCATTCTAGATAAAGTCCCATACCTGTATTTCAAATAAGAACCCTGTGCTTAATAACAGCCTTAAGCAAAGAGTTGCACCTTGGAACAGTAGGTAAATCTCGAGTTAGCATTATGGTAAACAGCATTATTATACACTTTGCCCCTTGTAAATAAGCCCATTAAAAAGCAGTAGCCTATAAGTAGAGGACATACTGTAATCAGTATAAAACCTTTTATAAAATATTTTACACTGGATTAATAAGGTAGTAGATATATTCTAGGTGTCACTTACATCCTATAATTATATGATAATCACATTCAGAAACAATACAGATATAGTCAAAAAAGAGCATACAGATGCAGCCACTGGGATTGGTAAGTTAAATGCGTCGTGACTCAGGGTTAATTGAAGAAACTGTGTTATCTAAAGTTATCTTAACTCATTTAATGCATTTAACCTTTTCATTAGCATACTAAAGCCCTATTGTTTTCAATGGTGAACTCTTTAATTGGATGGGATGTTGTGACACAATATTCTGTGCTAAGTGGGATAAATGGGATAGATGAGTTAGGTTTTTCTGTGTCAAATGTACAATCCAAAGTGGCTTCATCTGTATATGTGTGTGTAAATTTGTCAATGTGTGTGCTGTGTAGGTGCGTAAACGTCTGATCTGTGCTACACTTCATGCAATCATGATCCATGCCAGTGCTAAAGGGTTAAAGTCAAGGACATTGCCATTCATTGTGTCTCTCTTTCTGACATGAACACAAACTTAAATGGAAATTTAATGATTATTATTGACAGTGACCTCTTTAATGATTCTTCTTGAGATACAAGAAAATTCAATAAAATCCATTTGTGACAAATTGCCCTGACAACTGCATTATCATCAAGGAGGTATATGATTAAGAAAATCAAATAAATGTTCCTACTGTATCCATAAAACACTGCTGTTTTGCCATCTGCTTGCACACACTCTATAAAAAAATATGCTTTTTTAAATTTTTTCTCAACATTTATAATTTATAGTGTATACAGTTTAAATTTAAACTTTCTAGACTGTTATGGGCAAGTATGAAAATCGGTATCTATGAAGAATATGGAATGGTAACAGCAGAATTTGGTATTGCCAGTGTGGCAACCATTATAATTTTTTTGTTTATGTACTTGCTATTATATTCATTAATATCCAAGTCTATCTACAAATATTTGGGGGTCTGCCAACTCCTTAATGTGTATCTGGCACACAGAAAAGTGTCAAGCGACAAGAGGCCAGTGGGCCTCCTTTTGAGATTGGCCTAATGAAATGCCTCTTTGCTCTTATATTATTTGGCCCCAGATATTAATAATCCATCTCCTACAACTAATGATGGCCAGAAAATGTGTGTTGTTCTGTTCATCTGGAACATTGGATTTATAAGAAAAGAGATTAAACCATTTTTCATTGTATATGCCCATAAAGTCATACAAACGTCATATAGGATTAAGTGTCCAGGAGAGGCATGAAACATGTCAGGCATTTTGTAACACAATAAGATATAATACTTTCGGTTAAATAAACTTTTTTAAGCATCATTGTTTCAACGGAGGTCCGGTTTGTGCCAGCCATTGTTCTACATGGTCAAGCAGGGCTTATGCCCGCTATCGTTTGTTGCCCCTGTCCCCAACCTTTTATTTGCTCAAATTTTCATCATCAGGACGGAGCAATGGGAATTGGCACACAGGAAATTTACATTTCTTAACCAATGTGGGTGTGTTTGGGCAGCATGCCACCCCCTAAAATCCTGCCATCCTAGGCCCGGATCTCTCCACAAATCCGGGTCTGTGGTTGAGTCATGCAGTATAATATAATTTGGCAAAATAGCTGGTTAGTTAAAGGTAGACACCCAAGACATTCTAATGTGTTTTTTTTTCTCAAAATAATATATAAAAAATATACTATTAGTATCAATGCTAAAGTTTCTAGTTACCGACTATGAGCTGCATGCTTGTAAATGTTGACTATGATGAGCATGATTTGTAGCTTTTAATAGCTATTTTTTAAATGCTTCTAGAAAATTATATAAAACAATACTATAATTTCTGAATATTGTTATTGCCACAACTTTAAATCTTATTTTAAATAAGGCGTTGTTGAATTTCATTGGGAGCATATCATTTGCCACTTACTGATTACTATTGTCATTCCATAACTAAGAGCCACAGCACACATTTACATATCTGCCACAGTTTATATTTATCTTAAACTGAGTTTCTTAAAAAGCATCGTTATGCAGCAATGAATTATGCAAAGCATTCTAACATGCAATTCAGAGAATATATGCAACCTTTAAATGACATACTGGAACAATCAAAAAGACAAGTTCACATGAGGAAATTACTGCTCTAGCTAAACAGATCTAGAGCACAAAGCATGTGACCTTAATTCATCATGTGTACCTGTATTATGTATTCAATTCGAAAAGCTCTGATATAGACTCATGCAACTCTTTAATTTTATGTTGTAATATTAATAATTCTATTTGTTGGTATAATTAAAACTATGATGACTTTGATAATTATATCATTAGATAATGGTATAATGTTTTTAATTATACTGCAACCTGACAGTAGAGGATAGCAGCTTATGTCCCTTGTCCCTGAAGACTGATCATCCAGAAAGTTTGTATATGTCTAGTGTCTCTCCCATGGGTTTCTATCAAGAAACATAGATTAAGCAATAGCTTTTATTGGCAAATTTAGTAGATTATAAATAACACATTTAGGGACAATTTAAGTCCCTTCTTTAGGTGGATCATATTGTGCAAAGATAAGTATGGGATTTGTTATCTGTTTATCCAGAAATAATTATGAGAAATGTGTCTCTCACCTGCTCCATTTTAATCAAATAATTCAGATTTCAAAATTGATTTCCCTTTTTTTCTGTAATATAATAATAATAACAATAATATAATTAATACTTATTAGAGGAAAACAATCCTATTGGGTGTATTTATCAAATCCAAATTTTTCAGATTATTTTTAAAAAAAAAGTCTGGGCAAACTATAATCCACCTTATTTACTATAAAAAAAGCCCAATTTAATTGGATCAGGGAAAAACTCGATAAGATTGAGTGAAAATCCATATTATACAATTTATCCGGGGTTTTCTAGAAAATTCATCTTTTTTTTGATTTTTTGGATTTCTTTAAAGGAAAAGTAAATGTTTTTCTTTTTCTATCTGTAAATATGCTCTAAACAGCCCCCCAGATTAATGTACCTTAGTCCCTGCTGCAAGTCTGCTCTGGTTTCTGTGTTATCAGCAGCTTGTTTCCCTTCTTCCTGGTGCAGAGTGAAGCCCCACCCCTTAGTTTACTGAGCAGTCCATTTGCTGCTGTTCCACAATAGAGAGGAAGAGGGAGCCAGTGTGTGCATTAGTAAGTTAGTTTCCACAGCATCACAAACATTTCTTGCATAAGGCTCTGAACATTCACTGTAATGAACAAGCTGCCATTCTGATTCTAAATAAAATCCCCACTTGCCTTTCTAACTGATAATAAATCAGTTCCCCCAGCCTCATCAACAATCACTTGCACAACCACCATAGTTAATCTATGTCAGTATGCAGAAATGGAAAAAGAAAAAATCAAATAGCTTTGTACAGAAATTGATCAGTAAATGAGACAAAGGGACACACAAACTCAGTAAAAAATCAGCTTTATTCTTTACATAACCAGACAGAAGATCAGGCATAGCAATCAATAGCATTATAAAATGTGTTATAAAGAAAGGGCTGTTACTTTACCTACAGTACATCAGCAGTGTCAGAGAAATATTCCCCTCAGTGCTGCTGTGATATGGAATGAACCAGAAGGAGCAGAGAGTGCACATGAGGAGAAAAAAAAAAGCTGCTGGTGCTGCACACTGGCTCTCCCTTCCTCTCTGGTCTCTGCTCTGTCACAGCAGGAAATGATCTCCAGGACTAGTCACAGAGATAAGGTCAGCTCAGTAAGCTAAGGGGCGGGGCTTCACTCTGCACCAGGAAGAAGATGAAACAAGCTGCTGATAACACAGAAACCAGAGCAGACTTTCAGCAGTGACTAAGGTACATTAATCTGGGGGGCTGTTTAGAGCAAATTTACAGATAGAAAAAAAAAAAGTTTACTACATCATATAACACAATAAAAAGCAATATTATTTTTTATTGTGTTATATGATGTAGCACAGATGCAAAGTGTCTATATGCAACCCCATTGACTCCTTCAGTCCATATTGAAAAGAATGTCTGTGCCAGGAATGGAGAGGAATACTCTTGGGATATGTCCCACTCGAAAAAACTTGTAACAACATATTTTAGTTCATATTGATTAAGGGTGCTTTTATTATTTTATTTCAGAACTCTTCACACATCCAGGGGCAATTCCAGGGACTTTACTGCCTGAGGCAGCCTTGAATTTTCCGCCCCCCTTTCCCATGGCACTCACTTTTATAGCGCCGGACAGTGGTATGGGGGGGTCCACGGTGCTAGCGTGCTCTGTGCGAGAAGAGCCGAATTTCCGGGTTGAAAACTGGAAATTCAGCTCTTAGTTACCAGGAGAGGCATTTTGTTGGAAGAGTCTATATGCCTAGAACTCCCCTACACCAGTCAGTTGAATTAAAGAAGCTGCTCGGATGAGCAGTGAAACATCTTCATTAAAATTTCTCAGCAAGTCCAGTTGCTTTGAGTTACTTTTGATAAATATACCATGACCTGGATGAATGAGAATCTTCATTGTCATGGTGCTTTTATTAGTTCTAAAGTTTTAAACCGAATACATTTGTATTTCATAGTATAAAGAATATAACTTGTTAAATGGTAGGGAAAGTGCCAAACTAAAGAATGGAAAAATGGAAATGGAATATTACATGAAGAATGACTTAAATATTGATTAATGAGAAAATATATATTGATATATTTAAGAAACAATTATTTCAATTATGTAACCTTGACATAATGTATGCAAGCTGTTTGTTGGCAGTGTATTGAGATCTACTGATCTGATCACCAGCTAAAGGTCTACTGGTAGATCCCAATCTACCACTTGGACTTCCATGGATTAAAATACACCTACAGTATCTACATTATTTATTTATTTCCTACGTTTTTGTGTATGTTAATATTACTTTACATTTAGAGGTTAGCAACCATCATGTCTGTAATAATGTAATAAGGTTTTAATGATCAAAGAACTATGGGTTAATTATAAGATGGGTTTTTATATTTACTTAATTAACAGTACATTTGTGTTTAATGATATGAGAACAAGACACAAAGACAGTTCTTACCAGGAGCCTTAATTAAAGGAACAGTTCAGTGTAAAAATAAAAACTGGATAAATAGATAGGCCGTGTGGCCCTCCCTCAAGTCACTCGATTGGTTACTGCTTGGTCACCAGGGTAACCAGTCAATGGAAAACAAGAGTGCAGCAAAGTAGGAAGTTGGGTTAGGGTTAGAGTTGGATTCTGGCTATATCCACTCACTCCAAAATGTATACATAAATTTTTGGCTAACTAACTATATTAAAAACATTGTTTTTGCACTGCCTATCTATTTACCCACTTTTTATTTTTTATACTGAACAATTCCTTTAAAAACGATTTGTTATTGCTGGCTACAACTGGCTATAGCTCCAAGGGCAACATTTTGTTGATGGCCTTCTTCTTGTCTTCAATGGCCACAACTTTATGAAAGCCATGCTTCTATCTACCCATATTTCAATGCATATGGAAATGTAAATTTTTCCTCTTCATGCTACTTTCTTCTTTTGTAGTGACAATATACTGGGGGTCATTGCAATCCTTCAGTGCTTTCAACTGACGTAGCAACTTTTTTTGTGTGTCTTGTCCCTGATGGGGGCTGCAATGGACAATTTCTCTGCAAAAAAGATTCTGGTTTTTCTTACTTTTTCTCCATAGAGGAAGGGATTAGTGGGTGCCAGGCTAATAGTCTGACAGGTGAAACCATATACAAATCTAGACTTTAAACAGACCTTGGTATTTGCTGAGAAAGAAAATTATACACTCTGTGAAAAACAGCAATCATTTCAAGCCATGCACAGTACTTTCTGTGAAAAATTGTTAAAAGCTGAAGTCAAAATTATATATATTAAACAGTGCTATAAATATTATGGGTACTGCATTAGAAAACATGATAATGCAAACAAATTTTGTTAAATGTGCTAAAAGAATATATGTCTGAATGGAAGTATTTTCAGAAATAAAAAAGGCAGAAAAATTCACAATGCATAATTCAGCAGTTTTGTCTGATAGGTTATGAATTACATGGATCATATGAGCAATCTCTTGGAGCGAGAGAAAAAAATGGAGTTGGAAACAATGTTCTCATTTCTACAAAAAAATAAAAATGAGACATATTGAAGCATGATTTGTACAAACCAATAGCTCCTTGGTACAATCAGGGCCCCATGCTATTCTAGGTTAAAGGCAAATGATATGATAGTCACTTTATGTATACTTCCAAATGAGTATCCTGATTTGGGGTTGCCATAGATATGCCACCAATTTCTTTTAATATGTTTGATTTTCTTCCTTTTCATAAATCTACAACTCTTGCATTTATTCCAGACTTAAGATGCAGGTAAGCAGAAAATTGCATATTTAACAGAAATAACTTGTTTTGGGTATAAAAGTAATTTTAAAATCCTATGGGAAGCCTGTTATATGAGAGCAGCTGTTCCACATAAAAAGGCTCTGTTGTAGAAAGAAATATTGGATCTTAAAACAATGAATTACATTTTATAGGAACACACATACTCATTATTTTAGTTAATGGACTTTTTCTAGTGTAGTTATTTCAGATGTCTTTGAACATATTGTAATGTATTTAGCAGAATGCAAGGAGACCATATGAGAATAGCCAGATTTCCACCTTCACCTTTCTTCAGCTGAAAATAGTAGCTGTAGCTCACATAAACTGAATCAGTTCACACTTGAAAACAAAGGTCATTTACAATTGTCCCAGGTTCAAGAGCCTTGTGGCCCCTGGTGCTTTGTAACCTTTGTATTTGATTGACGCACATGATGGGGACATTCCACAATTGTCCCCCACCCTCAGTGAATGCAATACTGCTGAGCACAGACATGGCCACACTGATAGCAGGCTCACATATTTTACTCTTTCATTCTTGGAACATAAAGAACTATGCCTCAAGTTCAAGCTGCAGGACCACATACAAAGTAAAAAAAACAGGTAATCTTCCCCAAGCTTAAAAGTGTAGTCTGTCATGTTGTCAACTAGTAAACGTTTCCTTCATGGAAGGGTTAAAAGTGACTAGGATGGATTGTTTTGAATACACAGAATCCAGTTAAAGGACATTGCACCCCACACTCTCCTACCATGTATATAATTTGGCACATCTCCCCCAACTAACTGCATCATTTGTACTGTATATATCCCCTCTAGTGATGGGCGAATTTATTCGCCAGGGGCAAATTCGCGGCGAATTCCCGCAATTCGCGAATTGGCAGCGACATTTTGCTTTGCAAAAATTCGCCAGAAAAACCAGTCGCGCGTCTTTTTTTTTTGACGCGCCGTAAACGTCCCAACACACGCGTCCAAAGCGTCCCGCGACTCATTTCGCAAATTTTCCGGCGAAGCAAATCTTGGGAGATTCGCCCATCACTAATCCCCTCTATTCACCAGCACCATCACATTTTCGTAAAACAAATAGAAGCTTTCACTGGCAGCCATTTTCCCTCTGACTCATCATCAGTGACAATTACATCTGCAAACACATACAAAGTTCATGCAGTCAAGAATTTCCTGTGATATATATATATAGTGCTGCTTGGAATGAGCACTTCAATGGTTAAGCTAAGCTCAGGAGGAAAATATTTCTCCAGAAGAGTGCACCACTAAAGCAGAGTTTCTATGGAAACTAGTGATGCCATCTTTTCATTGGCTTCTAGACTGAAGTTGAAAAGAACTGAGCATACTCAGTAGCTAATAGTAATTTCTCAAGGGACTGGGCTGAATGGATTAAAAGAAGAGAATGAATCCTAAATGATTAAGTGGATGCTGCAGTCTTACTATTAACCTTTTTAAAAATCAGAGTTGCTGGCATTAAAAGAAAAGGGGCTGTTCACTGATTCATTTTTGTTGGGGGTTTACATGTCCTTTAAGAATAGTGGGGCTCATCAATAAACCTTGGACAAATGCGCACCTGGCAGTAACCAATAGCAACCAATCCATGATTAGCTTTTTTTCAGCCAGCTGCAATTTGAACACTGAAAGAAATTGTCTGATTGGTTGTTGTCGGTAACTGTCCAGATGCAAATTTTCCCAGGGTTCACGAATGACTAATGACTTAAATAATAAAGGCAGTATACAGGTGGCCAGTGTATTGGTCAGGGGAAGGCAACTTTGTGTCCCACATACTGTATGGGACCATAAATACAGATGACAATAACAATTAAAAAGTTTACAATTTGACTTAATAGGGGAGGCTTACAGGACCAGTAACATCAGTGTTGCCCTGCACTGGTAAAACTTTGCTTCAGAAGCACTACTATTGTTTATATAAATAAGCTGTTGTGTAGCCATGGGGCAACTAGTCAAAGGAGAAAAGGCTCAAGTTACACAGCAGATAAGCTCTGTAGAACATAATGTTATCTGTTATCCATTATTTATCCTGTGTCATATAGACGTTTTTCAATTTCTGCCATTGCTACTCAGCAGCTTGTTTATATGAACTATGGTAGTGTTTCTGAAACAAACAGATCAGTTTTAACAGCACAGGGCAACACTACATGATATTTTCATTACTTAAAAAAAAACTAAAATTCTTTGGTGTTTCTTGTTAATAAGTTGTGTCATAACTTATGTAGCTGGAGATTTGTTGCTCGTTACATGTTGTCAACAATGACATAGCGTTATTTCTTTTTAGACAAACTATAATACATGTTTGTGGATTTGTAACTGGAATCATTGATTATTATTTTTTTCAGTGGTTTTGGTTAGGGAGACAGTTGACAGGAAGAATGTGTGAAATACAAGTAGCCCTGAATTACACAATTATCATAGGCATCTCAACTGAAAAAAAGGGAGGTTTGGTAACATTAAACTAAACAGGAATATTTTTCTACATATAACATTTTACAGTCTGTGGTCTGAATGTCTTCTAATTAATAGTGATGGACGAACTTATCGCCAGGCGCGAATTTGCGGCGAATTCCAGCGATTTGCAGCCGGCGAATAAATTCACCAAACGCCAGCCAAAATTCTCCTGCCGAAAAGTCGCTGGCATCAAAAAAAAAAAAGAGTTGCACGCTGAAAATGACCTGCCGCGCATCGAAATCAAAGTGACATGTGTCAAACACGTGCCGCGACTCGTTTGGCTGGAAATTCGCAAATTTTTCTGCGATGCGAAACGGGATAGATTCGCTCATCACTACTAATGAAATAAAATGGTACAAAATGAATCTGTCAAAAGGTAATACAGGTTCTTTTAGATCAGCTGTAGAGGTCACATATGAAATTGCATTTTTTATTAGCTGATTTTAAAATCCTCAAACTGCATTCCCAGCACGATATAGACTTTTAATCACTTCTGAGGCTGCAATTAAATTGACAATCTGCGACATGTTGCTGAGTAGTCAGACATTTAAGAACAGCCTTCTAGTAAACATTGTTTGCTCTTATTTTTCCTTTGTACCATGTCTCTGTCATGCCTCTTGTCAACCAGATGTCAGGGATGTGAACCAGAACTGCACATCCACATGCTTAGTCTCACATTGGAGATGAAAGGGCATGGGTTGTCATTATGTCTGTCATAAATCATCTAAGTGTTTTTAGATATGCCTGCCAGGGTTTTGATAATATATGTATTTGAAATATGCTCTAGACATAATTGCCTTCCTGTTGGCACACTTTAAATGTACTCATTATATTTATTTTATATTTACAGTGCAAAATTATGAAATAACAGTTTACTTGGTAATACTGTGTGCAATATATCATATTCCATGCAAACACTTTCCCAGAAATATAACCTCATGACTTGAAAGCAGGGATGGTTTTGAGTAGGTCAGAAAGGAATTATTCCTTAGTTTCTGCATAAGAGTAGCTACTTGCATCAAAGCATAAATCCATGTACTGTACAAGGACATTCTAACATGGACAGATTATTCTATACTCATTCACATCCTCTTGTTTTTACCATCAAAACATTTCTCCTTCCTACTAATTTTTGGGATACAGGTCACTGGAAGGTTAATACATGAATTGAATCTTTAAAGCTAATAAAAAATACGCAGGAGCTTCACATTATTAGGTATTTATGAATGCACCCACAACTACTGGTGTTTCAAAATGGACACAATGGAGCATCCATATCAATGCAATTCCGTATGCTACCTGTGTCCAAACATCGTGTTGCCCAATAACAGCAAATTGCATCCATCCTGCCTCTTCTGATAAATTTTGCAATTGCCTCTGAATAAAATTTTGTAATTCCCTTGAGAGCCAACCTGACTTGGAAGGATGTTTTTCTTAAGCTAGCCTTGGTCACTAGTACCTAAGCCTTGAGGGCAGAACCACCTGTTTGGTTGTAAGAGCAGCTTTTTGTTGTTCTGTGCAGAGAAGAGCTACAGTATCTCTCTGCTCTCCCACTGGTACCTCCCATTTTACTCCTGTTCGTTCTAATGTAATGTGTCTTTAAGTTTAATAAACTTTCTCCTCAAGAGGTCTCTGATTCCTGAAAGTCCATGACATCTCCATTTTGATGCATTGGCTGCAATGGAATCATGGTAAAAAAAACCAAGACCTACATTGTGGATAAAATACAGTCAGATTGTGCTGGAATAGTGCTTTGTTCACTACATTTGTAAAAGTGTAAAAATGTATACAGTATCAGTGCAACAAGACACTTAAGAACTTGTGAACTTAAGTGAGAATTAATTCAGCTCATGAATACCACTTACTAAAAATGTTTTCTGAACCCAGCTTTCTATGTTTCATACATCATAATATTGACTATTTTCTTATTTCCATTTAATTAATTGGGGTATAATTAGAAACAAGTAGTTGTTCTACTGGACTTGGCCCAAAACTTTGTGTGTGTTGTTTTCTCCAAAAATTGAGCAATCAAAATGAAATTCCTTTTATTCCATTTTGGCTAATCATCATTCAGTTGAGTATTTAAAAAGTTAAATTGAAGTGGATAAAGATAGTGTCATCATACTTAATGCAATTTTTTTAAAGGCCCAGTGTGTTGTTGTCCCACGATATGTGTTGAGCAATCCGGTTATAATTCAGCTGATGCCTTCTGTATCATTTTATACAGAAATACTTAATAACCCCAAGAAAGGTAATTTTTTTCTATTTTAGTTTCAGGGAAAGCCAGCTGGTGTTTGTTATTATGGTTATAGCCTATATGGCTATCCCATTGAATTAATAAAATGCAGCCTGCTTGGTTTGGATATATAGTATTTTTGTTGCATTGTTATTGACAATTATAAACCAGTAAGCACATCATTAATAGACAGAAATTATATTTTTATGTTTATTTTATACTGTTATAGTGAATTGTATACTCATTAATATTACTTTTACTTTAATCTTATGATAGACCCAGTTTTGATAGTTTCGTTTTGTGTGGCAAAATCCCATTCACTTTCAATAATATCACATTATTTCCCCTGTCTTAACAGAGTTTTCAGCATCTAGGCCATTAAATGTAGACTTGTATTGCCTTAGTAGCCATTGATTCTTTCAGTGTAACTCTGTTCATTTTGACTTCACATAACAATATATCCTGGACACAAGCTGTGAATATTCTTAACTGATTCCACATGACACCACTGTTTATTTTGGACTTAGATTTTAAAGACTTTTTTTATTTTATTGTGCTAGAATATATTAATTGCTCTTGTATTAGTTTGGCATTTTTATCTCTGTTATATGAACAATATATGCATTACAGTATGCATGGACAGGTGTGGGATCCATTATCGTATATACAGAAAGTTCAGAAACTCCATTTTATCCACGTAATCCAAATTTTTAAAAATGATTTCCTTTTTCTTCATAATAATAAAACAGTAGCTTGTACTTGATCCCAAGCAAGATAATTAATCCTTATTGGAAGCAAAACCAGACTATTGGGGTTTTTTTGTTAACATGTTGCTCATAATGTGTTCCTGTACTTCAAATCTTACCATAAATATTACGGGGCAAATTTACTAACGTGTGAAAATTCGCTAGCGACAGCTTCACATGCGTCGCAACACTTCGGCAGATGAAAATTAGTTCAAACAACACTAATTCAGTAAAGTGCTAAATTTTGTCCAGGGCACTGAACGATGGCAAAGTTGCGCTAGCGTTACTTCATCAAGCAAAGTTGCACAAGTGTTGCCTATTTTGCAATTAGTGTGAAGTTAAAGTTCAATGGATGTACATGTTGCAGCAAATACATTACACAAGCCCGGGAAAGCTTAATAAAATAAAATAGAGTTGTTATATTAACCTACACATGTGCCCACTGTATAGTTTATGTTCCATATATAAGGAAATGTAGGGGAAAGCGGGTACCCCCCAAAAATTTGTGATCTTTAGCAGCCTATCGCCCTAGAAAAAGGAAATGACACTAGCATTTTTTGGGACTTAGAAAAAATGTAAATGATTTTTGGATGACCTTTTATCTACTCTATTTTAATTCACCTGGTCTGAGGTGGTGAAGGAAAGTCTGGTGCAAGAGGTAATGTTCAGTAAAATCGGCATCTTGGTGAATTGGCGGAGTTGCACTCATTTGCCAGAGCAAACATTCCCCTGGCGTTAGAGTGCAAAGTAATGCCAGCGTACCTCTCCTTAGCTAGTGAAGGTTAGTAAATCTTCAAAGTAACAAAATGATGTCATGCTGGCAAATTTTCTCTAGCGGTAGTCACTTCGACCTTTAGTAAATCTGCCCCTATGAAGGGTTAAAGGACAAGAAAAGTTAAACTAAAGAAGTAGGTAGAAATGTTGTACATGATGTTTTGTGCTTGTGTACCAGCCCAAGGCAACCACAGCCCTTTAGCAGTAAAGATCTGTGTCTGCAAAGATGCCCCAGTAGCTCTTTTCTGCTGAGTCACTGCACTTGCTCTGTGCTTCTGTCACTTATTGAGCTTAGGAACTGACTCAAAATATACAGTACACATAAAATAGAAATGTCACTATATCTGTAATTAATACAGATAATTACTACACAGCAGCACAGAGACCAGTTGAACTAGCATCAGAATTTAATAATCTGCCATACTGTAGCATCAGCTTATATTACAGTCAGGTAAGCTCATTTTCTGCTGCTGGATAATTAGTGATGACCCCTAAACTTAGCTTCTCAACAGCTGCTCAGAGCCCACTGAGCATATGAGTGTCACAGACACTTTCCAAGTTGGTGACCCCTTGTAACAAGTTTAACGTCCTGGATCATTGCTGCTATTGACAAGCTGAAACTTTAGGCTGGTGTGATAAGTTCAGTATACAAAACATGGCATTTTTAGTCCTATCCATTTTTAGGGTTTCCTTCCCCTTTAAAGAGTTGTAGTTCTAAACCATTATAGAGGCGAAATAGAAAAAGAAACCTGCATTGAGGATCCCTCCTGATCCGAATAAATCTGACATCATTTTATTTTGTCCATAGAATATTCTGTTTAGGGAGGGTACAAATTATGACCTTCCATAGGAGGGCTTATAAACACATGCTCAGATATGACAGGAGTCATTTACAAAGACCCTGGACAGAAATGAAAAGCACTAATGTGCACAAAATATGTTCAAGCTGCGGAGCTTGGTGGGTGATTTATCAATATTCAAATTCATATTTTGCCATGATTTTATTTTTTTTTGCACAAAAACCCACAAATTCGAGTCATATTTTCCAAAACTGAAATGTTTGGTTTTTATTAAGCACAACAAAACTTTAATGCAAAAGATCCACATCTTAAAGCTTTAGAGTCAGTGGGAGATGTCCTAGGCAAAATTCAAGGAATTTTTTCAACTCAAGATTTTTTTGTTGTTTTTGAGCTTGTAAACTGTAAACTCCACAATTGTATTTATATGTGGATTTTTTCATAATCAAACAAACTTTCAAGTTTTTTTCTATTCCGAGTTTATTCAAAGTGTAAAAAATCCTCTTAAACCTCACAAATTACATTTTTGATAAATAAGCCCATAATTGTCAATAAATAACATTGCATGGACCTTAATGTGGTCTGTACCTGCTGGCAACGTTCACATCTGAATGATAAGTTAGGGGATGTAGACACCTACATGCCACCCCACCACCCATCCTTCAAGAATACAGTGATGTAGAATACAGGCACTAGGTGGTATGTGTAGCCAATATTTGCACTTTTCATCCTACCATAAGGTAGTGAATGTTACCTGAAACTAGAAATTCCTTGAGCTTCATATTTATGATAACAACAGGATGATGGACATAGTGCTAGAAAGCAAAATTCTCAGTGATGAATTGTCTTAAATCTATGGAGTCACAGTGGGATAGTTTATAAAGAATTTGGGTGATGAGGAAATGTGACACGTTTACTTTTGATAAAGAGTTATGATCAGCAATTTCACAAAGAAAATGAAAATAGCAGAGCATGAGACTTAATTTAATCAGCAAATGTCTCCTAGACAGTGGAACAAGGACACAAATAAATCACCATATACATGATTCAGATCTCTAATGGCAAAGATAAAACCCGTCTTGTGAACATTATTATTGCAATAATTACCTGTAAAGTGACACCAGGAGCATTTTCCTTAATGTTGGCTCTGGTTTTAAGTTTAATTCCCTTGTGGGATTCATAAAGATGCACTTATTGTATTGGTTTTGAGCCATATGTGAGGAAATGGACACATTAGGGAAAAATCGTATATGCGGGTAAAATAACCTTATGAATTCCATGAGTTCATCATCCTGCCAATTAAACAGATAGGCTAGAAATAACTGGTATATTATTTTCCAAAGTTGTTTTCTTATTAATGCTTTCCCCGTATTGCTTGAGCCATATTGAATGATTTGATATTTAAATATGAAAATATCGTCTACATTGTATTTCATAAGAAATGTCACTGCAGACTAGAAACGATAGCACACTGTCAGATTCAGAATGATAGATTCTAGAAAGACTGTGTTGCATAAAGATGAGCCCTTTTGTACTACCTTGGAACGTTACTATGGCAACAGAGCACTGCTTCATGGGAATTTCAGTTTTCTTGTTTCCTCAGAGAAGTCAGAAGCCTTTGCTTGTTGCAGTGTTTTATTCCATCCTAACAAGAGATGCAGCATAAGCTTAAGGTTTATTTTAATTTTTTTTAAACATTATTAAATTCGGCTATACATGGCAGGTTACAGAACTAGATGATCTTGTAGTGTATAGTATCCATGTATGGAGAATATAAATTGGGATAAATGGTAATAATTAGTTGCAAAAAATGTAAGTGCAACAATAACGCTGTTCATGTATATAACAAGATTTGGCCTCATTGAGTTGTGTTATGCACAACATCAATATTCAACTTTTGTGCTGCTCCTAGTTCTTTACAAATAAGAGTTTCCATAAATAAATTTGCCTACAAAGAGCTGCAATGGCACCATCAATATGGAATTTATTTAAGTTGCATAAGGTTGTGCTTATAACAATGTAAAAAGCATGGAAGCTTCAAGTTTACCTTTATGAAAAGGGAACAGAAATGGCTACTAATAATATATGTATATGTTTATTAATGATTATAACACACATGTAAACATGATTTTTAGATTTAATATAAGGAGAACTAGTGTGAAGATGAAAATTTAATATATGCTTCATCATACAAAAATAAGAAATGTTCTAAATATAACCAATTAGTTTTAACCCCTTCCTGGAATAATCAAGTATTCTCTTCAATGCCCCCCATGACATCTGACTCTCTTCATTCTCTCAACATACAGAAGTTGAGAATTTTAAAGACAGTTAGATCCAATACACCTTTTAGGTGGTACTCCTTTTGCAGTGAAGATGTTTAGAGCTCACTCTCTTAAAATCATCAGACATCATGTGTATCTACATTCAGAATTTGTGGCAAAGTCAGTTATTTTGGTAGATTTTGTTTGTGCTGGAATGAGTTATTTGAGTGAGTAGTACTATATCTGCTAGGAAAAAGGAAGCCCTCTAAAATGTATATTGATTCTAAGGGGCAGATCTATCAAGGGTCAAATAGTAAATTTAAAATTGAATTATAATTTCAGAATATTCACCACCTAAAACCTGCTGAGTTCATTTACAAGTCAATACAATACAAGTCCGTTGAGCCATTTTGGAGATGTTACTAGCCTTCCTGACATTTAAGGTTTTATGAACGTTGCATGAAGACAAATACAAACATGAATCAAATACAATTAGAATTTTTGGGTCTGAACTATTCAATTGAATATTAGACATAAAATGTTTTCTTAAATAATCTCCTAGTTGAATTTTGAGTTAATTTGAATTTAAAAAAATCATATAAATTTGAAATAAGACCTTCGGTAAATGGGCCTCTTACTGTCAATCAAAATCTGACTTTTTCTCCAGAGAAAAAAACCTTGACAGTCTTCCCTCATACCATAAACTTCCCCCCCCCCCTTAACCAGTTTAGTTGCACATCTCTGCAAGTTCTCCAGCTCATTAATATAATTTTTTAGCAGTGGAGCCAAAAACTGCACTGCATAGATGAGGCCTTACCAGAGATCTATAAAGAAGTAAAATTATGTTTTCATCCCTAAGAGTTAATGCTCTTTTTTATGCAAGCGAGAACTTTATTTACTTTAGTAGCCAATGAGTTATACTGCCTAGCATTATACTGCCTAGAGTATATTATCCTCAGAAATCCCTAGATCCTTCTCAATTAAGGAATGAATCATTGAGTTCTTTGCCATGGGCAAATTTGAAGACGAAAATTCTTTTAGCAACTAAATGGGAGGAACTGAGAGTATCATTCCATAAACATTTTTTTTTTATCAAAGAAATTGTTGTTTTGCTTAGTAAAAATACTTTTTAATTTGCTCATCATATGTAAAACAGTACTGATGAGATTTGGTTAGCTTTTTCATCTTGGATGAAATTACTCATGATTTCTTACAAACCATTTAGAGCATTATACAATCCCTTGTTGCCATCATGTAATACTATATAAATCCAGTATAAAGATAGTTATCTTTATAAATCTCATCTTATAAAGTGGCATGTAGACCCTTAGCAAGGATTGATGACTTGTGAGCTCAATGGTTGCTGAAAAGAACTGGCATTAAAGAACATTAATCGTCCCATTATTATTATTATTAACATGTATTTCTATAGCGCCAACTTGTTGCGTAGTGCTGTAAAGTGAATGTGATTATACAACCAAATCACATGAATTACATATATAGAACATAAAGAGTTACATACATCACAATACATATGGAGTTACTGTGCATGCATCACGATAAATACTGGTACAGGAGGTGAGGAAGGCCCTGTACAGAAAAAGCTAACGGGAAGGGAGTGATACATAAGGTGTGGGAGAGGGCAAGATCAGAGTAAAGTGGGTGAGAGATGTAGAAATGTAAGCGGTATTGCATTGAGTGGTTAACAGTGAGGGTCCCATGATGTATTTGTGTAAATACAGTCAATAAACAGAGACAGTCCTCCAAATGTATTTGTTGTTCCAAGCTTAGTTTCTTTGTGTTGCAAGCCATGGCATATCATGAAGAAAGATAAATGGATATCTGCTACAATAGGCTACAGCATGTACTGGTAAAATACATCAGTATTTATTATCAGATCACCTAAAAAAACATCCAGAGCATGCAATGCCTAACATGTTTCAGGCAATTTCACCTTTAATCTTAGACAACCAATGATTAAGGGGAGAAGTGCCCAAGACACGCCAGGCATTGGATGCATTGGATGCTGTGAATATTTTTACATGATCATACCAATGTTTTTACGAGTGTATTCTAGTTTCTGTTTCTTCATTCCAAAAGAAAAGATTTTGATTGGACTTCACTTTGCATTATATGTCATGGTGCATTTTAGAAGTGTATATGGTAGACCCAAACGCTGTGTCCTCTCTAGAGCTTTATATGAAGAAATCCTGTGACTGTTGGGCAAGCAAACAATATCTGTTATCTGTGTAATGGAAACACTTACTAGGTGGAATCAAACTGTTTTTAATAAATAATATCATTGAATGCTCTTTTCAAAAAGAAATCCATGTACTCTAGAGGTGTTCAAAATGCATAACTCCAGGCAAAATGAGTTCAATTATTATTGTACATGATGTCTTCTTTATACAAGAAGCACTCAAGAGGATGTCATGTGGCAGATTTGAGTAACATTGTCTACAGTGGAAAAGTGCATTGCTTCATCATTTAAAATGAGCATTAAATCATCAACTCTGCTTGTCTGAGTGGAATTATTTCTCTCTGTGTCATTTAATTATGACTACATAAAATCTCAATATCTTTAAATGGTCTAGAGAAGGAGGTTGATCCAGTGCTTCCTTCAAACAATCCAGTGCTTCCTTCAAACATTAGAGGTTGCTCTGTTGATTTTGTTTCGGTTGATTTCATGCTGTCAAAACTTTATGTGTATGTAACTATATATATATATATATATATATATATCAAAATTCCATGAGATAGAAGCTAAATGGATTATAAATCATTCAGAATACCTGTTTGCCTTGCTTGTCATGCATTGTAAGAATGATATACAAGGAGACAGTCTACTGAAGGCCAAAGAGTGCACAAATATAAGATGTTCAACAATCATGTTCAACTATCAATATAAATGCAGTAAAACACAATTTAATTAAATGGCATCCACTATGGATAAAAGATAAAAGATAAAAGTTAACCAAAAACAAAAACCTAAAATATTTGTTGAGCAAATGCAGAAAAGTCTCTATATAGTCCTGCCTTTACCTAGATTCCAGAAGCAATATGTTGTAGTTTAGCATGATACCAGGAATTAGGCCTATCACATAATACAGAATGAATTTAAAGCAGTAGTGGTTAGTGATGGGCGAATTTATTCGCCAGGGGCGAATTCGCGGCGAATTCCCGCGATTCGCCGCTGGCGAATAAATTCACGAATCGCCAGTGAAATTTCGCTCAGAGAAAATTCGCTGGAAAAACGAGTCGCGCGTCATTTTTGACGCGACACGGAGAAAACGACGCGACGAAAACGACGCGGCAAAAGCGTGCCACGACTCGTTTTGCTAATTTTTCGCCAATTCGAGAATTTCTACTGGAAATTCGCGAATTTTTCGGCGAAGCGAATCTCGGGAGATTCGCCCATCACTAGTGGTGGTACCAATCATTCTAGTTGCTGGGCAAGACTCAACATAGTCATTAAACGAGTTGATGCTTTTAAGAGGGGCTTGGATGATTTTTTGACAGACATAATATTATGTCTATATTATTATATTAATAATAATATCACTTAGTATAGCTATGGGCAAATACAGTTTGTGTGAAAGAGTGGAGGGGTGTGTGTGTATGCTGGGTTTTAATTTGGAGGGGTTGAACTTGATGAACTTTTTTTAACCCAATTTAACTATGTAACTATATGTAATGTGAACTGCATAAAGAGGATGTGAGAGAAAGTAGGACATATTGCATTGAAACACTTTCTCTGCCAAAAAAGTGTCAGTTAGTATTAATGATAGTCATACATATCAGAGAGATTTGTTGTTTGGACATCCTTGTATATGTTCATGCTACTTGCTTCATTAGTGATGACACGAGGAATGTATGATGACATTTTTCTTTCTCGTTGCTTACTAAATGGTCTGAATGGATATGTGGTATCAGACTTTCTCAGATAATCTAGCAGAAGAAATGTTTTACCCTGACAGTATCAGTACTTTTGTCCTGATTATGACTTGTTTTTTGGAAATATGGCTTCTTGTGAACTAGGGTTCATATAATAGACATTTTTTACTTTAGTCACAATGATGAAATGATCCTAGTAACAATTTGAGTGCTGGTCATATTTTGGCTTAGACAGGGGCAGATATGCCAAATCTGAACTGAGGAAAGAATTCGCAACAATTACAATTTGATACCATTTACTATAGACTTTCTTTCTGTCAAGAATGCAGGCAAGTGTTCAGTGCCAAAAATGGGAAAGCACATAAGTGCTGAGCTCTAAAACCCCTTCAAATCAAGCAAGGTGTAAACTGTCAAAAAGACTAACTTTTGATTGTGCTGTGTGCTAATTTGAGGTACAATGCAATTTGTTTAAATCTAAAATTTCTGTCATTGCAGCCAAGTGCTTTCAGGGTTAGACTAGAGACTCCTAGTTGGTCCAATCCAATGGGTCATGCATTCCATCTTTTAGTTTGGGGCATAGCAAGACAGATGCACAGGTGGAGCAGGTGGAGCATGGGCGTTGTGCTGGACCCTTGACTTTGGTACCTGTTGTGCCCCAGGTACCCCAGTCCAGTTCTGGTAACTTCAGTCACTGTATGTTGCATTAAAGTGGCGTTGGTGAGTAATTCTATGGGCTGGTGTGCCAATTGACAAAACATGCTAATAGAACCCTGGAAGCACCACATAAAATGTTGCAGTAACTCCTTGGTTTCACAGCATCAGCGGGCACACTTTCAATTCTTCAATAGAGGATGGACAGACGAATGGATGATCAGTGCGTCTATGTGGAAGGGTAAGGAGAGGCTTTAGAAACATGTACCTTTAATAAAAGAGGCTAATTTACACCCCTCATGTATCTACTCTAACACATTTATGCAAGTAATCTACAAAATTTGGAATGTTTGCCCCTCAGCCACATAACAATTTGCTTTGCTGTTGATGAACTCTTTTTCCTAAATCCATATGCTTAAGATGGCATCAAGAATGTGCAAAAAATTTCACAAACCATAAAATCATAGAGCATTATGCACAAAATGCTTACATGCTCAAGATTAGGCATTATAACATTGTGTCCAAAGTAACCAGGCTGGATTTATTGCTGACTTTCCACCAGAACAAACCATTTAATATCCATGCTGCTGTAAAGCAAATATATTTAGATATGCAGTAATACTGAACAGAAGTTTAACACTGTCCAAAGATTATATTTGCTGTATAACTACAATGCTTTTTCTGACCACAGACAGATACAGAGGTAGACAGTGTTATCCCAAAATGATACAGCGGGCTATGCCAGATTGC
>CM044439.1:4279508-4300803 GCA_024363595.1 Xenopus borealis
ATTTTATGTAGACTTTTTTTAAAATATATATACATACATACATTGCCCTACAAAAATACATTAAGTGGGTTATTTATTAAAAATACAAATTTTTCAGATTTTTTAAAATAAAACTAGAATCCACAATTTGACCTTATATATTATTAAAAAAGCATAATTTAATCGGATCAGGGGAAAACTTGATAAAATTGAGTGGAAACCCGAATGGTACGATTATTTTCATGTTCTTCCTGATGGCTTGATTTTTTCAGGAATTTAACCAGAAAAGTCAAAATTTTTCATATTCTTGTCCGAAATGCCAAAAATAGTCTAATTTTCATGGCTTATCCCAGCACAGACCACAGGAACATTCAAATAGATTAGGGACCTCTCCCATCGACTTATATACAACCTCAGCGGGTATGAGATAGCAGATTTTTGGATTGGATTTTATTGTTTAAAAAACCAACATTTTTGGCATTCAAATTTATTAATAAATTCGCGAAACACCAGCGAAAATTTGCTAAAAAATTAGTCAACGTCGTTTTTGACACACGTGCCGCGATTCGTTTCGCGAACTTTTTTGCCAATTCGCGAATTTCGCTGGAAATTCGCAAATTTTTCGGCAAAGTGAAACTGAGCAGATTCGCCCATCACTAATCACTTATAAATGTATTAATTATTACTATTTAGCAACATCGTTATATGTAGAACAGGGACACAATATTCATTCCACTGTATAAATTGAATATCCTGCATTCAATATACTGTTTATTAGATATACCGGTAATTTATGTTGTTCTATATCTGTCATTAGTCGCTTCCTGCTGGAAACAAACTGGATCTTGTGACATTTGTGTAGATGCTGAGATTTTTCTTTTTCCCCCTTAGTTTATGTCCTGACAGAAAAAGCAGCACTGAAGTACATTAGTATTAAAAGCTTTGGGATCCAGGGACTTGGGCAGAAATATAAGTAGGATGTGATTGCTTTTTTTAACTACTTTCAAGCCATTTGCATTAATAGTAATGCTTGTAGGCTTGTTTTAAGAACCTTCTGTATGTGCCTACTGTTCAGTTTCCGACTAATATGAGTAATGAATGGATGTAGCAAAAAAAGTGTGACTAGGTCTACTCTGCCCTCTAAACATAATTTTATATAAATGATTATATTTCATATTAGACATTCTAATTCTATAGAACTGTGATCCCCAACCAGTGGGTAACAGGTTTATCACCAACCCCTTGGATGTTGCTCCCAGTGGCTTCAAAGAATGTACTTATTTCTGAATTCCAGGAAAGTTTGGTTTTTTTGCATAAAAACCAGATTTACTGCCAAGCAGAGCCTCCTGTAGGCTGTCAGTCCAGGTTCTACCAACTGACATACCATATGTTGCTCCAATTAGGAACTTTTTGCATGGTTATGTTGGTCTACAAGTTTTTTACCTTTAAATGTGTAAAATATGTTGGGGACCACTCATATAGAATAAGGCATAGCTATCAAATAAATTAACATATGTATTTACAAGCATTTAAACCCAAATACTAAGTAGCCCTGCAGAAGCAATTCCATCCTCTTTGGTCAAATGTTTAGTGATGATCTGTTCAAAAGCTAAAATCCCGCAGTAGCATTATGCATTATTGCTATGGGATGTGTTATCCAATAACCCATAATCCTGATTTATTGGAAGGGCATGTCCCCTTGAGTACATTTTAAGCAAATAATGGTAATTTTAAAATTATTTCCTTTTTCTCTGTATTTATAAAACAGTAATTTGTACTCGATCCAAACTAAGATATCATTAATATAAATAATTATTATAATAATTATAAATAATTAATAAAATTAGTGGCAAAACAATTCTACAGGGCTTATGTTTAAATGATTTTTAATAGTCTTTAGACATGGCGATCCAAATTCCAGAAATACCCCTTTTCCAGAAAACCCCAGGTCCCAAACATAGCAGATAGTAGATACTACACCTGTATCATTTTTATCAATAAGCTAAACATGGTCAAAACAGATTTTCATTAACACAAGTGGAAAAGAAAGCATCTTACAAGGATAAACCTCAATGTGTTTCATAGGACTTCATATTGTTTAGGAGATAAATGGAAAAGGTACATGAAGCCTCCAAAAATAGTAAAAATGAAGATTATACTGCATTTTCAAGTAGGGCTGGAATGGCATTTGTTGCTGTTTCATTCTGTACATGGTGGGTCAGAGATGGTCATTGAGAGTGGAACCAACTGATAGTGTGTAAACAATCAATCCCAATGAACATATGGGGAAAGTAAAAGATTGAGATTCATCTGGCACCTAACAACTCGAAACCCATTGGTCAACTGTTCTGGCTCCAGAAATTATATATATATACATATATACGAGGAAAAGGAAAAATCAATGAAGCTTAATGCAGAATCCCATTCATCCAAACTTCTTTTCTTAGACATGTTAAAACACTGTAACATACACAGGCCTGAATAATCAAAGGTTAGGGGGGAGTCTTGATGGCTTTCATGTGTGTATGGGCCTGTCCCAAGGTCATAGAGAGAGAACACAAGAATCAAACCCAAACCAAACCTCTTATTCAGTTTAACCAGCCAGTGTTTTATGCATCGAGTAACTTTAATAACAAGTTGTTTTGGGATTAGTACACAGCATAGGGATTTTAAACATCTGAATACATTGAAGTTCTATCTCTATATGATTCAAACCATAATATTGATTAATTTATATAAATATCACGTTAATTTATATTGATCATTATGTTGCCATGATTCACACTGATTTGAATAAACTGGAAGGGATCCTTGAGTCAAAGTGTGATTCAACATTCTTGAGTGTGGGATAATCATGCAAGACTTCTTCTATTTACATGAGATATCTATGAAGTACATGCTATTCAGGACACAAGGAGTAGAGGAAATGGAGAGTGTACTAGCTAGTCTAAAAGTGTGCACAAGAAAATTACAGTAAAATACAAGTTCTGTTATACAGTACAACATTTTTACCAATGTCCCTACTTACAGTATATGTATGGCCATAATTATTAAGTACTAAAGTTGTTGAATATGACATTCGAAGAAAGAAATCAGGAAGCACACCCCTTTATCAAGCTGGAGGGGCCTGAAATGTTGCCATTTTGGTGAATGTTTATGGGTTAATAAACCACCTTTTTTTAATTCAAGCAACAAAAAATTTTTCTTGGTGTGCTTCCTGATTTTTGCCTATACTGTCTTCTGTCCCCGTGCAACGAGGGGGACTTACAGTTGAGCACCCACCACTTTCAACCTTCAAGTGGAAAGTCTGCAGGTTGAGCACTCCACTTATGAATCAACACTTATGCATCACAATATCATGAATACACCTTATTAATCAATGTGTTGTCAATATATCTTTATACCAATCTTCCTTATGTATGGCTATAAATAATACTATTTTCTCTTTAAAATTGTTGAATATGATATTCAGAAAAGCCACAGAGGAAATGGAAAAGGGATTTCACCTTATGCACTGCAATGTCATCAATATACCTTTCCTGTGTGTGTGCATTTTTGTACTTCCTTCTACAAATGGCGATATCACCATTACATAATTGCTCCCTTTTTCTGTCTGATCTAACAAGTCACTGTTGAATATATGTCATAATTATGATGGATACCATGCAGAGGCAGACTTGGAGGCCATTACCAGTAGACTGCCGACCTTTTTATAGAGATGTACCCTTGAAACGGTAAGAGGATAATGTACAGATGAAGCCACTTTGGATTGTGCATTTGACACAGAAAAACTTAACTCATCTATCCCATTTATCCCACTTAGCTCAGAATATTGTGTCACAGCATCCCATCCAATTAAAGAGTTAACCATTGAAAACAATGGTGCTTTGGTTTGCTAATGAAAAAGTTAAATGCATTAAATGAGTTAAGATGACTTTAGATAACACAGTTTCTTCAATTAACCCTGAGTCATGACAAATTTAACTCACAATTCTACAATGTACATTATACTGCATCAGTGGCAGGTATAACCTATTGGTTATTTAAATATTTGTCAAATATTGTAAAAACATGTCTATTTAATGGTTTACATAGACCACTGAGTAAGATCACACAGTACTGTCAAGTTGTTTGTTGATTGGTGAAATTGCTTAAGCAGAAAACATTATTTAACAATTTTATTTTATTTAACCCAGGCCATTCTGTCATATGGTTTTCTGTCTCCCTGTATATTGTAAATGTACCAGATCTTGAAAACTATTCATTGATAACTACACCCTAATATATTATATGATACTCTTCCATCTGTAGCTAAGCTGATGAATATACTGTATGTGCTGCATAAAGTACCCTTGACCTTCAGAACTAACGTTGAGTCTTTACATTGAGCTGATATTTTTACCAGATCTCTCACAAAGGATTAATGTATCAAAAAAAAGAAGCAGTGGTCTATGCATTTGGACTGAAAAGTTTTGGCACCCTTGGTTAAGAGGTTAAAACAGCATCTTCTTCAGAAGTGATCGTAGTCATAAACGAATTAAAACTAAAACTATATTGTCAATGTTTTGGTCACGTGTGGACACCTTTAATTGCAATAGGTCATATGCGTACATCATATATGAGTCTATATTTGTATGTGTATAACAGAAAGAAAGGTCTGTTTTTTGATGTTAAAAAATGTACATTTTAATTACAGTATTGGACAAATTCTTACATGCCATGTATTAAAACTATAATGCATGATTTCATGGATTTGGTATTGCACATATTAAGCAATGTAAAGTACTGTATATGTTATAATTAAGGCAAGTGATTTAGTTTAGATCTACAGTCACATAGCTGCAACATTTACTTGAGCATTTCTTTAAGAATAAAATTAATCTCTGTGACATGTAGCCTTTAACCTTGGGACTTTGCACTGTGAATACATTCTCAACATAATATTTCCATTTTTATTGCTATGCATTTATTGCTTTGACAATTGCCTTGGAACTGAATATTTTATCCATACTGAAAAGTGATTTTTTCCTAGTCAAGAGTAGGAAAGTCTAATGTCATTTATGTTTTGCTTTCCAAATGTGTGGCCATTAATGGACTTTTTCAGCCAGATACATTGTGAAAAATATTTGCAAATGGGACTTCTGAAACTTTGATTGTATTGCAAATGGTTACAGTTGTTCTTTTTTTTGTAGTAGAGGGAGAGGAAGAATGAGGGTAATGTAGGTTGAATATGGTGTAAACATTATGCTACAGTTATGTAACCCTAACTTGATCACTGTCTCTTTAAATAGCAATTAACCCTTTACGATCTAGGGCCCTGAAGTTCTCTTTGCTTCTAAAAGATACTGGGAACTGGGATTTACAGCATAATGCCTCCACCTAGTGGGCACCGAGGAGCATACCTCAGGGTTTCCATTAAGAAAAATAAAACACACAGTTTGCAGTAAAACAAATGGAAATGTTATATTAACCTGTGGGGGTGCAATGAGGCTGTGACCACAAAATACATATAGACAAATACTAGAGGTCCTCTGCACTCCCATTATCAATATATTTAAGACATTGAGACTTTTTTTTGCACCCCCGCCTAATGGTTTTAAAAATTAGTGGTGAGAACAACTTTTCCATGCCTGGGTGCCAGCAAAATTTGTACAAAATATCACTTGACAGGTTCAGTTATAGTTACCGAAAATTCTAATCAAATTTGAATTGAATTTGATTTGAGTTTTAGGAAGGCTGCAAACATCTCCAAGTTGATACCAGGATGTCTTCCATTGGCTAAAAAAAGCAATTCTGCAGGTTTTAGGTATACATTTCAAATTCTTAAAGGCACAGTAAATTGTAAATTTTGAAAATCAAATTCAAATAAAAAAAATAAAAAAAACTTGAATCAAATGTTAACAATTCCCTAGTCGAATTTTACAGTTTTGGCCATGAAAATACTTGAAAATTTAAATTTGAATTTGAATTTTCACTTTATAAATCTGCCCCTTAATATATCACAAATGTTATGCGTTTTACAGAAATAAAAAGACGCAAATACTGTACAATTGAATTGAATTTATGTATGTGTGTCTTTGTACAGTTTTATCTACTGTTACATAGTACATGTACTAATATATTTGACAAAATAAGCCAGCAGAAAAGGCTGGAAATTATATCAGAATTTGACTCTCAGATTTTATTCAGACACATAAATCTATACTCTGCCTTCTTTAATTTTTCATGACATGTATTTCTATTACTATGAGTCCAGCAGCTCATTTATCATAGGGCATAATTAGAAGAGCTGTCCGCAAACATAGCAATTATCACTTTGGAGTAAATTCCTGAGGTTAGACCTAGGCACTCACTTCTAAATGCAAACAAGTAAATAAACAGCCAGCTCTGGTGTATGTTTAATGCATAAATAGGCAGCCAACTGAGGTGTATATTTAATGGGACAAATCAATAACTATTACCACTTTTGTCAACACATATTTCCGTATTATTATTATCCTCTGAATAATAACTTCCTAGAGTCTGATGAAATGGAGCACTGAATGGCGTACGGCGTATTGTTGTTATCTTTAATATTTATTAGTGAAGGTGCAAAAGCATTACACAAACAAGTACATAACTGCTAAGAGACTAGAATTCTTTATACATTTAACTCATGATCATTGTTTGGTCAAATAACTCTGTTGAGAACTTGCAGAACCTTCACGTACCTGTATTTGATGTTTTTTTAATAACTTTGTATATATTATGATTAATGATTTGCTAATCTGACCCATTTCGCCCAAAATTAGAGTCTATGGGTATCATTTTTACAGCAAAACTTTTAAAAATTTAGTTAATCACTAATTAAGATATAATATGACTTTTTCAGACCTAAAGAAACAGTAATTTACTCCTGCTTTAAGGAAGTCTTAAAATTGTAAAATTAATTTCTTCATTATAAGTGCAAGTTATGAATATTTATCAAGGTATATTTTTCCTATTTACCAACCAAGGCAACAAATGAAAAAGAAATATTTCCTATGACAGAAGATTATAATAGCTACTAATATGTTTAACTGCATACCTCTTTTTGATTTTACTGATTGAAACTACAGATGGACACAATGTAAATGCAAAGTAAGCTTGCCCTCTAACAAATTTTTTTAAGGCTATATTCGATCGAAAAGAACCCATTTTGATTGAATAGGCCCGTTTTCAATTGAATAAAAATTGTTCGAATCGTTCGAATGCATCTTTCAATTCAAACAATTTTAACCAAAATTCTTAGAATTCCTAGAACTTAGAAAAAATTTCAGGACAGGTTCCAGGAGGTCCCCCGTGGCTACAATGGCAATTCAACAGAATTTTAAAGACAGTACATTTGACTTTTTAAATTTTTTCTACTCTAATCGAATTTTGGGCTATTCAATAGTATATCTGCCCCTATGTGTTTCCATACTGATGTGGTTTTTGTTGTTAATTTTTATTTCAACCATTTTATATTTAAATACAAATTGAATCTGCACTATGAAAATATGTAAAACCATAATGCAATGGACATCTTGGAAACAAAATTTGAATTATGGGAAATAAAATTACTCTGCATTAAAATGCAAATTTACCTGTGTTAAGGTTATTTTCTCAAGAGTAAGTAAGCTGATCTGGTCAGATCTTGGCCAGATATAAATGTGGCTGGCTGGAAGATCCTGAAAGGACCACATCAGGTTGGATGAATTTCTTTTCAGATTGGTTTACCTCTCATTTGAACTTTGACTCTTGTACATATTTAAGGGGAAATCAAGAGAATAGGAGAAAATATCTTATGACCACAATAAAGTCATATAAGGAGCAACTGGAATGATATTGTAGCAAAGTACTTGAGAAAAATTCTATTGATATATCACTGATCAGAACTGGGTACAGCCACAAGGGCATATCTGAAACAGAGTGCATAATCAAATATGTCACAAGGAATTTCTAAGAGATTTGTTTCAAGATTTTCCAGGTTATTGTTCTACATAGATTTATTGTATTGCAACCAATCATTGTATTTTGAGTCTCCAGCTTGTTTATTGCACAATGAGGAAAGTGGTTGCTTGCACCAGGGGAAATATTATACACACAATTAGATGCACTGATGTTGCTTATCTTAAATTTACACATACATAACATACCATGTATTACCCATGCCAAAGATCCTGTGTGCATGAAATATCAATTTTTGATGTGAGCATCACACTCATCTTTAAAGGAGAAGAAAAGATAATAAAACAGTTAAGTGACCATATATTGGCCGGTTTATGGACATCCCAATCACTGTAAAAATCATAGTAGTGATTTAAAAAATCAATAAAGCAACCCAATTCCTTCATTGTCGATTATATCACAAAATATTCATTAATGTGGGTGCTTCCTTTGTTTGCGAATAAGTTATTTTACTCTGCCCATAGATTATGCACATGCAGAATATCATATTTCTCGACTTTTGGCAATCTAGTGCCTCTTAGGCAGCAAGGCAAGGCTTCTAATTGGACCAGTAGTGAAGTGGTGATAATTTCTGGCCTGGGGTTTCACCTATAGTGCTTTTATATAAAGTAATAGAATGCAGTGTCAGGCGTTTTGACCTGTTTTTGTTGTTTTCTACCTGAACATATTGGTCAAAGAAAGTCAAAGCCATTAGCCTAAACAGAAATAGAAGCAAGTATTTACAAATACCATCAAATGCTGCTGTGTAGTGCCGCATACAACATGGTCTTATATTGCTACACATCGATCAGTAATTGGCTTTTTCCCTATTTTAACCATATGACTGAATCTTTATGTTATTCTGACATAGAATTCATTAGGGCTTGACATTTAACCAGAATCATCTCAAGTAACTTTTATTAAATTGTGGTAAATGTCATGTACTTTTGCAAATAATAAAAACGAATGCACAAGCAATGAGAATCAAAAATGTAGAAATGTCAAACTACAGATGCTGCAGAACCACTGTTTATTTAGATACATATGCTGGCCTCATTTGATTGAATGTAAAAAAACTTTAATGTACTCAGGGCTGGTAGACAGCAATTAGTGTTCCTTCAATGATTGTTCATAAAAAAAAATATATACTGTATATAAATGCAAGGGCAGCTTTAGTGGTTAAAATATTCAGAAACCATGAAACAATGGAACTCTGTCATTTCTTGACACATACTGATGTATGGAGATAAATTGCCTGCCATTTAAGCTTGCATATTCTGCATATTAAGTTTCTTACCTCATTCACTTCCTCCTTTTTTTTTTTAGTGCCTGCAAGGATTGCCAAACATAGCAATACAAGCAATTAGCAATATTTTTACACATACAACAGTGAAAAAGAACTCTACTGTGCTTAAGTACAGATAAAGAAGTAAACAGAATTAGTAGTTACACATTACGGAGTTGAATTATCAGAATCGTTTTTTCATGATTTGGGAAAAAACCCAGGGAAAAACACAAGTACAATATACGAAGAATATTCTTTGAAACCTTAATTTATTTAAGAATGAAACCATGAAAAATCACTAGAAAAAACTCGGCAAGTAAAAGCTGGCGTGTAGGGTTGCCACCATTTTTTTGGGCGAAAATTGGCAGGGGGCAAGCTGGTGACATGGGGGGGGGGTTTGTTGACATAAGGTTGATGTCAGGGGGTAGGGTGGGTGATGTGGGGAAGCAGATCGGTTAATGTCAGGGGCAAGACTGATGATGTGGTTATTGGCTGATTGCCATGTCATTCACTTCAATGTCCTATCTGGATTTTCTAATTTGGAAATCTGGACAGGAACTTTTCACCTGGGCAGCCCTTCCAAAAACCAGACTGTCCAGGTGAAATCAGGCAGGTGGAAACCCTACTGGCGAGGTTGTATTGAAGTCAGTGTTTTCTGACAACTTTATGGGACACACTTACTAAGGGTCCCATTTGAAAAAGGTCAAAGTGAGTAATTTTGGGCTACTTAGACTATTGAGTAGCCTAAAATTCAATTTGAATTGAAAAAAATTTGAGAACAATTTGAACGGTTTTTATTCTAGCTAATACGCCCATTTTTAATTGAAAACGACCATATTCAATCGAAAATGACCACCCCAAAAAAAATTAGATGGTTGAATTCCAAAGTTTTTTCACTTCAAAATTCGACCTTTAATAAATCTGCCCCAAAGGATCGAAGTGAATTTTCAAATAAAATAATTTTGGGCTACTTTGATTATTGAATATGCCAAAATTAAATTTGAATTGAAAAAATGTAAAAATTAGAATATCAAAGTACTGGCCCTTTTGAAATATTCGAATTAGACTATTCACCACCTTAAAGCTGCAGAATTGCCATTGTAGCCCATGGGCTTCCCACTGGAAACTTTCCTGTAAATTCAAAAAAAAATTTAATTGTTCGATTCGATGATTTGAATTTGATCGAAAATGTCCATTTTCGATAGAAAATGTCCATTTTCGATAGAAAATGACCCCCAAAAAAATTCTTTGGTCGAACTTCAAATTTTTTTCAATTCGAAATTCAACCAATAGTAAATCTGTATATCTGTATATTTTCCCAGTGTAGTTAAACATATGAAATTTTAAGCTTTTAATTTAACTAGCATGCAGCTTTTTTTCAGCTAAAAAATGTAAGTGGGTAATTTCATCTAGTTTTTTTATGAACTCAAATTTTTGCCCCTATGATACTGAAAGGCAGGATATTGCATCTTAGCAGGTTTGGGATATTGCTCAACAAATTGCATTTAGATTCACAATGCTTGACATCTCAGATGTGTTCTAAAATTACTTTTGTTGTAGTGGAGAAAAAAGGTATTTGAAGGCAGTTTCTAAAGTTGCCTTTTTGTTTGAATTATTCAGCCATTGAAAAGCTAATGAATGGAACCAGGCAAAGTTTAATACATAAGCTTAAAGGTATTTTCTCAGGACACACAGCGTATTCCAACATATGCCTTTTGACTCAGGAACCCATAGTCACCTACTGATGCCTACATTTTAGTTAGCTAAATATGCATTCTATAAGTAGGATAATGTATAAAAGATTGAAATATACTTTTACTTGACTTTAGAGTGGGCTCAGGTCTGTGCATTTGTACCTGTAACTTTTAGGGTACTTCTACATTAAGAGCAATGGACTTGTTTATGTCCTAGTATAGTATTAACCATGCCAGTTTTGATCCTTCTCTTTAGGTCAGACTCGTTTATAATAGCTTTCTTCATCCCAGATTGATTGACTGTTGATTGGACACAACAGGCTCTATGCATTTGTTTTATTCCAGCTTCTTTAACATCACAGCTGCCTAGCAACCAGAAGACTTGCTGTAGGATCGTTTTTTTGTTTTTTTTAAATAGACATATTACATCCCAACACAGCTCAATAAAATGTGAGGCTGAAATGTTATTGAAATAGCTATACTTCAAGTGCAATTCAATTTAGCTATAACATATTCCTTATTTCTAGTGTGCATGAGGTATTAAGATATCAAAAACTATTTTATTGTCAGGCAATACTGGGTGTAAAGAGTTGGTTGCTCTTTATAAAGACAAATAGTAATTTAAGGGAATGTACAGTAGTAGAGTCCATTTCAATGAAACTTTAAAATAATGGAAGCTAGCCACTGTCTTTTCTTATATGTTTTGCAATATTATGGAAATAACCACTCCAAGAAATTATACAGACTGATGGGTCTTAAAAAGATCTCTTTCAACTGTGAAAGCATTGTGCTCACGTATTTTCAAATCACTGAATTCCTCTGACTAGGCGAAACAACCAGTATGGACTATAGACAAGGAGATTACACACCTGTATCTATTTGAAAACCCTCTAAACACATATTGATTCCCTGGGGTGATGGCAAAGAAAAAACACTCAATATCATAAAACACTTGGGCCATGAATAGTGATTGGCAAAATTATTTATTCAAATAAATTCACGAAACGCCAGCGAAAATTCGTCAAAAAAATGAGATGCGCCGAAAAATTACGCAACTTGTTTTCAGCGAAGCGAAACAGGATAGGTTCGCCCATCACTAGCCATGAATTTACACAAGGTCCAAAGGGACATTTATTAAACCTGACATATATACCTTGTACACCCCATAACCCAATCATATATCAAAAATAGTGATGGGCGATTCGTTTCGCCTAGAGACTCTCGAATTTCTAGAGAAATTCGCGAATCGGTGAAAAATTAGCGAAACGAGTCGTGGGACGATTTTGTCGCGCGTCGTGTCAAATTTTCGACGCGCGTCGCGTCATTTTCGGCGCGCGACTCACCAAGCAAAATTTCGCTGGTGATTTGCGAATTTATTCGCCAGCGGCGAATCGCGGGGATTCGCCGCAAATTCGACCTAGGCGAATAAATTCGCCCATCACTAATCAAAAACATTTTAGATATATGAAACTTTAATATGTACTGTAGCTGGTGGCAAAGTGAACAGTAATCCAATAGAGCAATGTAACATTTGAAATCATATAACATATGAAAGGCACCCATAGCAGTAGCACACCTCAAAAAATTATGTTGCTAAATTGTTTCCATTTTGCTACTAACTTTCACAAGTCCATCCCCACCATATGCATGAAGAAACACTTCAGGGCACATTTACTAAAGGTTGAAGTAAATATCTGAATTTTGAAGTAATTTTTGGCTACTTCAACTAGCTCAAAATTGGATTTGAATTTGACACTTCTTAAAGCTGCCAAATTGCTATGTTAGCCTATGGGGGACCTTCTGGATCAGGGGTATTTTTGAAAATGTTTGCAAAATCGTTCAAATTGAACGATGCATTCGAACAATTCAAACTATTTTTATTCAATTGAAAACTAACCCATTCTGTCCATTTTCTATCGAAATTGTCCTTAAAAAAAAATTATAACACAAAAACTTTTCTTCCACTCATGGTTAATGGTTGGCGGAAGCCATTTATTGTCAAACAACTGTGTTTACTCTTTTTAAATCATGATCACTACACAAACGACGTAAATGACCCTGATCAAGTTTACATACTCTGGTGATTTGGCCTGATAACATGCAATCTAACTTGACACAAAAGGGTTAGAATGGCTATTAAATGTAAACATCTTCACCTGTGATCTGTTTGCTTGTAATTAGTGGGGGTGTACAAAAGGTCAATGACTTTCTGGACTTCTGACAGACCCTTGCATTTTTCATTCAGTGCTGCACTGATGTTTTTTGGATTCTACGTCATGGGAAAAGCAAAAGAATTTTCAAAGGATCTGCGGGAAAGGTAGCTGAACTCTATAAAACAGGAAAGGGTTATAAGAAAATATCAAAGGAATTGAGAATGCCAATCAGCAGTGTTCATACTCTAATAAACAAACGGAAAACTAGGGGTTCTGTTGTAACCAAACTAAATAAAACTAAAATTTCAGCCACAACTGCCAGAAAAATGGTTTGGGATGCAAGGGAAAACCCACAAATAACTTCCGGTAAAATACAGGACTCTGAAAAAATGTGATGTGGCTGTTTCAAGATGCACAATAAGGAGGCACTTGAAGAAAGATGGGCTGCATGGTCGAGTTGCTAGAAGAAAGCCATTACTATGCAAATGTCATAAATTGAAAAAAGTAATTGACTTTAATCTTGATTTTTTTTTTAGCAATTTTGTTTTGAAAAACTAAAATGTTACAAACTGATATGTCAGCCTCCCTGGGTAAACAATTCTCTATTCCATTAAAATAGTTTTCTATAGTCAACCTACTAAGTTATTTCTTGTACATTATTCATTAACATTTTATTTAAAAATGTTATGAAATGGCATAGAGTATATGTATATATACAAAGTTGTTGTCATATATATATATACATATATATATATGTGTGCGTGTATATACTGTGTGTATATATCTCCGACAAGTAAGATCCACACTCACAGGTTTTAAAAAACTTGAACAATTAATTTTTTAAAACGTTTTGGCCCCTTCCAAAGCCCTTTTCAGAATGGTCAGTTCTTAGTTACAATGCCATAAATACGCATACTGGTGAGAAAAACTTGAGAAGCTAATTGTAATTATATGTCATTAATTTCATTTTTGTACTGCTATTGGCTGAATTACTACAGATGGGCCAGTTCTAAAAATTTTTGTTTTTGGCACTTAAAAACTGTAGCTAACAAACTCGACCTTTAATATATAACCCCCTAAGTATAATAATAATAATAATAACATTTTAGCTTCATAGTTAAGTTTGTTTTTATATAAATCTATGCTTCCTGTTTTTTTTATTATTGCTAAAATGCTGTGTCTCTGTGAACATTATCACTATCATCATACATTTCAGAAACCCTAATTAGATGGTTCAGCATTCATTACAACCCCCTGAGTCCTTATTAGCACTATACATTTTAATACTGAAATTAAAAGCTTCCTCTTCTCTCTCTCTTCCTTCCTACTGTATGTTCCTCTGCCTTTTTAACAAATGTAAAGTGAATGGTACTTAGAAGATAAAGCGAAATGAAAGACGTTAGTTGACTAATTCAGTAATCCGTGCTCAAGGTTCAACAGTGCAGTCAATGGGATGCAATAGTATAGTATTTGTTGAAACATCATGTTCATTTCTTAGACAAGTTAATTAAGAAGCCAAGTATTTATGACACAGGACCAAAATATATTTGCTTCTTGTAAAACGTTTAAAAGCAATATTATAGTATACAGTATATGAGGAATGGGGGGAATTGTAGATCTTTGTCACACTCCAATATCTTCTTCTATCAGATGTATGTAGTAGAGTTCAATAGTGTCTAATTTGTTAATCACATTAAGAATTATGTACTGTCAGTGATATTATTTAGATCAGATCTATGCAACTGAAGGCCCATGGATCAGATGTGGCCCTCCAAGAGTGTCAAAGAGATTTATAGCATCTCAATAATGAATTGCCCACAGCATGGAATATCTTGAGCAAAACATTCAGTGTTGTCATCAGTGGAGTGACCTGAAACAAGATGTTACTGATACCAGTAAACTTCACCCTTTCACAATACATATACATTAGAATTTTTAAGGTAAAGTGACAATCACAGTGTGTGTCACAGTGTGTATTCCTCCAACTGTGATTTGACTCAAATCCAGCTCTCTCAGCTCTAATATAACATATACAGCAGGGGATAAGCAAATGATATATACAGTAGTCAGCATAATGCTAGCCCTGGGAAAGCTAAAATTTCAGTAAAGGAATGAAACTAAGTTTTAGAAAAGCTTTGCAGTTAATGGTTCAGGATAAAGAGCAGTTATATGAGTATATTTCATAGTTCAGGCAGGTAGAATATTTCCCAAAATGGAAAATAACCAAGGATTTGTTATATGGAGAAGTAAATGTCTATCTTAAAAAAAACAGACCATTTACTCAAAATCACATAACATCTATTTATAGGCATATAATTATAGTTTTCTTCTGGACCAGCAGATATCATTATTTTGTGCCATACTAGAAGCCAGATAATGGTGGTTAAGAGAATGAATGTCTTACTTTATTATTTAAATAGCATGTTTGTTATTATACATGTTCTGTTCTCTAGATACCGTGTAACTTCTTTCTGCAGGGGTGGGCATTAGGTGCTGTATCAAGTACTACCTACTACTAAGCTGCGATCAACTGATGGGGCAATCACATGATGGTGTTACATGTTCAGGATCTCTTTCAGTTGTTCATCTACTTCCAACAGGAGATGCATCAAGGGAGAGGACAGTTGAAAACACCTTACTCTTCATCTGAATTTACTATACAAGCAAATCTAATAATTTACCTAATTTGGTTAATTAAATATTTTATAAATATTTTGTGCTGGAAAATGTTTTTCTGCATTGTTAGCCCCATTCATTAACTTTTATTGTCTTCATTTTATTCAGTGAAGGGGTGATAGATTTCAGTGCTGTCATTGAACAACCCATAAACCTTAATGATTTTTGACTGCTCTGAAAAATAGCTTTAATTTGTCAAACTTGTATGAGTCAGAAAAGGGTTAATAACTGTGAAAACAATTCAAACTTAGTTGAGAAATCCAAAATTTTCCAAAAGGTGCAGCCAACTAAATACATAAAATAGCCTGTGGGAAACATAATCTCTGTGTACAATTAAATAATGAATTTGAAGGACCTGCTGTACCTTGTTCATTACTTGACCTTGCAACAGTGTTAAAAAATAATGTAATTACTTTCCATCTTATGTATTAGTTGACATTGCCATAGTTTTAATAATGTCATAATGACGCTACCCATACATTTATGTAATTACATTAGCAGTGCTTTAATTTAGCCATTAGGGAAAATAACATGGTTTTGTATGTACTGAAGTCATAGTGCTTTGACTTCTAATCCTCGCCATTGATAGGTATTTAATTCTGTCTTTTTGGAATTTTGATCATTAGTTTTCAGTGATGCTTTAATGTTACTGTATCTTGGTATGATCATGGTACATACAATATATGATATAGAATCCTTTGCATTAAAATTATTCTTAAAAATAAGTATATTATCTTTATAATAATACCTCTACAGCTGTGAATTTACAGTACTATGCTTGCTATACAGGATTTTAGGATCATATTATGGCTTTATATTAAATGCATTCATGGCTAATGTTTAGACAGGATAAATTGCAATGTAATTAATGTGTTATGCACAATTCAATGTTTTAAAGTATAAATATGTTTGAAAGTGTAGGTATGATTATGTTTAATACTCTATTTAAGAATGAAATACATTGAATCAGAAGTGAAGGATAATCACTGTCTGTTAGAGAGCTGCTTGATTATTGTAGTTACTAGTGGCTTTCCTGGACCCTATTATTGTTCATTAGATATACAGTAAGGTTTTCTTTACTACAACCAACACGCTAGTGTTGGAGCACTAAGGGGCACAAAAGTGTAACCCCTAGTGCTCATTCTAAAAGCACTTGCATTTGCCTGCACTAAGCACCTATCCCCAGACTGGCCAGGCAGCTCTATTGTGGGAAAAGGCAAAGAGCTTCAAGAATGAGGAGCAAATTAGGGGATGAGTAAGAGGTTGGGGATCCCTATGCCCCTTCCTACTCACCCCTTTATAAATATGTATCTTTGAACTGCCCTAACTTCTACAGGATCTGGTTCCCCAAGGTATACTTGACAGCCTGCTACCCAACTCCTTTTTAATGTACAGTTAAATGCATCATTTTATTAGTGATGAGCAAATTCATTCACAAGCCATTGATTGATGACAAATTTCTGCCAAGTTAAACTTTGCGCCAGATGTGAATTCTTAAAATACCAATGTCTATAGTATTCATTCAAGCTCTGAATATCTGCATTATAATGAATATTAACATAATGTGTGAAGATAAATATTAGATATACCATGACAGATAGATCAATAGATTGATAGATAGATAATAGATTGATAGATAGATAATAGATTGATAGAGAGAGAAAGAGAGAGAGAGAAAGAGAGGTACATAGATAGGTAGACAGACAGACTCAATGCAAATATGATTACCAAGACAAAATATTTATAAATCTCTGTTAAACTTACCTGCTTTGTTGGAGCTAAAGCAGTACATTGTTTTATAGAAATTCTCAGCTAAATCTAAATTAAAGTGTCATCCTCTTTGTCAATATAAATGACACATCATTACTTTTAAAAAAAACCACAGTACTGGAAAATGTAAAATATACATTGTTATTTAGGCCAAGATATTACTTATGCATCGTTATAAAATGTCAACATATCATTAAGCTGAATGACTCCAGTTATAATGACAGACTGAATGACAAGGGAGTATGTTTAGCAAGAAAATGATATTATACCTCCCACACTAAACCTGGTTCCTGAGAAATTCCCATGATCTTTTACTAACTCGGATTTCTATTCTTCATATTATAAAGATACATGGGTTGGAAGGGGGAGAGGGATTAGTGAATGCAGAAGTTGGCTCTGACCAGTTCGTTTTCAGCACAGTGCTTTCACACAATTCAAATGAAGCCGCACTTACTCTTCGAGTCAATTCTCAGTCCGGGTTTACGTCATGCAGCCTGTTGGCTTCTCCCCAACAAGTGTAAATCTTCCATCAGACAGCAATCTGTTTAAAGATCTCTTTATTTTATCTTATTTCATGGCAGCATTTTTAGCAACATTTTTAGTGGCACCCAACTTTGTCAAGCATAAAATAACATATAATCACAAAATCCTATATAGCCTGGGGTATACTGCCCCCTAATGTCACAAGTTCACTTTTTTATGCTTAGTGGCAGATTTATCAAGGATCGAAGTGAATTTTCAAATTCAAAAACTTAAAATTTCGAAGTATTTTTTGGATACTTCGACCATCGAATAGGCCAAAATTTGATTCCAACTGAAAAAACTTTGAAATTCGAATTTTCAAAGTACTGACTCTTTAAGAAAACTTAGAGTACAATACTTTGCCATATTAAAGCTGCCAAATTGCTATGTTAGCCTATGGGGACCTCCTAGAGCCTTTAGCCAAAATTTGGCTAAGTTTTGGCTAGTCAAAGTTTTTAAAGGGGAAGTAGTACAATGGTACAATTAAATCGTACAAATTGATTGATCTGTATGCTTTAATCACACAATCTTACTATTTCAATTTGAGTGAATATGGCAAACTTTTTTTTTTAACTTAAAATTCTACCCTTGATAAATCTGCCCAATAATGTCCATTTAAAGTCCAAGTGCACCCAAACATATCCATTTACAAAAATTTAGTTAGCACTTATCTGAAAATTTCAGTATCCTATACTGGTTATACTTTATTCCTGTTGGGACAATGCAATATGTTCACTTATAAGAAATAAAATCAATTAAAAAAATTACAATCTATTTAAATATAAACATATTTAAATCATATTCATGATTGAGTCTATGTGGGGACTTAGTTCCTAATTTGCATATCCATATAAATATTCCTCTCCTAGTAAAGAAGACATTTTAGGGAATAGTCTGAGTTTCCTGCCAAAAGTCATCTTTGAAGACACTGCAGATGTCTGTAACCACTGAAGCTGTTACAATACATAGTCTTCTTTCAGTTGCCTTGACTTGGGGAGTCGGCATATTGCCATTTCAGAAGATGTAATCATCAATAATAAATTATTTGCTTCAACACAATAGTGTGTGCTCGATAGGGTGGTTCACTCCTCTATATTTAGCAAAGAACTTCATTCTGCTATAATTGCTTTACAATAAAAGATGCCACAGCTGATTTTGTTGAATTGAATGTGTCATTTATGAATCGTATTTTGTATGTGCAGGTTGTGCAGTGAAACACAAATTTTTACCCATATAATTGATGCTCAAGCATTCAGGTGCTGCCAAATGGGTCATAATTCACATTGATGATTTAGACTGCCACACGTACAGTCTTTCAATCAAGCAGTCATTGTTTCATACCTTTTGTCTCAAGGTTAGTCATGTCACTGGGAGCCACCAGTCAGCAGTATTTCAGCAAGAAATTTTCAGCAAGAATGTGTAATTATTAGTAATGGGCGAATTTGTTCACCAGGCGCGAATTCGCGGTGAATTCCCGAAATTCGCAAAGCGCCAGCAAAAATTTGCCTGCTGAAAATACGCCTGCCAAAAAAACAAGTCACACAACGAAAATGACGCTACACGTGTCAAAATTGACTTGACGCGTGTCAAAAATATGCCGCAACTTGTTTCGCTAATTTTTCGCCAATTCGCGAATTTCGCTGGAAATTCGCTAATTTTTCGGCAAATCGAAACGGGATAGATTCGCCCATCCCTAGTAATTATGTGAATTTGCCTATTTCTATATTATGTGTTACTAAAAGAGACATTTTATAGTAGATTTTGCCAGGGGAACATTTGGAGGAATTTTCTTTAATATTTAGTTTAATATTTAGTTTTTTCAGAGACTGATGAAAGGAAAGTTTTCCTATATACAATTTTACATTGTAACATTCATAAATAAGGGTTGTTGAAGTTGTCAAAAAATGGGCAAGTTTCAGGTCAGTGGGAAAAAGATTTATCACATGAAAACTCATGGATGAGATTCAATTTGAGAAGCAATTAAATTCAGAAAAACTCATTGCACTGTTTATCATTGATGTCTATGGGAAAAACTAGAACTGAATTTGTAGAAAATGTTTTTCTTCTCAAATTGAATCTTTTGAATCTTCAGTTTTCATGTGAATCTGGCCCAATATTTGACATTTGTTTGCCATTTAAACAGGACATCTAGTGAAAAGTCTTTTTCCACGAATTGGCATTCATAAAACATTTGATTAAGGTGTCTTACCAAAATGAAATTCTTAGATCCATTGTCTTCCAAGTCCAATCTGAACAGAGTGACAGACATGTTTTAATGTTTCCCCCAGGAAATGGTCAAACTTTTTATAGACAAATGAGCAGTGAGTAAGTCTGGCCAAGTGTCATCCCACATTTCACTGTTCATTTGTCTTACAAAATAAATCTACAATTTGAATTTCAGTAGTGATTCCTCACCATACATCAGAAGTTCTTATCTGTACTACAGTTTTGGCTGTTGGGAATGATGAAAGCCAAAGTAGCCAAATGATGGATTCTGCTCTATGACAGATCTCCATTGCTCAGCATCCCTTTCATGAGACAAATGAACAATGCACTATTTGAGGTTAGGGTTGCCACCTGACCAGTATTTTACCGGCCTGACCGATAAAAATTATGGTTGATCACAATGTTGTTAATAGGGAAAAAAGATAAATACATAGGAAGGCCAGTGTTTTCTTCCTGAAAAGGTTGCAATCCTATTTGAGGAACATGTCACCAAACACCCTGCTTTATGTGAGAACCCCCATAGCAAAGAAGGAAAAACACTAGATAGACAGTGCACTCAATAAATAAAAATAAGCAACACAGTTGATTTCAATTGAGGTAATGTAATCTACTATAGTGAAAGGCTTCTATTGTCTACACTTGATCTGATCCACTGTTCAAAAAATGCATTGCTAAGTCTTTACTCTTGACCCTCCTACAGAAATTTACTTTTACGTACGTATGCCACTCTAAACACTTGGGGGCAAATTTACTATTACTCCAAGAAATTAGCTCGACCAAATTCACAATTCGATAAGTATTCGACCATCGAATGCTTATCAAATTGTTTTAGGCTATCGTTTTGCTCTATATCTGATTTCTCGATGAATTCGTACGATCGGATACCAATCGTTCAATTTCATGAAACAATCGATTTCACAAAAAATTTGTGTGATCGTTGTTCGAATGATCGAACTTCGATCATTTCACGTGAAATTTGTAAATTTGCCCCTTGGTGTTTCAAATAGATGTTTTAAAGCATTTTCAGATCGAATAAAAAAAAT